>CM053585.1:283591349-283615528 GCA_028646515.1 Pseudochirops corinnae
AATAATTAATATTTTCATTGATATCATAGTATATAATAATAAAACATAATAAGATAGTCATCATCATCATTCCTACCTTCATGGAGATTATAGTCTAGTTAGGGGAAAGAAGAACACATATAGAACTACAAGAAAAGGGGGAGGGAGAGAAAAAGGAAAGGAAAAAGCATCTATATATGGCCTACTAGGTGCCAGGCCCTGAACTAAGCAGCTTCACAAATAATATCTCATTTGAGCCTTACAACAACCCTGCAAGGTACATGCTATTATTATCTTCATTTTACAGTTGAGGAAACTGAGGCAAACAGAAAGTATCTGAAGGTGAATTTGAACTCGGTTGTTCCTGGCTCCAGGCCCAGCGCTTTGTCCACTGTACCATCGGCTACATCTCGGCCTTGGGGCTAAGAGCAGCACGTTTGAGTGAAAAAGAATACTGAACTTGGAGTCAAGAAACCTTGGTTTGAATCTCTGACCGTATGACCTTGAACAGGTCACTTTCCTCTCACTCTCAGTTTCCTCGTTTCTAAAGCAGAGGTGATACTACTTGTATTATCTATCTCAGGAGGTTATTGTGAGAAAAATACTTAGCCAACCTTGGCTAAGGATTGGGACTGGACCTGTAATTTCATTAATATAGTGAGGAACTGCTTTTGTTGACGCAGGTCAACACTTCCTCTTTAATGTGGTCTTAATTCCTAAAGCCCCAAGAGGTTGTGACTTGCTCAAGGTCATACAGTCACTAAGCATCAGCAGCAGGACTTGAACCCATATCTTCCTAGCTCCGAGGCCAGTTGTCTATCCACTAAGCCTTAAAACAATAAATTGTGAGGTGCTCTTATTATGGTTTGTTTGTTGTTGTTTTTACATCAACTGGCAGAACTGCCTCTTTCTTTTCCCTGTCCCTATTACCAACCTCAATTAGCAAGGTGGAACAATGAGGATGCTGGACTGGGAGTCAGGAAGATCTGAGTTCAAATCCAGCCTCAGACACTCAGTAGTTGTGTAACTCTGGAAAACTCACTGAGCTTTTTTCAGCCTCAGTTTCTTCATCTGTAAAACAAGAATAATAACACCTCCTTCCCAAAGTTGTTGTGAAGATAAAATGAAATCATTGTAGAGTACTATTATATGCTAATTATTTTTAGAATTATTGCTATTAATTACTTTCCACTTTCAGGTCCCCAGTCCCTACAGCTAGGTTCCAGGGTGATTTACTTAACTTACTATGTTTCTAACACGAACATTTCTAACCATGTTAGTAATGGGGCACTTTTCTTTGCAGCCAAACGCCTAGAGACTCAGAGGGAGCTGGATTCAGATGATGAGGACTGCGCCAAATATCAGTACGGGGTCTTGTCAGGCTTTGGCACAGTGAGATACCCAGGAGGAGCCAACCCCCTGAGGAGGAGTCAGAGTGTCCGTGCCCATTTCCAGAGTCACACTCGGCACAGGTCTATGGGGAGATGTGACAATGCCCAGTCTCCAGTGGCCTTCAGCAGTACCATAGTAAGTCCTATCTCTTTCCTTCCAAGCTGCAGGGGATTTACTTTTGGTATGGAGAGAAGTACTGGTGGGGAGTAGTAGGAAACAAAACACAGCTCAGCAGTGCTGTTTCTGACCCCCAATAAAGGGTATCAGCTCCAACCCTTCAGTTTGCAGATTATCCAATTGTTCTCTGTGAATACAAAATTGACTCCTCAACTATTTTATGCTTAATACAACCTTAATGAGAACAATCGTGATTGAATAAAAAAACACTATCAATCAACATTCATTTACTCAACCAATGAATTTTTTTTGAGTATCTATTCAATAAAAATGCCCTGCAAGGCTGCTGAGGAAGAGACAAAGAAGAATAAATCTGTCAAGAGCCACGCCTTCCTTCCACAGTCCGTCTAGTCTAGAAGGAAATCATGCTTTTTTGTTTGTTTGTTTGTTGTTAAGATTTGGAAGGGACCATAGAGACCATCCAGTCCAACTTCTTTATTTTACAGATGAGGAAACTGAGGCTACAGAGAGATTGTGGCTTGCCCAAGGTCACATAGGTAATAAATGACAGCTGGACTTCAAACCCAAATCTCCCTTGTACTATGCCACATCAAAGATTAGACATACACAATAGTTCCAATATAAAATAAAGCATGATAGAACACAAAAGAAGTATAAACAAGGCCCTGGGAGGGTTCTGGGGAGGCAGAAAAGTAGCTCTTTAAGGTTTTCAAAATACTTTACAAATATCATCTCACTTGAGCCTTACAACAACCCTGTGAGGTTGGTGCTATTATTATCCCCATTTTACAGATGAGGAAACTGAGGCTGAGAGTGGTTGAGCGATTTGTCCAGGGTCACAGAACTAGTAAATGTCTGAGGTCAGATTTCAGTTTGGCACCTGCAGCCCCTAAGAACAACACTGTCCAATGTAACCCCTGGCTGCTAGCCCTTTAGCCGCAGTTTCCTCACATCTCTCCCTCTGGGTGACTCTCTCCATGTCCTTTGGACCATTCTCACCTGTCTTTTACAGGCTCCCAGGTGCCTGGGAGAACTGTCCACTGAAAAGGAAAATAAAGCTCTTCTGCCTCTTCACCCCAAAGCATTTCGTTCTCAAGGCTTATCCATTTATTCCCACCCTGGTCGGAATAACAAGCCGTGGCTCTAATTTGAGGCCTTTGTGAGCCACTGGGGGCGGGGGACACATTTACCAACCATCTCTCTCAAGGCTCCAGAGAACATTTTAATTGCTGCACCACAGCCTGGCCTCCAGGCAGTTTTGAATGGCAGGTTCTAACTAAGCTCTTTCAGGAAGGCAAAGCACAGAGAATGAACTGGTAAAGAGCCCACACAAGACTCAGCTCTAATTGGCTGGACAGGTATGTGGGTTTAAGAAAACATTCCCTGCAAAATAATAGCTCTCCAGCCCCTTCAAAATTCAGGGTCACTTGTTTAAGGTTTGTATCTGAAGGACAAGATAGAATAGCAGGCAAAGGACTGGGAGAGCAGTCAGGATCCTCCTGCTTACCGGGGTGTCCCTTTCACTGGCCAGCTGGGTGGCAGAAGTACACGCCCAACCTCTCAGCTCCTCTTCTTACTCATCAGTTTTTACTTTGGCAGAAGGAGCTCCCCCAAGAGGAAACTTCCTCCACTGACGCTTATTGGACATTGCTCTGCAGCTTCTGGTCTTAGAAAGTTCCTTATCTGTAAAGTAAAACAAGAACACCCCTAGGAACCTCCAAGGGTTACAGGGGAGGCATTTGTCTATCCATTCAACAAGCATTTATTAATCACCTACAATGTGCCAGGTTGACTTCAGAGCAAGGGAGAACTGGGTTCATTTCTCTCTCTGCCACATGGTGGTTGTGACCCTGAGCAAGCCACTTAATGTCTCTGTGGCCCAATAAACTCTCTAAGATTATATATTGTACAGAAGGGGTAGATCTGCACTGGTAGAGGAAGTTCTGGTGAAATCACAGATCCAGTCCAGGGGCTGTGCACAGGAGATACAAAGGAAATAGCCCCTTGCCCTCAAGGAGCATACAGTTTATTGGGGGAAACAATATATACACAGATAAGTTAGTGCAAGATCATTTAGCGGTAAGGACTAACAAATGGGGAGATCAGGATAGGTTTCATGTAGGAGGTTGTACTTGAATTGATCTTTGAAGGAAGCTAGGAAATCCACAAAGGCTGAGGTGAGGAGGGAGGGCATTCCAGGCACTGGGGACATTCTTTGCAAAGGCACAGAGATAAGATATGGAATATAGTAAGAGAGCAACTAGTATGACTGGTAATGGGTAGGAAAGTGATTTGAAAAGCCCAGTGTGCTCTGCAAATGTTAGATATTTATGAAAAAGGTAAAAGTGACCGTTGAGGACTTTTTCTCCAAACAGAACACAGCGCCATGAGTAATTTATTTTTTGATAGGCTCAGAGTGATCTTCAAGGTGTTGTGATATGCAAATTGAGTGTTTTATATAATGTGTGAAGCCTTCAAGGCCTCTGAGAACATTGCACAAATATCCCTGATTGTATTAGCAGAATTTTGAATTAATAGGTTAGGTCCCAAGGTCTCATTGCCTGGGCCTTCTAAGTGGCTCTCCTGGGGCCCCTTAGACTTTAGCTGTCCTTTCCCCCTTCAATCCTAGTCTTGTGTTAAGGAGCATGAAGCAAGAACACTATAAAATGCTCAAAGTCATGTTGAAAAGTGAATCTTGCTGATGTCATTACGATGGCAGTGAACCCACCTGATAGATACTTCAGCTTTCTTGTTCTGCTCCACCTAGATCCTTCCGCCCACCCACTATACTAGAGTCCAGGCTTGTCTTAGTCAATAAATGACACTGATCCTTCGAGTCCTTCTCCTGTACCTGCTTAGAGTATAATTAGTCATCACAGCTTGTCTTTCAACATTGGCAGGCCGCAAGCATGGCAATTACTGCTTTCTAGAGAACTCGCTCCTTGGCTATTTAGCAGGTATCTCTTGCTCTGACAAGCCTCCCATTTAGTTTTATTTTTTTAACTTCCCTTTTCTCCTCTAAAGAACAAGGAAACTTCAGGTGGTGTCTTCTAATTGCCTTGCTGTAAAGTTTATTGGCACGCATGCCTTTGGGAACTGAAGCCCTGGTGCTTCCAGGAGGCATTAGGTATTGGGCCAATATTTACAAGTACTGTCATAGAAAATAGAATGCCCTTTTCCAGGCCTCTTCAGGTTTTTCTTTCTTTTTTTTCACGTTTCTCATTCTGAACAGACATCCTTTGTTTAATATGGGCAGTCTTGAAAATTCTTTTCTGTAATCATCAGGCCAAAAAACATTCAGCCCACGAAATTTGCCTCATAGCCCCAGCACTGCTTCTTGGTAGATGCCTTTTCTGTAGTCTGCCCTTCCTTCCCTTGCTCTCCCCCGACATAGAAAAATGCAGGAGTGCAGCTAGGCTGCGCAGTGAATAGAGCCCTGGCCCTGGAGTCAGGAGGACCTGAGTTCAAATCTGACCTCAGACACTTGACATACGTACTAGCCATGTGACTTTGGGCAAGTCACTTAACTCCAATTGCCCTCCAAAAAGAAAAAAGAAAAAGAAAAAAGAAAAGAAAAATGCAGGGACACCCACAGCTTGGGGAATAGAAAGGAGAAGCAAAAGGTATTTCCAATTTTGTAAGCCCACTTCTGTGTGTGTGTGTTTAAATTAAATATGCTCCAAAATCTTTCAGGTCCAATTCAGAAAGCAATTTATTAAGTGCCTACTATATACCAGGCACTGTTCTGGAAACTGAACAAAAATGAAGTAAATCTTTTCTCAAGAATTTGACTTTCATTCTACTGGGGAAAAACCCACAGGAACACAGATAAGTCAAATCAATACAAAATAAATATGAAATCTTTGGTCAGGGTTGGGGAAGGCAGGAAGGAACAGGATATTAATAAGTGAAGGAAATTAGACAATGTCCCTGGCAGGAGGTAACACATGAGCTGAGCCCTTAAGGGGGGCAGAGATTCCAAAGGGTAGAGATGAGAAGGGAGAGGATTCCAGATACAGAGAACAGAGACAGGAGATGGAATATTGAGTAAAGTACAGTTTGGCATGAACATAGAGTGAGTGTGAATGATGTGAAATCAGCCAGGAAAAAGAGGCTGGAGCCAGATTATGAAGGAATTTAAATGCCAGACTGAGGAATTTGGATTGAAGAGATTGGTAACCTAGATATATAGCCACCTGCACTGCCAAACCATCTGTAGTAATCATAACCTCAAACCTGACAGTGCTGTTAATAAACCTTGCCATGATATGTTCTTCTTATTAGGGCCAGAATAAAATACCGAATTCTTTTGGTACAAAATTTCCCACCGCTTTTCTGTAAGATGTTTCTCCTATACACATATTTTACCTCTTGCTTTGTGTCTTGCTGAAAAATCCCTGACAAGGACTTCTGAAGCTTCCTGGGACTCGGAAAGGAAATCAAATTCTGATTCCTTTTTCTTACACAGTAACAAGCAGACTCCATATAAATAATGGGAAAAAAGTCAATTTCTCAGCCAAATCTAGTTCAAAAGTGAGCTCTGTGTTCAATGGTGAGAGAGGGATGTAGAGGGCACCAGAATTCACCTAAAGTTCTTAGACATTCCACAAACATTAATTCAACTAATTGCAACTCTTACCATGTAACCTTGCTCCAACAAGCAACAAGTTGACATGATACTGGAAGATTTTGAACCAGAGGCTCTCAGTAGCTACAAAAATACCAAAAATAACTGGTTTGATATCTAGGTAAGTTGGAAGAAAACTAGTAGTCATATTAGCAATAGGACTAATCAGAGCAGTAGCTTGCAGCTATGCCAGGATAATAAGATACACACTCTTTCCTATTCTATCTTTTATGTGTTAGTCTTCCCCCATTATAATATAGGATATTTGAGGGCAAAGACCACCTCGCTTGCTTATATTATCTTTAGGATTTGGTCCAGGGCCTAGTATATAGTGTTTAGTAAGTTATCTATGTTGATGATAATGGTGATTTACTTTTTCCCCATTCTACTGTCTGCCTATCAGACTGAACAGTCGTCCAGTTAGACTACTCCATATCATTGAAAAGATGTTTATGGTGCCCTGAGAATCTGGGCTGCAGAACTGGTGGCCAGGCCCTTGAGATCCAGTCTCTAAGAATTTAAATATAGTGTGCCTCCAGTCTCAGTTTTTTTAAGAACATTTCCCACCCCCCACCCCAGCCTCTTTCCATCATGCATGCTGGAGTCTTTTCCCCAATGATAGTAACTAAATCTGTATCTTAGAACAAAAATGGAAAGAGTGGTTTTTTTTTAGCTAGGTATATTAGTAGCTATCTATACAAGACAAAGTCATTGGAATAAGCCAGCTGACCTCAGGAAAAAGTAGAGTATGGAGACTGCCAGTATGTGAAACACCTGGAAGTTTCCATAGTTCAAAATAACTTATCCTACTAGCCTGCCAAGCCCTAAAATGGAAGGCAGCATGGCATAGCATACTTGCTATATAAAATCAGAGGATGTAAGTTCAGATTCTACCTGTGATTCTTGCTTATTACCTGTATGACTGGATAATTTGTTTTTATACATCAGGAAACAAGCTCAGGGAAGTTAAAGGAACCGATTGTACTACATGGCCTCTGAGGAACCTTCTAACTCTAAATCTAGGATGCTATCACCTAGCGTCAACTAGTATCTTAGGCCAGATTTGAACTCAGGTCTTCCATATCCCAGTACCAGTGCTCTATCCCCAATGCCACCAAGGTGCCAAGTTTGAGTACTAAAACCTTAATGGAGCCATAATTTTATCCACGTGAGCACTGCCTTCCCTGATATACCAACACCTCCATGCCTTCTCATCTCATGTAATTCTTATTCATGTCTTTCCATAAATCCCCCACAGAGTTAACTATTCAGGCCTTCCTATGGTCCTTTCAATATCTTCCAGGGGACAAGAATAATCTCAACAAATTAGAGCATCTCAGAACTGGAAGGGTCCTCAAAGGCCATTTTGTCAAACTGTAAATATGTTAGGAAGGTGAGAAGACTATACAAAATTATCTACTATAATGCAAGAGTGCATGTAAAAAGCATCTACAGCTCATTACAAGCTTGGGAGGGAAAAGATGACATCCCTGGGCATGTACTTTTTCTGTTTCCTGGGTTATATTCTCTTGTTTGCCTCACCTTCCCCTCAGTGTGAGAATATGGTCAGAGTAATAGTGGCATTTGTATCATTGAAGACACAAACGTATTTTAGTGGTTTGGAGCAATCCTGTACCCTGCATGGGAGCCAACATGTCTGCAGGGAGCAGAGGGCTGGGATGACAAAATGAGGCTCAATTCAGTACATGTTTGTTCCCTAGAATTCTCTTTCTGAGATGCTCCTCTGCCCTATGGGTATTTTTGTCACAGCACTTAGCACAATGCCCTGAACATAGTGGGTGCTTTTGAGGACAAGTACTCTGACACTAGACATAGCTTCCAAATGGAGAATGGACTGCCTCTAAGTGAGGTGGGGGAAACTGTAGTGGCTTCCTTCTCCCAGGAGGTTTTCAAGGAAATGCTGGATGACCACTCATCAGGTGTGTTGTTTGGGGGATTCTTTTGGGGGTAGGGGTCAGCCTAGATCATCACTGTGGTCCCTTATGTCTCTGAAATTCTGTGATGCATCCACAGTGACTGGGGATGTAGGAGCAGGGCAGGCCTAATACCTAGCACAGTGAACCATTAAGAAAATAATTGGAGAATGAAGGAATGTATCATGGCAAAAATAGGCTTCTGGTTTGGGAGGTTTGGGGACAAAGATTTTAATTCTCACATCCTGTGTTTGGTTTTCCCTAGTAGTGCAAAAACTCTTGCCAGTAAGCACCTTTCCCTGTAGCCCATTAACTGAAGAAAGTCTCACTCAAATGTTTTTCTCCCAGGAAAAGGATGTGGCTCCAGACCAAGGTCTCTTGACAAAGGTGAAAGATGCTACCTTGAAACTGGAAACCTTGACATCCCACAGGGTCAGCAAACCTTCCCTCTCCACAGGCTCCTCCATCACTGATTTCTTCCTTGCACTGGCCATCTGCAACTCTGTCATGGTCTCCACAACAACAGAACCCAGGCAAAGGGTAAGGTGTCATGAGAGAGTGTGGGAGGACTTTAAAGAAAACCCAACTGGGAGTCAGAAGACATGAGTCTAGTCCTGGTTCTACTTTTAAGCTGTGTGACCTGGACAAACCACTTCCCCTTAGCTTAGTCATGTATCAAATGAAGGGGTTGATCTCTGACTTTGAGATAGCTGGTGGCACATCTGGTGCTGGAGTCAAGAAGATCAGAGTTCAAATTCTGCCTCAGATACTTACTGTGTGACCCTGGGCCAGTCATTTAATCTGTTTGCCTCACTCTCCTCAACTATAAACTGGAGATAATATAAACACCTACCTCAGAAGGTTGTTGTGAGGATCAAATGAGATAATATTTGTAAAAGCACTTAGCATAGTGCCTGGGCCATATAAAGTGCTACATAAATGGCTTATTCCCTTCCCTTCCTCCAGTTTCTCACATTCTGTGATTTGGCAGCTTGGTGGTACAATGGGAAGGGTAGTGGGCTTGGCATCAGGAAGACCCGAGTTCAGGCTATATGGCCCTCGACTACTCATTTAACCTCTCTCAGCCTCAGTTTCCTCCTCTGTAAAATGAAGGTGATGGATTTGATGGCTCATAGGTCCCTTCCAGTTCTTAGTATATGACCCTATGGCCCCAAATGTTTGTGGGATAGATACCCTCTGGAGTTCCTTCTAACCCTAAAACTGATCATTCGTTCATTCTAGCTCACTTTATGAAAAGACTGGCTGGGTAACCATGGAAGGCAACCCATAAAGAAAGGCATCAAGATCAGAAGATTGATCTCATTAGTGAATGAAAAATATTTATGACTTCTTGGGAAAGCATTTAAGTTCTTAGTGTATGCCAGGTACTACACTACGTGTGGCATATACAAGCAAGTAGGAGAGTCCCTGCCCTCAAGAAGCTTGTACACAAAGTGGGAAGGAAGAGGGGACTGAATGGCTTGGAAACAAAGCTCAACAAAGAGAGCCCAGGGACCAGGAGCACTGTGACCACCATGTTTTAACCATTGAACAGTCCTTTCTCTTTATTACTTACAAAATAATTTATCATTTATAAAATGCGTTTCTAAATTCTTGGAAGCTTGGACTTGGGAGGCATTTTTGAGATGATTTCATTTCACCCTTTCCTGAAGTGCCAATGCCATCTACAACAGTGGTGTCAAACTCAACTAGAAATGGGGCACTGTTTGTCTCTGATAAAGGCCTCATTTATAAAAGATATAGAGAACTGAGTCAAATTTATAAGAATACAAGTCATTCCCCAATTGATAAATGGTCAAAGGATATGACAGGCAGTTTTCAGAGGAAGAAATTAAAGCTATCTATAATCATATGAAAAAAAATGCTCTAAATCACTATTGATTAGAGAAATGCAAATCAAAACAACTCTTAGATACCACATCACACATGTCAAATTGGCTAACATGACAAAACAGGAAAATTATAAATGCTGGACAAGATGTGGGAAAATTGAAACACTAATGCATTGTTGATGGAGTTGTGACCTGATCCAATCATTTTTGGAGAGCAATTTGGAACTATGCCCAAAGGGCTATAAAAATGTACATACCCTTTGAGCTTGCAATACCACTTCTAGGTCTGTATCCCAAAGAGATCATACAAATGGGAAAAGAACCCACATGTACACAAATATTTATAGCAGCTCTTTTTGTGGTGTCAAAGAACTAGAAATTGAGGGAATACCCATCAATTGGGGAATGGCTAAACAAGCTGTGGTATATGAATGTAATGGAATAGTATTGTACTATAAGAAATGATGAGCAGGCAGACTTCAGAAAAACCTGGAAAGACTTATGTGAACTGAAACTGAGTCAGGGGAACAGAACCAGGAGAGCATTGTACACAATTACAGATACATTATTCACCGGCTAATTTTGGTAGACTTTGTTCTTCTCAGCAATGCAAGGTTCTAAGACAACTCCAAAAGGCTCATGATGGAAAATGCCATCCACATCCAGAGAAAGAATTAAGGAGGCTGAATGCAGATTGGAGCATACTATTTGCTCTCTCTCTTCTTTATTTTGTTTTATTGTTTCTTCTTTCTTGTGGCTCACTCCATTGGTTATAATTCTTCTTTGCAACATGACTAATGTGAAAATAGGTTTAATGTGAATATATATGTAGTGCCTATATCAGATTGCATGCCATCTTGGGGAGGGGAGGGAGGAACAGAAAATTAAAACTCAAAAGCTTGTGGAACTGAATGTTGTAAACTAAAAATAATTTTTTTTAAAAAAAATTTAAAGAAAGAAATGGGGTACTGTTCATGAGGATCCCTGCAGACAGCATTGACTTAGAAAATCACATCTAAATATTGCCTCAGTTCTATTGTATTTTTACTTAGTTTGGTAAATATCTCCTAATTATATTTTAATCTGGTTCAAATTACACTTGAGAATGATATGACAGCAATGCAGCCCACATGTTTGACACATCTGATCCACAACAGTCCTGTCAATCAGTCCATTCTTGAACACTTCCCAACATCTTATAATTTATAAAGTATTTTCCCATGCATTATCTCATTTGTTCATAATAAAACCCTGTGAGAAAGGTAAAGCCGATATCATTAGACTAATTTTACAGATCAATTAAGAGACTCAGAGAGATGATATAACTTACTTGGTTAAGTAATGTCATAGAAAAAAACCAGCATATTTGTATTATTATTTTTAAAAAATCTTCCAAGGGAGAGACCATCTGCCCGTGGCCATAGAGAATCACAGAACATTAGCGCTTAGAGAATCTTAAAAGTCAATTCCTTTATTTTCTAGATGACAAAATTGAGGTTGGAAGAGGGACAGTGACTTGTCCAGGTCACACAACACATTAGTCATATTATCAGTTGACCTAGTAAGAGTTCTGGATAATATAGTTATTGGTAAAGTGACCTCTAAGTAACAAAGAGTCCAACAGAATTAGAACTTGGAGGAAAAAGACCTTTTCAATCTGTCTCATTCTTCAACTTGCCTGTGGGTGATTTCATTATTTTTCCCCACAGAAATAACATTGTGCTTTTCCTCTCAATGTCAAGGTCACCATCCCACCACAGATGAAGTCCCTAGGAGCTTCCCTAGAGAAGATTCACCAGCTGTTCCAGAGGCTTAAACTCTCCAGTCTCAGCCAGTCCTTCTCTTCCTCCACTCCATCTGACCTTGGGGAAAGTTTAGGGCCAAACCCCACAATTGTAGACTCAGATGAGCAAGATGATTTGTCCAGTCACAGCTGTGGATATTCAACAGATGCTGGCTACCAGAGCGGCTCCAAAGAAGTCATGGCCAAGCAGGACATGGGGGCCAAAAGCCCCTCCTTGGAAGATGTATTGGACTCAGTGATACCAGAGCCAGAATTCTGCTATGAGGCTGAGAGTCCTGATGAAGCTGCCCTTGTGCATGCTGCACGGGCCTACAACTTCACCCTGGTATCCAGGACCCCTGAGCAAGTGACTGTGCGCCTGCCCCAGGGGACACTTCTCACCTTTGACCTCCTCTACACCTTGGGTTTTGACTCGGTGAGGAAGAGGATGTCAGTGATTGTAAGGCACCCCTTGACTGGTGAGATCATTGTCTATACTAAGGGAGCTGACTCAGTCATAATGGACCTGCTGGAAGACCCTGCCAAAGGTAAATTCATTATTGATGTGAAATAATGAACTGATACTAATTACAGATTGGTCACATAATATTCCAGAACTGGAAGACCTAAAGAATCCCACTGGGTTGAGAATCAAAATGAACCACATACCCAGATAACAGAGATAGTGTGAGGATTATTATCCCCATTTTACAGATGAGGAAAATGAGACTCAATGATAGAAATAGATTGACCACGGTAACATAGCTAGCAAGACCTCAGCCTAAAAAGGCCAGGGTCTCCCACTGCATCCTGGGCCATCTCCAGTCATCCTGATGAATATCAGACCACTGGACCCAGATGGCTAGGGAGGAGAAAGTGAGGCTGGTGACCTTGCACAGCCCTCCCTCACTCAAATCAAAGTCAACTGCAAGTCAGGTCATCATTTTCCTGATGTCATGGTCCTCTTCGAAAACGAAGGACAAACACAACACAAGCTAGCAAGTATCAGAACTAACATTTGAACCTAGTCAGCTGCCACTAAGCTTAGGGTTCTTTCCATTATGGCACTTGCCACTGACTGAGATTACAATGATTTGTAGAAATTAAAGGGACTTTGGAGGTCATGAAATCTAATTTGGGGTCTAAATTCAGCAAATTTATAAAGGACACACAACTAGTTAGCAAAAGAGCCAGAATTTTGACTTCCTAACTATAAGCCCATTACATCGTGTTGCCAGCATCCTATTCCTCACCCAGAAAACCTCTGGGTTTTCCCTTTCCTTGCACCTTAGTCCCCTCACCAATAAAATGGAAATAATCCCCTTCTCATTTCTTCCTTCAAAAATATTTGCATAAACTCTCTTGAAACCAACAAAGTACTTCAAAGTCCCTTGATATTAGAGTCTAATGTCAGACAGCATTAATTATGATGCAGCCACTGTCTTTATTACTAACAAGAAATAGACAGCTATGGGACTGATTTTCTCCTAGGATAGCAGATTCCAGACAAGATTTAGAATTATTGAGGCAGCCCCATTTTCCTCTGCATAGTCAGCTATGGCTCAGGGACAAAGGTTCAGGATAAGAGGGGAGTGAATGTTAGTTCTTAACCCTTTGATTAAGACAAATGGCAAGTTTAGTCCATACTACCACTTCAGAGGGTACCTCCAAGAGAAAGGACCTAGGAGGATATCTTCTGGGATGTCCTAGTGGTTCAGAGATGTAACATTTTCCAGAGAGCAGGAAGCTGATAGAATTCTTTAGCTGGAAAGGTTTGCAATGATCCTAGCAAAGTCTGAATTGGGGAGGTAAAACATTTCCCAAAATCTATGGCTGACTATATATTGGGAATCATGTTTAATAGCAACAGACCCTGTTGCAGAGAAGAAGCTGAGAAAAATCCGGGCCAAGACCCAAAAACACCTTGACTTGTATGCAAGAGATGGGCTACGAACACTCTGCATCGCCAAGAAGGTAGGAAAAATATTTCTCCTCATTAGTCTTGTAACATTACTAAGACAACAAAAAGCTAGAGGACTTTCCTTCAGCTGTTCTTTATTTGGGGTGCTCAAAGAGGGTTGAAGCACTTTTCCGTTGACTATTCAATCCTTTGAAACTCCTAGCTCAAGTCACAGGACCTAAATCTTTGATATCTGTATCCCTCACAGTGCTTAGCACCATGATGAGGACACAATAAGCACTCAAAATGTCCTTATTGATTAAACTAAATAAATAAGTGGTGTGGTGCTTAGGTTATAGGAAGCCATTTTTAGATCTAGAGACTTCAAAAGACAATCTATGAAGATGAATGAGTCTGTTAAAGAGTCACCCTTGGTACTCTGCTTACTTCCTCAGCTCTTTGGGATTAGAATTAATTAATCAATTATTCCATTATTCATTCATTCACCAAATATCCATTAAAGTTCTTTTCTCTGTGCCATACTTGGAGCGACAAAGTTAAATAAGGCAGTGTCCCTGCCCTTGAGAAGCTTATGGCCTAGGACAGAAAGGGAGTGTGGAGCTGATGGGGGAAGAATAAAACAAACACACAAATAGTTATGTCATAAGGCTGAATGTGTTGCTATTCAATCACTTTTCAGTTATGTCTGACTCATTGTGACTCCATTTGGGGTTTTCTTGGCAAAGATACTAGAGTGGTTTGCATTTCCTTCTCCTGATCATTTTACAGATGAGGAAACTGAGACAAATAGGATTGAGTGACTTAACCAGAGTCACACAGCTAGGAAGTGTCTGAGGCCAGATTTGAATTTACGAAAATGAGTCTTCTTGACTCCAGGCCTAGCACTGTGTCCACTGTACCACCTGTCCAAGGTTGAATGTAGCAAGTGCCAGATAAGAGGTACAGAGTTAGATAGTAATTCTGAGGAGAAAGAGGTCATATCCCAGAAGAAGCAGTCTGACGGGGTAAAATTAACAGTCATTAACAAGTATTTCTTAAACTCTTACTGTGTTCAAAAGACTGCACTAAGTGCTGGGATACAAAGAGGGGAATTAACAGTACCTGCCCCCAAGAATCTTACAGTCTAATGGGGGAGACTACATGCAAACAATTACATCCATACAAGATCTATACAGGGTAAATTGGAGGTCACCTCAGGAGGAAGACAGTAGCAAGAGAAGACATCAGAAAAGTCCTCCTGCAGGAGTTAGGATGTGAAGGACAGAGAAGCCTTCACCTGACTTTGCAGTGAAGATCAGATGTGGACATAAGAGGTCACAGCACACAAGCCCAGTTCAGTTCAGGATCTGTTGCAACAAAGTGGAGTTTGGAAACAATGTCCTTATCTGCCCTTAGGTCTTAAAAGAAGAGGACTTCCAGAGGTGGGCCAATTTCCGCCATGAGGCTGAAGCATCCCTTGAAAACCAAGATGAGCTCCTAATGGAGACAGCCCAACATCTAGAGACTCACCTCACCTTACTGGGTAACTAAAAATAAGTCATTATCAGATGAGAAAAGAGAAATATTGTGGTTGTAAAGAAACTTCTTGGCTCTGATAGCAACAAGACTTTAAATAGATATAAATTGAAAACTCATCCCTAGGAGACCTTTGCAAATCTTTGGCACAAATGAAATACCTCAAATACTAATCCAAGCTCTGCTCACTTTGCTTTCTGAGGAATTCCCTCTGGGAATATTATATAACTCATGTAGCCAGGCTACCTTGGATCCTGTCCACCTCTTCCTCAAAGCTCAATCTATTCCCTATCTGGGACTGAGTCTCTATGGATTCATAGAATAATAGAAAGTTAGCAATAGAAAAGACTTCAGAAAATAGAATGCCAGAGCTGGAAAGGACTTTAGATGCTAAAAGATCATAGCTGGGAGGGATCTTTGAACAATGAATGCCAGAGCTAGAAGGGACTTTAGAACACAAAATGTCAAAGCTGGGACTGTAGAAGTCATATTATCCAATTGCCTAATGTTATACATGAAGAACCTGAAACCCAAAGAAATGAAGTGATTTCCCCTAATGTCCATAGATAATGTTCATTCATTCAAGAAACATTTTTAAAGTGTTTAGTATGTGCCAGGTACCGTGCTAGCAAAAAAAGGCAAAAGACAGCCCTTGCCCTCAAGGAGCTTACAGTCTAATGGGGAGCCAATGTGCAAACAAACATATTCAAAGAAAGCTAAATGCAGGATAAATAGGAAATAACTAGCAGAGGGAAGGCACTAGAATTAAGAAGGGTTGGGAAAGGCTTCTTGGAGGAGGTAGGATTGTTAGGACTTAAAAAAAGGCAGGAGGGCCGGTGGCAAAGTCAGAACTAGAGTCCCAGTGTCCAGATTGTCATGACATTAAGTATGAGAAAAGAAGGGAAGTTGGTGAAATGCAAGGCAAGTGTTTCTGGTTGTTTAGGACCCAAAGCTGCTACAGCATTTCTTTGATGTGTGTCCCTAGTACTAAAAAGAATGTTAAAGACAAGTCAGAGTAGGTCACTGCTCTTTTTCTCTAGGAATCAATTAATAAGCATTTATTAAGAGCTGACTATGTACCAGGCACTGTTAGGTACTGGGGATGAAGACAAAAATGAAATTGCTCTCCCTCTCTCCAAGAGCTCCCATTCTACCAGAGGCAGGATAGATGTCTATGTGGTGTAAGACTAGAGAGAGAGTCAGCCAGGAGCTTTATCATTAAGTTATATGATCATAACCTTTCAGGCATGAGTTTTTTCTTTTGTAAATTGGGGGAAATTGTAAGTATCCTACCTTACTTTGTGATGCATTGCTGAAATCAGGTAAAAAAAAAGCTTGATTAAAAAAATCACCTTGAGAATGTAAAATCATTGTAAGATTTAGCAACAAAAGTTAAAAAAAAAAGAGAGAAATCAATTAACCTTTGAATGAGGCACAACTGCCTTAAAGTCTACACCCAGAAAATTTTCTCACTGTCTCACTGCCAAGGTCTCAAAGTCATAACTACAAGTCATTTAACAGTTCCTGATGAGTGCATCATTTCCATGTTAATAAAACGAAAATTCTTTCATCTTATCTTTTATCACAGTCTGTTGTCATTCTACCTTTTGCCTGCTTGCAGCAATAAAACCATTTCTTCACATTTAATTTGACTTCCAATCCCTTGACCCCATAGTTCTTTCCCAAGCCATCACCTCTGCATTGACTACACTCTCCTTCTTTCCTATATTGATTCCTTGGTGAATCATTCGATTCTACCTAGTCTTTATTTCTTGAGTCCCCTACCCCTTTTATTCTATTTTACTCCATGAAGTCACAGTCTTAAATTATCTATTATCCACTGCCTTCAATCCTACTCACATGCTTCTGAATAAAGTTGGAGAAAATCATGAAACCATACTGAGTCCTCTACAAATGTATGTTACAGAATCTCCACTAGGTCCTTACTACAGCAAGGCAATCCTCTTATACCCATCCAGTTGACTCTATTCAAATGACATAGCACCTCTTCCAAACTTTTTCATCCGTCCCCAAATCTCCCATCTCTTCCTACCCCTACCATGTCAACTGAGAATTTTATAAAATATTGAAGACCATTCACAGAGAATCCATTCTCCCTTCCTCCTTATACACTACTCAAATGCGTTCTGCCACTTTCTCCTCCTTTAATCCTATTTTACTAGAAGAGGCAGCCCTTCTCCTTGCCAAGGCAAACTCCCCTATATGCACAAGTGATCCCATCTCCTCCAGCAGACTGTCTCATCTCTCATCCCCGCTCTCTCACTTCAAAATCTCCCAGTCTACTGGCTGCCTCCCTACTGCCTACTAACATGCCCAGGCCTTCCCCATCCTATAAAAAAAAAAAAGCCCCACTTAACCCATTCATCCCTGAAAGAACTTGCCCTTGATCTTTCCTCTTTTCTGTGGCACAGTTCTTTCTCGGTGTCCTTTGCTTAGTGTCCTTCAGCCATGTCATGCCTACTAACCATTAACTGTGGGTATCCCCTAAGACTTTATATTGGGACCTCTTCCTTCCTCCTTCTATACTATTTCTCTTGGTAACCTGATTGGTTCCTATGAATTCTACTGTTATCTCTGTTTTGATGATTCATAGATTTATTTGTCCGATCCTAAACTTTCTCCTTACCTCCAGTCTCACATTTCCTACGGCTTATTGGACATCTCAGGCTGGATGTCTCATGAACATCTTGAACTGATCACATGAAAAATTGAATTTATTATCTTCAATCCAAAGAGAAAAAAAAAACACCCTTCTCTCTTCCTAATTCCTCTATTATTTTCAAGGGTAGTACTACCCTCCCAATCACCCAGGCTGACAACCTCTGTCATCCTTGACTCCTCACTCTCACCCCATTTCTAATCAGCTACCAAATCCTGTTGATTTTTACCTTCATAATATCTCCTGTAGATGCCTCCTTCTCTTCTTGGACACTGCCACCACCCTGGCGCAGGCCCACCTCACATCTGGACTTTTATGAATAACTTGCTGGTGGGTCTCCTTATCTCAAGTCTCTCTCCACTCAACTGTCAGATTTTCTTCCTAAAGCTCAAATCTAGCCAGGTTACCCCTCTGTTCAATCAACTCCAAGGGCTCCCTGTTACCTCCAAGATCAATTATAAAATCCTCTGTTTGGCATTTATTAACCTAGCCCTTTCCTACCTTTCCAGTCTACTTATTCCACCACCCCTCCATGTATTCTGCAACCAAGTGACACTGGCCCCCCTCTCAGTTATGCACATAAGACATTCAATCTGCAGACTCTGATCATTTTCATTGGCTGTCCCCCAAACCTGGAATTCTCTCCTTCCTCCTTTTACCTTCTTCAAGTTTCAGCTAAAGTCCCCCTTTTTATAAGAAACCTTCTTAGACCTTCCTCTTGCCCTCTGAGATCATCTCCAACTTAAACCGTGCATACATCACATTGTTACATAGTTGTTCTGAATGATGTCTCCTCCATTAGACACTGAATTCCTTGAGAGCAGAGATTTTTTAAATTTTTTTTTCAAAATTTTATTTTAGATTCAAATGCCAGGACACAAATACAGAATAGAGAAAAGAAATGATGTTTATAAACTTTTTAAACTGTTTTTAAAAAAACAGATTTTGTTTTTTAAACTTTATTTGGATCCCTAGTGCTTAGCACAGGGCCTGCACATAGTAGGCATTTAATAAATGCTGGTTGACTTAATGTAATGATGCCAGATTTAGAGGTTGCCTTTAGCTGTACAGAAATAATAAAGCTTAGCACCTAATAGGCAAGAATAAAAATTAATTAAAATAAGAAGCTAGCAGATGGCATATTGGCATAAATGTTTCCTCCTGCCCTGCCCTACCCTTGAGAAGCCTCCACAGAAACAAACCTACACTGTGGTCCTAGAGACTTTTTTTTTTCCTGTCCAGTTCCCCACCCCACCTCCAAGTGAGGCAACCTTTTGTGCTATTTGCCGGGGTCACAATGCTTCCTAGTTACAACTTTGCTCTGGTGGCCTCTTTCGTAGCAGACCCTATACACCCATTTCAATAAGATTTCCCAGTTTTTCAGTACTGGACTCTGGAATAGCTCAAAAGGAATGTTTTCTAGGCCAGCTGATGAGAAGTCCTCATAAACTGGGACTGAAGAAGGGATAATACAGCTTGTCAGAACCTGTCAATTTACCTAGCTATGAAAGATCTTTCAGTCTCCCTGGTGAAAAAGTTTCATTTTCTTCTTCACACAAATAAATGTCATTTTCCCCCTTCCTCCATCTACCTCCTACTTCGATCTATATCATCTTCAAAGTCTCACTCCTTCTGCTTGATCCCTGGAGGAAAAAAATGAGGCAGGAACCGTAATTTTTCACACGGTTGTTTACTTCTGCATTTGGACTGGCTATCCAAAGCAAACACATTTCCTCAAAGAAATGATTTTTTTCCTCCCTCAAGGTAGCTGGAAGAAGACTGAGGCTGGGAAAAGATTTCCACTTGTCACTGAGAGACTCTCACTCCATTAAATAGCCACACTGTAAAACTGCATTCTTATGCTGTTATTGCATTCACGTAAGGTCCTGCAATAGGAAATTATCTGTTCAGCATGCTTCTAGCATCACTCCTTTGCCAACGAGTTGTCATTTTGGATTATTAAAAAGAATGAAACGTTCTGCTTGGGCAGTGAGTGAAATGAGTAGCCAAGTCTTTGGTCTAAAAAAAAAAAGCCCCAATTTAAATGCAGATTTTGTTTGATTGTTGAAACGTTTAGCCTCTGTTCAATATTCTGTTGTGTATTCACTAAGGATTGACGCTGAGTTTAAGATAATGCAAAAAATATAAGGAATCTGCTGGTCTAATTAGCATCCTCCTTTCAGCCACATTATCTCAAACCTAAATGCAGCATCAGTTCTGCTGTGGTCTTCAATTTAAGAGGACCAATTTCAACAGGATGATTATGCCTAAAGAATTAAATCCACGACTCTCTTCCCCAGTAGGTGACCCAGCTTGTCTCTTCTCTTCCCCAGGAGCAACTGGGATTGAAGATCGACTGCAAGAAGGCGTGCCAGATACCATTGCTGCATTGCGAGAGGCAGGGATCCAAATCTGGGTCTTGACAGGAGACAAGCAGGAAACAGCTGTCAATATTGCACATTCCTGTAAACTCTTGGACCAGACAGACACTGTATATACCATTAATACAGAGAGTCAGGTACGTCCAGAGAAGGAAGCTGGTTTCCAAGTCCAGAGTCCACCTTAACAAAGAGGAGAGTAGGTGGCATGGTGGGATTAGGGAGGAAGTAAGAAGGATAATCCCTAGCTCCCTCTCTTCTAAGTGGAAAAGCCCTAAAACATAGAATATCAGAACTGGAAAGCGCCTTGGAGAACAGAATAGCAAAGTCTGAAGGGACCTTGGAATATAGAATGTCAAAGATGGAAAGGATTAGAAAAGACTCTTTTTGAAGAGATTTGTAGATGGAGACATCACAGCCTAGAAATAAGAAATGACCTTCCCAAGGTCATTAACACATTGACTTCATGGCACAGATAGGACTAGAACTCCAATTTCCTGATTGCCTTACTAATGCTCTTTCCATTATACAATCCTCCAGCTTCCTTTCTCTTTGATCCTGAAATGCCCAGGTTATTAAATCCCATTAGTTCAAGCACTTAACTTAAGGCTCTTGTTAAAATGTAAATATATGGGCTTGCTTAGGCAGCACACATACTAAAATGTAAATATGTGAGAAGGAAAACATTCAATTGTTTATCTCCCAGTAACTCAGCTCAGATTATTTTCCCAAATTAGTCCTAGGAGAGATGGGATCTAGGAAATGACAGCCAGAGCAGGTGAGTTTTGATGGAAGGCGGGGAGCTTAAAACAACATAGAACACTGATAGAGGTCTGGCCCTGGGTGACCAGGCTGCAGCAAGAGGATGTTGGCACCTAGAAAATTATAGATTAGCAAGAGCACAGGAATGGAAGTCAAAGGACCTGGGTTTGAATCTGAGCTCTTCTATTTTCTGTTTGTGTGACCTCAAGCAAGTTATCTAACTTCTCTGGTAATAGTTTCCTCAGAAATCCGTAAAAAAAGGAAATTGGACTAGACAGATGCCAAGGTTCCTTACTTCTATGATACCTTGAGAAGATTCCCAAAGGCAAAAAAAAAAAAGTTTGGGTGCTAGATAGGTACTAGGAATAAACAAATACCACCACACCACAATTTGGCCTGGGGCTAGATTGGGGAGATGTTCCTATTTGGTTTTCATTCTACCAGGAAACTATAGAATAACAAGCACAGATAAGAAAAAGGTCTAAGCCCCCTGCCCCCACACAAATGGAAGAGTCATTTGTATTCCCAGAAAATGCATGGATTATTATGTGATTAGATTAAACCACAATGAAGTTATAAAATGAAAATAATCTCAGAAAAATCTTTGATTTTAATATTATGCTTATGAAAAAAGTAATTTGCAGCTTGCTTAAGTGCCTCATCCTGTAATAGTGTTGATGTTTGCCTTCTCTGCTTGAAATTGAAATTTCATTTGCAATGATAATTTTACTCCAGGTGATAACTGGAAGAGGAGGAGGACATCTTTAAAAGTGTGAATCAACCTTAGGATGGGGGGGAAGTTGGAGTGGTAGAGCAGAGCCAGCATCAGGTCCGTTTAATCTGTGATGCTTTCCCAAAGAGCCTGGCATTCTCTCTGATTAGTCTTTCTCAAAAGTAATCTGTCATTAAGCTTACCCCCATTCAAATCAGTCATAGACAAACTATTGAGACCATCTCCAAGGTTGCCCTTGTCCTCTGAGAAATAATAATGGTAATAATAACAGTAGTAGCAATAGTAGTATTTTTTTTAAAGTATATAGTGCTTTAAGATTTGCTGTTACATGTAGTATCCTGGTTGATCCTCACAATAACCCTGTGAGGTAAGTGATGGTATTGGTATACCCATCTTATAGATGGGGAAACTGAGGTCAAGAAAGGTTAAGTGTCTTGCCCATAGTCACATAGTAAGTGTCTGAGGCAATATTCAAACTCAGATCTACCTGACTACATTTATCATTCATTCAACAAGTGTTTAAGAAGGAAAACACTCTACCTGATACTGAAAGAAACAAAGACAGACAGTTTAACACTGTACATAACAGCAGTGATCCTGGAAGCTGAAAACCTGAATTTGGATTGGTCCTTTACCAAGCACTTATTAATCACTTCCTGTGTTCCTGGCATTGTGCTAAACACAGGTGAGACAAAGAAAGGTGAAAAAAAAACCATAGACCTTTATCTCAAGGAACTCATAATCCAACAAGGGAGATGACATTCAAATGACTGTGTATAAACAAGATCTAGAAAGAGCCCTTGAAAGATATGGTTATAGGGAAGGGACTAACAGCAGATGAGAATGGGAAAAGCCTCCAGAAAAAGGTAGGATTTGAGCTCAGCTCTCTGAAGGAAGCCAGCTTCTAGGTGGCGCCATAGTGTACAGAGCTCCAGGCCTGGAGCCAGGGAGACTCATTTCCCTGAGTTCAAATCTGGCCTCAGACACTTACTAGCTATGTAACCTTGGGCAAGTCACTTAACTCTGCCTAAGTTTCCTCATCTGTAAAATGAGCTGGAGAAAGAAATGGCAAACCACTCTAGTATCTCTGCCAAGAAACCCCGAAATGGGGTCATGAAGAGTCAGACATGACTGAACAACAACAGAAGGAAGCCAGAGAAGATAGGCATCAGAAGCAAGACAGAAGGGTATCGCAGGCATGAGAGAGAGCCACTACATCATCATGAAGTGAGGACATGGAATATTTTGTGCGAGAAACAGCATGTGGGCCAGTGAAGCTTGCATTCAATTGGACAAAATAATGTAAATGCATAAAAGAAAACAGAAAATATAATCAAAGTCAATATAGGTTCATTATGGGTATCCAGGGGAGATAGGGACCTACACCGGAGTCCTGCTTTGTCCCCAGGGCTGATAGATTCATCTTGGAGGAGTCATGGCCTTGGCATGCCAGGGATAATGCCACGAGCTCTCCCAGTGAGCCACTGAGTATCAGAAAATAGAGACTGTTTCAAATGACTCCTACCCATGATCCATTTAAACACTGGTGCAGCCCACACACATACCTTGCATGGAGTGACAACAAAAATGACAGATGAGAAGTGAATCAGTACTCTAAAATGTTGGCAGTGAGGCTGAAGGAGCATGGAAATTTCTAGGTCATGCCGGTAACAGTAACACTTATTGAGCAAACACAATATGCTGGTGCCTATCTTTGCTTTTGTGTGGAAATAATAGAAAAATTAAAAGCCACCAAACCTGCCTCTGAAGTGTTTTGAATCAAGTCAGCAACTGCAAGGCACTATATTTGTCTGCATATAGATGGGCAGAGAGAGAATGGACTAATGGCCAACCTTGGAAATAGCAAGACCTGGGTTTGAGTCCTGTCTACTAGCTTGTATAACCTCTTGGTGCCCCCAGACACATCTCTAAAACTGTAATTTGGAGGTGAGCTGCAAGCTGCTACTCTGCATAAATAGAAGGTACTTCCACAGCAATGAGATCACAGCCCTGGAAGCACATTAAAATATCCTGACCACCTGTGTGACCTTGAAAAAGCTGTTTTCTTTCTCTAGGCTTCAGTGTCCTCATTTTGTAAAATTAGAGCCTGTACTAGATGATCTCCAAGTACCCTTTCAAATCTAATATTCTGTGGTTCTATGGTAACTGGAGCCCCATTCCTATTAAAATTTGTTCAAAGGGAAACAATTCAATCAACAGAGTACATGGGGAATAATGGGTTCATGGGATACTAAAGAAAACATTTAGCCATATACTTCTCAGGGTGAGATCAAATGATGATACCTTGCAGAATTGTGAGCCTCCAGATACATATAATATGGGATTTAATTATCATAAAGACAAACTTGTAATTTATAATACAATTCAGACAAGTAACAAAATAAAACTATCTGAATCTATAATTTATCTAGACCATTTATCTTCCTAAAGAAGGGAGATAGATATACGTGTGTGTGTGTGTGT
>CM053585.1:283616028-283639521 GCA_028646515.1 Pseudochirops corinnae
TTCATTTCTATTTTCTAAGGTTCAATTCGATTCAACAAATATTTTTTGTTACAATTATATACCAAACACTGTTCTAGGTACTTAGCACACAATTGCAAATTCTCAGAAGTAGAAGGGATTACAAAGTCACATAGTCTCACTCCTTTTTGAGCAGCTTCAGTCTCTTCATATGATCCACGGTAGGCACCTATAATAAATTCTTGTTGATTGATTGATCTATAATATGAGCACTAAAATCCTATGAAAGTATCCCATAAAAAAATCCTCAACAATCTCACTCAGATTCTGCTTGTGGACCTCCAGCAAAGGAGAGCCAAATATCCCCATATAGACATAAGCATGCAGCAAAGGGCTACTTCTCTGAAACAACAAACCATTGCCTCTTGTTCTTCTCCCTTGAGCTAAGAAAACCAAACCTCATTTCTCCTCTAGATGACTGCCTTCCATACGCTTGAGGACAGCTATCACATCTGCTTGGATTCTCTTCCCCAAGCTGAACATCCTCAGTTTCTGCTGCCAGTGCTACTATCAAGTACAGCTTCCTGGTCCCTCACTATCTTGGGCTCCTTTGTTAACTTCTAGTTTGCCAATGTTTCTCTAAAATGCAGGTTCCCAAGACTGATCACAATGCAAAAATGAGAAACAACACAATCCCTGCCATCAAGGAGCTTACAACCTAGTGGGAAAGGATAATGTGGATATATAGAAATAGCATGATACACTGTAGAATGGGATGAGAGCAAAGGAGGCACCAGATAAAGTGGGACAGGGAATATGAGATACAGATCATGGTTACCTGGGAGATCAGGGAAGGCTATAAAGGAGGTGGTACCACAACTAGACCTTGAAGCAAGAAGGGAATTTCAATAATAGGCCTAGATCTAGACATGGGCAGTTAGGTGGCACAGTAGAGAGTGCTAGACCTACAGTTAGGAAGACTCATGGTCATGAGTTCAAATATGGCCTCAGACACAAGTGTCACTTAACCCTGATTGCCTCAATTTCCTCATGTGTAAAATGAGTTGGAGAAGGACATGGCAAATCCCCTTCAGTATTTTTTCCAAGAAAACCTCAAATGGGGTCACAAAGAGTTGGACCTGACTTAAAAACAACTAAACAACTTACGACAAATGTGTCATACCTGTGGGAGAAAGGTTTAACCTGAGTGAATGTATAGAGACAGAAAAATTGAGAAAAGCAAAAAAAAAGTAGCAAAAGAAAAGTCTCTAGGGTCCAATATTCTAGTGACACATTTCCCTTAAAGTTTCATTCAGTGCCATGTCAAAAAGGACTCAGCTAAGAGAGGAAAGTATGGTGAACTAGAAAGAATTCTGCATCAGAAATCACTGGCTCATAATTCTAGTCCAAACTCTGTTATTATCTGGCTATGTGACTTTGGACAAGTCTCTTGGCCTCTTATTCCTCACTGATAAAACTCCACAAGTATTGATCAGGCACTTACATTGTACCACATGCTATACTAGGCAATAGAGACAAAAAGATAACACTGAAAGAATGATTTCTAATTCCTTCATAGTCTCCCTGATTCTGTTTGCGATCTGAGGCATCTGAAGCCTGTCTTTTGAAATTTCAGCTCTGAAATGTACACAAAACGACAGACGCCCCATTTGTTACTCACTTTTCATCAGTCATTCCCCATCTGTTTTCAGGTGATGGTGCAAATGATGTGAGCATGATTCAAGCCGCTGATATTGGAATTGGGATATCTGGACAAGAAGGGATGCAGGTATTGCAGTCATTCTCCTTTTTCCCTTATTCCTTCCTTATGTTAGATAGATATAGGCACCTACCTAAGGTTTGTAGGTGACTTTCTCTCAAGATAAGACATGGTCTCTCATTACACAAGTCAGTTGTCTTTCAGGCTTCTCTGCATTCCCTGCCCAATGCCTGACCAAGTCCAAAGCCAGATATTTAGGGAATTGACTGTACAATCAATGTGTGTGTTGCATTACAAAACCAAGCCCTCATTCCAAAAGTTAAGTATAAACTAGTAGTTCTGTGATCTATCAGTTTCATTTGGCTTAATCTTACATCTCAATATAACTTCTACCCATGTTCCAAGTTTTTCATGTAATCTAATATAAAATCTAAAAAAAGAACTACAAGAACTATGTTCTGTCAATACATTTGAAAATCTATATCAGTCACAATTTTTTAAGATGATAGTCAGAATAATAAATTAAATTTAGGATGCTAGAAAGGTAGTTTTGAAACCATTTGGTCAAAATCCATTCTTTGGAAATTATCATGAAACAAACCTAACAGGAATGAAAAGCTGTTCCTCTCAACTGTGGCTTGGTCCTCCATCCCAGCAGAAATAGGTGGGAAGTGGTTTGTATGTCCAAACAAAAGAGATTCCAGAGCAAATTAGTCCAATTATCATGTGATGGTGACGACCTTTTCAACCCCTGCTTCTTAGAGATACAATAGTGACATTTCTCCCTCTTGGGCAGTTTCTTTGGAATCGGGAATCATTTGGGGCAGGGTAGGTAAAACAACGAAGTTTGGATGAAAGACTTTTCAGCTCTCACTTTTCAGGCTGTGATGTCCAGTGATTTTGCCATCTCTCGATTCAAACACCTCAAGAAGCTACTGCTCGTGCATGGCCACTGGTGCTACTCACGCTTGGCAAGAATGGTTGTTTACTACTTCTACAAAAATGTGGTAAGTGGCCCCTTAGGCCTGTGTGTGTTTTAGGACCCTGCCTCTACCCATCAAACCTTTTGCTGTTGGCCAGGGGAGCCCTGATCATAGAAGTCAGCAACCGGAGTCTAATCACTATGACTAATGGAGAAACAGAAGGACCTGCCCACATCAGTATTCCTCTCTCCAGCTTTCTAGTGCCTGATGTCTCTGCGAAGGGAATCCATCCTTTGGCTTAAAGTACTGAAGGCCCTTGGTAAAATATAAATATGCCACCTGGGAGGGACAAGGTATTAACCAATTGGTGCCCTTTTATCACAGAGAGTAAGACCATAAAGAAGATAAGACAAAGGACAGGTAAGTTTTGGTGTGTGGGTATTAGCAAAGATCTATAAAACTGGAGTTTTACCAGGTAGGTCACTGAGGAAAGCTGTATTATAGGTCCGGGATGATGTGTGGGCACTGAGAACTGCTGAAAAGGCATCAAAAGTGAGTGTAAGAGGACAAGAGACAGACACATGTGACTTTGAATGTGCTTAATTTGAGGATTTTTTTCCCTCCCTTCAGCAATTGACATGCCATGGCAAGACAAGTCACCTCTAAGCCATCGTTCTCCCTACCTACAAAACAGGTCCCTCTGCACTTGTCAGAGGGTCATCAGATAGAGCTGCAAGAGGACTTTTCTAATATCTCTTCCAGCTCCCTCACTTTACATATGAGGAAACTGAGGCCTGGAAAAGTGAAGTTCCCATGAGCTACCTCCCATAGGGAAACAATTAGAATGTTACTATGAATGTTAGTGGTGGCAAAACTCACTTCCTTCAAGGTGATCATTTCCCACTCCTCTACCTTTTCACCATTCTCTGGTTTCCCATGAAACAACATCCCACTCATCAGTAAGGAGTGTGCAACTTTAACACGGATGCCACCTCAAGTCACCCAATATCAAATTGGCCAATGAAAGGGATAACATAATGATGGTGATGAAGATGAAGATGATAATGAATAGGTAGCACTTACATGGGCACTTTCAAGTCTGCAAAGCCCTTTACACGTCATCTCATCTGATCCTCACAACAACTCCATTAATTAGGTGCTGTTATTATTCCTATTTTTAAAGATAAGGAAAAGATGGGTAGAGTTTAAACAACTTGTCAAGAGTCATACAGCTAATAAGTGTCCGAGGTGAGATTTGAATTCAGGTCTTCCTGACACCAAGTCCGGCACACTTAGCCTCTGTACTACCCAGCTGTCCACTGATACCCAACTGCCTATCACCATAGTGTATAGCCAATGCTCTTCCTGCTTATTTCCTGAGAAACTGGGAAGAACTGGGTTTGGGGCCCTGGAAGAAAAAGAAATAACTGACACAGAAAACAAAGAGGAAAAAAGAGAAGGGAATAGAACTCCAAGAGAAGATCCAAATTTTTAACTTTTGATGAGACAAGTTGCCCACTAGGCTAGAAATCAGAAGACTAAGATCAGTCTAGAATTTCTGGATCCCTTCACTTATCCAGAATTCAGAATGAAAATGAGCCTTAGATGGGCAACTAAGGCCCAGAGAGATCCAGTGATTTGCAAGAGGTCATGGGTCAAGTAGGCAGCAAGCCTAAGATCCTGGCCAGCTGACTCACAGTTCAGTCTTCTGTCCACTACAAGTCTCTGCCTCAGCTGAATGGAACAAACTGGCCTTGAGCAAGAATGGCTACCTGTACATCTTGGTTTATTCTATAAAGGGAGGATTATGATATTTCCTTTGTGTACCCCCAGAGAAGTAGTGAGAGGACCAAACAGGATAATGTGCATACATGTATTTTGAAAAGTATAAATGTCCTTGCAAATGTGAAAAATCATTTTACAACCACCATTTGTCCCTGAAAATGTTTGCCTGTCATATTTCTGAGGGCCAAAAAGATCAAAATAAAGTATGAGTTATCTGCACTAGGGAGAATCACAGACTCAGTGTGGTACTGAGGCCTTCTAGGAGATTCTGGGACTATAGTTAGAAGCTCTTGATTTAAAAAAAAAAGAGGTAAGAGTCAGAACATTGCTATGCCGAAGAGGGTACAACTGCTTGGGTTAGTGCTTTTCATTATCTATTTCAAGGACCTTGGAATAATCCCCCAGTGCCTCCAAATATAATCTGATTCCTGTTTGCATAAGGAAAAAAGGCTGATTAAAACCAGGGGAATGGAAGACAGGCACATTAGACAAGTAGCATCTCAAAAACCCAAATTTTTATCTTCTGCTCCATTTTCTGGGCCCCGCTGGCAGCCACTGTCACTATCACCACTCAAATACAGCAAGCATATCTGCTCAAAGTTTAATGTATATGTAAATGAGTAGCAGTGAAAAGAATAATGCAAATTGGATAAACTGGATAGTAATTGCCTTTCAGCAAGTCAGTACAAACAAGTCATTCCATTTGACTCAAAATTCACTTTAAGCAGGAAAGATTGTTTACTTAGAATTCAGTGTCCGTGTTTAAAAAATATATATATATTTAAAAAGTCATCCTTCTGAATAAGCCTATGACTTCTCAACATTAAATTTCTAATATGGTATAAAAAAAAAAAGAAAGAAACTTTTCCTGGCTGAGCGTGCTTTCACTGCTTGCGATATTTATTTCCAGCCTGATGTAGTATTCTAACTGGGTGACACTGATGCGGCATTATCTTCCACTTGCAATTAGAGGGTGGAGAACTATGACTTCCACATCCGCAACCCATTTCATCAGGGATTAAAAACTTGGCTGCTTAGAAGTTTGAACAATGAATTAATTACAGCTGCTGCAGCTTCTCAGAGAAAACAGGCCAGGCAGAAATTGAAGTAATGCCATCACCAGATCTAAAGCATTTCTCAAAAGGTGAAAAAAATTCTGCAAAAGGTGGGGAAACAACAGATCCTGAACTGTTCTGAAGAGACCACAAAAATTAAATAGAATAAGTACTCTTTGGGGGTTGCAATCTAGTTGATTCATAAAGTTCAAGCAATCCTTCAGTAATTATTTTCATACTTACTACTACTATGTGCCCAGCACATAGGTGGCTGGATGGTGGCAAGTGGAAAGAAGTCAGGAAGAACCAAGTTTAAATCCAACCTTCGACCCTGGGCAATCATTTAACCCTGTTTGCCTTAGTTTCTTCATCTCTAAAATAGACTGGAGAAGGAAATGGGAAACCACTCTAGTATCTTTGCAAAGAAAACCCCCAATAGGGTCATGAAGAGTTAAACATGACTGAAACAACTGAACAGCAACAAAATGTGCCCAGACCTTTGCTAGGAGAAGGAAGATGTAGGATCATAGAATTAGATCTGGAAAGGAGGCCATCAAGTCCAACTCTCTCCTTTTACAAATGAGGAAAATGAGACAGAGAGGTTAAGCCATTTTCCCAGGGTCACATAGCTAGCAAGTATCTAAGGAGAGATTTGAATACAAGTCTTCCTGACTCCAGGTCCAGTTCCCTAGCCACTATATCATGGTGCTTCTTCTCTTCTGTTAAAACACACACACACACACACACACACACACACACACACACACACACACACACACACACACCCTCCCTCAGTCACTCTCTCATTCAGGGAGAAAATATGCTTGTGAAGTGGGAGTGAGGAGCTGTTGACCTTATGACCAACTTCAATGAATTTAAGGGGAGCTTTTGTCTGAAATATTGATTGTAGCATGATAGATGCAGAACTGGTCTCAGATCCAGGAAGACCTAGGTTTAAATCCCACTTGACACATATTGGCTATTTGTATCCTGGGCCATCTCCATTCATCCTGATGAATATCTGGCCACTGGACCCAGATGGCTCTGGAGGAGAAAGTGATGTTGGTGACCTTGCACAGCCCTCCCTCACTCAAATCAAAGTCAATTGCAAGTCATGTCATCATTTCCCTGAGGCCATGGTCCTCTTCCAAAATGGACAAACACAATATGATCCTAGACAAGTCACCACCTCTCAAGGTTCTAGGCAACTCTTTAAGACTGTAAGTTATAGAGAAAGTCCCAGTTTGCCTTGATAGAGGGAATTTCCTTATCTGAGAATTCCTTCTACCAATGAAATCATAAATCCAGTCCCCTATGTCTGTCTATCCCTATCCCTATCCCTATCCTCCCTATAGAATGTGAACATGACTTCTGGGCTCTTGTTAAAAAGGAATAAAGACAACTCATGCTTAATTCTAATAGATTAGGCTGCCCCAAGATCAATCAATAAGCGTTTAGTGTATGTATACTCTATGCTATGCACTATACTAAATGCTGGGGATGCAAAGACCAAAATGAAATATTCTCTTGCCTCAAGAAGCTTACATTGCATTGGGAAGATGAGTTTTGGTTGGTGCCTAGGGGTGCCCTTAAGATAAATGAGTTGGCTTTGATTTTTTGGAGGATATACTTAGCTGAGAAGAACCAGCCTTTGTTCTGGTCTATAATAGTGAGAAGACAACATTTTTTTTCAACATTTCAAAAATTTTCCTTCTGCCTTTTCTTCCCAGAGAGAAAAATGGAAGTGGCAGGGAAGCAGAAAGATTTGGGAGAGCAAATAACATATTTTTCAAATATTTGCTGTTCAAAGGCATTATGCTAAGTGTTGCCTAATTCCTTACATTTGCATAGCACTTAGTTTTCAAAGTGTCTCTACATACATGAGGTCATTTGATTCTTAGAACTCAGTGAAGAAGGCAGAACAGGTATTTTTTATTTATTAATTTTTTGTTTACAACATTCAGTTCCAAAAGCTTTTAAGTTTTAAATTTTCTCTACCTCCTTCCCCTTCCCCTCCCCAAAAAATGGCAGGCAATCTGATATAGGCTCTATATATACATTCATATTAAACGTATTTCCACATTAGTCATGTTGTAAAGAAGAAAATTATAACCAATGTAATGAACCATAAGATAGATGAAACAAAACAAAACAAAAAGAGAGAGAGAGCAAATAGTATCCTTCAATCTGCATTCAGACTCTGTAGTTCTTTCTCTGGATATGGATGGCATTTTCCACCACGAGCTTTTGGAGTTATCTCAGAATTTTGCATTGCTGAGAAGAGTTAAGTCTATCAAAGTTAGTCATCACACAATGTGGCTATAATTATATACAGTGTTCTCCTGGTTCTGCTTACCTCACATAGCATGAGTTCATATAATCTTTCCAGGTTTTTCTGAAGTCCACCCAATACAGGTATTCATTGAGTAGGGAGCTTAAGCATAGTCAGCAGTCGTGCTGGCAATCAAAAGACCTAGGATCAATACCCAGCTTCCCAACTCACACTGACTTTGGGAAAATCATTTCATTGTCTTAGGCCATTTTTTCTTTGATCATTAAAGTAGCCAAAGTGATCTCTAAGGTCCTCTGTCAGTTCAAACATAGTAGGATTCTATTATACCTATTTTGCAAATGAGAAAACTGAAAGAGCATAGTGTTGGGGATAAAAAGTCAATTTCTAAATCAGGACAACCTGGGTTCTAGTCCTGCCTTTGACACAAAGGCAAGTCACTTAACCTCTTTGTGCTCTAAGTAACCCTGAAAGAGCATATTTGGCAGCTGAGCTGCTTATGTGCATTGGTGAAGGGAGTTTCCACAGTAGAAATTTTTCCTTATTCTGTATCTGATAAAGATTAAATGAATTGTCCAGTGCCATGTGCCTAGTAAGTGGAAGGACTGTAACTAGAAATCAGATTTTCTAACTCCTAGTCCAGTCTATGAAGTCTCAGTTCCATTACTAAGCAGCTGTGTGACTAAGACTGTCTTTAGAGACAGATGGAGTTTCCTCCATTTGTAAAATGAAGTTTCTCTTCTTGGAAATGAATCTAAGCAAGAAATGCTTAGGATTTGCCAGGAGGGCATGGGGACAGGAGGGAGATTATAGATAGGGAATGGACATATGATTTTACTGGTACCAGGAATTCTCAACTCCTTCTACCAATGCAAGCCAGCACTTTATCTATAATTATGGTCTTACAGAATTGCCTACAGCATTAAAAGGTATAGTGAGTGATTTGCCCAGTCACACACAAACAATATGTATCAGAAGTAGGATTTGAAACCAGGTCTCCCTGGTTCCAAAACTGTCTATCCATTATGGCATGCTGACTTTAAATTATTATTGTTAATAATAAACAACTCACATTACAGCTTTATCAAATGTGTTCCCCATAACAGTCATTGTAGGTAGGGAAACAGGTAACATAATTCCCATTTTACAGATAACTCAGCTACCTGGCACCATGGATATATTGCTAGAACCAGAGTCAGAAAGACCAAGTTCAAATCCAGCCCCAGATATTTACTAGCCGTGACCCTGGACAAGTCACTTAACATCAGTCTGCCTTAGTTTTCTCCACTTCCTAGATTGCTTGTGAAAATCAAATGAAATAATATTTGGTTAGCACTTAGCACAGAGCCTAGAACATAAGTGCTTAATAAATGTGTGTTCCTTCCTCAGCTAACAAATATATGTCCTATCTACCTCATTGGTATGATTAAAGGAAAGCCTGAAATCACATATGGAGGGAAAAAAGAATTTAAAGGCAAGATAGGTAGGCAGATAGATAGATCAAATAAATTTACCGAGGTTTTTTCCTTCTTAACTCTTAGGAACAGCATACTGAGTGCTTTGAAAATCTGTATATAGTGCTATATTGGATTCTTCACAGCATCATTAGGCCCCTACCTTCCAAGAAACACTTCAGAGACGAGCTGAAGAAAGATTCTCCTCCAAGTAGCATAGCTGGGAAGCTACATCAGGAGGAAGACCAGCCTGGCATGCAATACCCAGTGATGAAAACAGTTCTCTCTTGAAGCAAAAGCAACAAGGAGGGGTGAAAGAGCCAGGGCATGAGACAGCAACAGGTTCAGGTTTTCAGACCTAAGTTCTAAAACTAAAAAAATCAAATAACTGCAGACAGTCATATTCCCTAAGTAAAAAGGGCAGGGATTCATGGCCATGCTTTTAACCAAAAGCAATAACCCACGAAGTAGCAATATCTTAGAAGACAGAGAACAAGAAGGAAAAAGGAATCTTGGAAAGGCCATTGGCCTGGACTTCTGCTTCAAGCTTTGCCACTACCCTTCAGAGTAACTCCATTCTGGCAAATCAGCCTCAAAGGCACAAAGACGGGGTACGTAGGTTCAGAATCCCAGTTCTTCCAGTAAGAAGCTGAGTGATTTGGGTAATTCATTATTAACCTTTCTGGTCCTCAGTTTCATCCCCTATTAATGAGGGTGAGAAGCAGAGGATCATAACTACTAGCACCTACCAAGATGGTTAAGGTTAGCTATGTGGTAGTGGACAGCATTCTGGGCCTGGAGTCAGGAAGACTCATCTAGCTGTGCGACCCTGGGCAAATTACTTAATCCTGTTTGCCTCAGTTTCTGCATCTGCAAAATGAGTTGGAGAAGGAGATACTCCAGTATCTTTGCCAAGAAAACCCCAAATGGCATCACGAACACCCAAACATGACTAAAACAACGGAACAACAAAATAAGGTGGTTATGAAGGTCAAATTAGAATCAGCAGTTCTCAACCTGTGGGTTATGTTCAATTTGTAACAATGAAAATACACCCTGCATATCAGATAGATTCATAACAGTAGCAAAATTATAGTTATGAAATAGCAACAAAAATAATTTTATGGTTGGGGGCCACCACAACATGAGGAACCGTATTAAGGGGTCGCAGCATTAGGAAGGTTGAGAAACACTGAATTAAATAATGAATAATGTATATAATGTATTAGTATACTCTAAAGTTCTATATAAATGTAAATTATCATTATTATTAATCTATAAAATGAGACTAATAATATCAGCCCCATCTTATTCACAAGGTTTTCAAGAGGATCAAATGGGATGAATGTAATTTCCTTAGTCATCAAAGACACAATCAATCAATAAATAAATCTGTTATTCATATAACAGCTCCAAGTCTATAGTCATAGCAACAGTCTGTTCTTTGTATGATCTCTCCCTAAATTATATCAAAATTACTTTCATTGGCATGCTCTCAACACACTTTGGAAATCCTGGGTTGAATGAGCTCCAGAGGTAACTAAAGATCCCACCATCTCTCTCTACAGTGCTATGTCAGTCTTCTCTTTTGGTATCAATTCTTCTGTGGTTTTTCGGGTTCCACGATGATCGATTACTGGCAGATGATATTCTTCAACCTCTTCTTCACCTCCGTGCCACCCCTCATCTTTGGGATCCTAGATAAAGACATCTCGGCTGAAACCCTCCTGGCTCTGCCAGAACTCTACAGGAGTGGGTATAATTCTAAGGTAAGGAGCTTGGGGATGGAGTTTTCTGGGTAAACTCAGAGGAGTCCTATTCCTTAACTCAGGCCCCAACTAGGGGCTAATACTTGTATCAGCCAAGGACTGTGTTCATTTGTGGGAAACAGCAGACATAGAGAACAGGGTCTTGTACTTCTTGTTGGGCAGACAAGCCTAGATCACAGGATCATAATAGCTGGTATTTGTACAGTGCTTTAAGGTTTTCAAAGCTCTTTACAGGGATTATGTGACTTCATTCTCACAACCAAAGGAGACACTCAGTCTTTCTGAATCACCCGGTATGTTCCAGGCACAACGCTAAGCGTTTGGGATACAAGAAAGGCCAAAGACAGTCCTTGCTTTCAAGGCACTTACAATCTAAAGGGGGAGACAACAAACAATTCTGTATGAACAAAATATATGCAGGATAAATTAGAGATTATCAATAGTGATAGTTTCTATTATTATTCCCATTTTACAGATGAGGAAACTGAGTCAAAGAATTTAAGTGATTTGTCCAGAGCCACAGCTAGGTTTCACAGTGGATAGAGTATTGGATTTGGAATTTGAATCTGGTCTTGGGCATATTCCTTAACCTCTCTCCACCTCAGTCTCTTCCTCTGTAAAATGTGGATAATAACATCACCTACCTCACAGAGTTATTGTGAGGATCAAATGAGATAACATACATAATCCTTAAATAAATAAATGCTAGTCATCATCATCATCATCATCATCATCATCATTGTTTGCCTGAGGCAGGATTTGACCTCAAGTCTTCCTGACTCCAGCAGTCTATGCACTCTGCTACCTAGCTCGTTCTAGAGTTGGAAAGAACCTCAGAGGTCTAATAGTCAACCCCTTTCTTTTACAGAGAAAGAAACTGAGGCCAAGAAAAACTAAATGAGCTACCCAAGGTCACACAAGTAGTAAGTGGCAGAGCTGGGATTTGAACTCAGATCTTATAATGTCAAGTTCAGTGCTCTTTCCACTGTACCATACTATTGCTCCTAAGGCAATTCTAGAACAATATTGAAAAGTATGCAAAATATACAAAGTTATGTGGCACATCCAGAGGCTAGCTTCTATTGGAGGCCAGAGAAGGGAGAAATTCATGTGAGTCAGACTAGACAGTATGGGCTTCATGGAGAAAATAAGACTGGAGTTGCCCATTTAAGGATAGAGAGGACTTGAGCAGATGAAGAGGAAGGCATTTGGAATAAGAGGAAGCATTTTTGCCTAGCTTTTCCAGGACACCTCCTCCACAGTAATCTAGAAACCACACCAGGCTAAATTCTAATTGGTAAAGCTAGGTAAAAATCACAGTGAATCATTTTTCTAGCCCAGAGAAGCATAGACAGGTCTGCAGGCATTTGGGCCTGGGAACACAACCAGGACCCTGGCTCAGGAGCAGATGTGGTAGGTAGAACTCCAGTCCCTAGAAAAAGAGGGCCAAGACAGAATACCAGGGCAGGATTGACTGGGGCCAGAGGAGATCCCAGGAAATCTCTAAATTAGCATTGGGTGCAGAACATGTACCATGGTGCTCTGTCACTAATTGCCCAGTTCGTGGCTCCAGGGAAGAGAAGAGCTGTTACAGTCTGAAGGGGAGCATGGGCCCACCCCGTCTGTGTGCGTGTGCTGAGCAAGAAATAAATTGTGGAACTGGTATCTGTGTGGTTCTGAACTCAGGAGCAGAGCAGCAGGAACATAGCGCTAGCCTTTAATACAGCATCTAAGCCCACAATGGAATTGCCAAAGCAAGAGTCCCAGACCAAAGTGGAGAGAGTGGTTCAGTCACTCCAAACGTGCAGAAACTCCCAGTGGATTAAGAGTGACTGAGTCCAGAAGCAGTTTACTTAAACTTAAATCACACACAAATCAACAGACTCAAATCTGGGTGAGGAAGTGCAGACCTCAAACCAAGATGTCAGTGAATAGACCTCTCTCTGGTCACCATATTGAAAGCAGCAGCAGAACACAAAAGTACAGAATCTTGGCCCAGACATCCCCCTCTCCCCTCCCTGCCAAAGTGTGTAGAACTCAGACTAACAACGTCCAAAATCAAGAAGGAGGCTGAAAGAATGAGAAAACATAAAAAGAACCCAACCATAAGATCTTCTATGGTTATGGAAAAAAATCAACACACACACACACACACACACACACACACACACACACACACACACACACATGACTTGGAAACAATTTATAAACAAAGCCTCAAGGAAAAATGCTTATTGGACCCAAGTTCATAAAGAATTCCTGGATGACTTAAAGAGTTTAAAAGAGAGCTTAAAAACAATTTTTAAAACCAAATGAGTGCTATGGAAGAAAACTACAAAGAGAATTAACAGATTAGTAAAAGGGGTACAAAATCTTACTGAAGAAAATAACTCCTTGGTTCTATAATTGGCCAAATGGAAGCTAATGATTCCATGAAATGTCAAGAAATAATAAAATAAAGTCAAAAGACTGAAGAAAATAGAAGAAAATGTGAAATAGAAAAACAATGGAGCTGGAAAACAGACTGAGGAGAGATAATTCAAGAATCATTGGTCTACCTGTAAGCGGACAACAGAAAAAGTAAAAAAGAGCATCAATATTATATTTCAAAAAATCAATTTTTAAAACTACCCAGATATCTAAGAACCAGAGGGTAAAGTAGAAATTGAAAAAAAATCTACTAGTAAAAGTTAAACTGTAATAGTAAAGGACATCAATTTACCCCTCTGGAGTTTAGATAAATCCAACCATAAAATAAACAAAAATAATGTTAAGGAGAGGAAGAGAATTTTAGAAAAGTTAGATAGGATAGGCCTCTGAAGGATATCAAATGGGAAAAAAGGAATCTACCTATTTCTTAGTTGTGTATGGCACATCTACAAAAATTTGCCACGTTAAGAATGTTAACACCTCACAAACATATGCACAAAAGCAAAAATATTAAGTGTATCTTTTCTGACAACAATGCCATTAACATTTAAGGAGATTTTGAAGCATAAATTAAAAATTAAATGTAAGATAAGTAGTTTAATTCTAAAGAATGGGTGAATCAAAGAACAAATCACAGAAATAATCATTCAAATAATCATTCAACAAATCAGTCGTTCAAGATGACAACAAGAAGAGAACATATCTAGGGCATAAAAGTGCATCCTTAAGGGGAATTTTCTGTCTCTGAACTCTTTCATCAACAAAAAGAGAGAAAGAGCAGATCAAGGAATGGGACATTCAACAACATTCAACAACAACCAGAACAGGAAAAAGCATCAGAGAACCAACAAAATTTAAAGGTGCTAATTAAACACCAAAAATAGAAAGCCTGAAAATCAAAGGAGAGAAATGAAAATTTTTTTTAAAACCAACAACATTGAACTAATAAATAAAAATAATGACCCTGGAGTCGTGAGGACCTGAGTTCAAATCTGGCCTCAGATATGTACTAGCTATATGACAGTGGGCAAGTCATTTAATCCAAATAACCTCAAAAAAAAAAAAGTAGGAGCTATTTTTTAAAGAAAAACATTAAAATAGACAAACCATTAGTTTGTTTGATTGAGAAAAAGAAAGAAAATAATATTACCAGTATCAAAAATGAAAAAAGTTAATTCAAAACCAAAGGCAAATTAAAAGCAATTATTAGGAATGGTTTTGCCCAATTATATATGCTAATAAAACTCACAATTTAAATGAAATGGATGAATATTTACAAAAACATAAATTGTCCAGATTATTAGAAAAGGAAATAGAATACTTAATGCTAACTTAGAAAAATTAATTGAACAAGCCACAAATGAGCCCACTAAGAAAAAAAAATCCCAAAACCAGATAGATTTACATATTAATTCTACCAAATATTTAAAGAACAATTAATTCCAGCACTACATAAAAAACTAGAAAAAACAGGTAAAGAAAGTATTCTACCATATTCCTTTGAAGACCCAAATATGGTCTCTATACCTAAACCAAAAAGAGTCAAAACACGAAAAGAAAACCATAAACCAACTTCCCTAATGATTATTGATGCAAAAATAAATAAATAAAATGTTAGTATAATATAAATAAAATATTTGTACCTCTTTTACTAATCTGTTAATTCTCTTTGTAGTTTTCTTCCATAGCGCTCATTTGGTTAGAAAATTTTAAAAATTTAAATAAAATATACAGTAATATATCTCACAAAGATCACACACTATGACCAGGCTGGATTTATACCAGGAATACAGGGTTAGTTCAATATTAGAAAAGCTATAAACATAATTGACATGTTAACAATAAAGCCAACAAAAATCATATCATTTCAATAGATGCAGGAAAAATGTTTGATAAAATACAATACCCATTCTTATTAAAGAAAAAAGAAAAAAATGGTAAAATACACATGAATAAATGGAGATTTCCTTAAAATGATTAGTATATATTTAAAACCATCAGCAAGCATTATCTGTAATGGGGATAAGCTAGAAGCCTTTCCTATAAGATCAGAGGTGAAGCAAGGATGTCTATTATCACCATTACTATTCAAAATTTTACTAGAATTTCTAGCTATAGCAATAAGACAAGAAAAATAAATCGAAGGAATAAGTATTGTCAAAGTGGAAACAAAACTATCACTTTTTGCAGATGATATGATTATTTACTTAGAGAACCCCAGAGAGTCAACTAAAAAATTAATCAAAACAATTAACAACTTCAGCAAAGTTGCAGGATATAAAATAAATGTACACAAATCATTAGCATTTCCATAGATTAACAAAACACACACAGGATGAGATAGAGAAATTTCATATAAAATAACTTCAGACAACATAAAATATATGGGAGTATACCTTCCTAGACTTACACATGAACTATATGAACACAATGACACTCTTCATACAAATAAAGATAGATCTAAATAATTGGAGAAATATTCATTGCTCATGTGTAGATCAGGTCAATATAATAAAAATGACAATAGTACCTAAATTGATTTACTTGTTCAGTGCCATACCAAATAACCAAAGAATTATTTTATAGAACTAGAAAAATAATAGCAAAATTCATCTGGAGAAACAAAAGTTCAAGAATATCATGGGAATCAATAAAAAACAAAAGAAAGGAAGGAAGGGAATCTAGCAGTATCAGACCTCCAACTATCCTATAAACCTGCAATAGTAGTTAAAACAATCTGGTCCTGTTTAAGAAATAAGACAATATGGCAGAAACTAGCCCAGACCAATATATCACACCATACATCAAAATGGTTACATTATTTAGACATAAAAGTATATAATAAGTAAATTAGTAGAGTATGAAAAAATTACTTGTCAGATCTGCAGATGGGGAAGAGTTCATAATCAAATAGGCAATAAAGAGCTTTAATTTTTAATTACATAATAAAGGGGTTCTACACCAATAAGACCAATGCAACTATAATTAGAAGAAAAGCTGGAAACCAGGGGACAGCTCCTTGCTTCAGTCAATGGTGTTCATAAGAAAGCTGTTGCCAAAAAAATACATCACCTGATACCCAGTGTTATCCAGAGCTTCTTAAGAAGGCCAGGAATCGGAGGACAGACACACAATGTCACCAGGCCCCAGCCTGAAGCCTTTGCAGCTTAGTAGGATCCACCAGACCTTGGCTGTGCCACCACAGCCTTGGGGAGCTCTGAGTCACTTCAATGCCATGATAAGAAACTGGAGGACCACTAGAATAGAGGATTTTCATCCAAGCTTAAGTAAAAATCCTTGCAGTTCCGGGAAGAAGTTAAGAATGAGGAGTAAGCTGAAGTATTTTGTTCAGACTCTCTTCATGAATGTTTATATTCTTTTCTATTTTTACTCTTAAAAATATCATATTCATTTAAATAAACTATTCATTGACTATACAACAGGGGCTCTTAACCTATTTTGTGTCATTAAATCCTTTACCAGTCTGTTAAAGCCTCTATGGACCCCTTCTCAGAATAATGATTCTCAACATATAAAATAAAATACATAGGATTATAAGGAAACAAATATATTTAAATACAGTAATCAAAATATTTTTTAAAGCTCGTGGACCCCCAGGTTGAGAAAACCTACTTTAAAAGGAGTCATTGTACCTGAGATACAGGTTAAAAGCTGCTCTGTGCTTCCTTAGGAATGCACAGACTGTGATAAAAGAAAAGAACACACATTTCTCAAGTCTATTCTGTGTCTTCCAGAAACCAGTAACTTTAAACTGATTTCTAGGCCTTTCCATGGATCATTTATAAATAGATAGCCTGAAAAACTGTCAGTTATAACTGTCATTTAAAGCCAAAAACCACATCAGATATTATTATCCTAAATATACCACCTACAAGTGAAGTCTTTTAAGGGAGAAGTCCAACTTGAAAATGGGAGGTCTGAGTACTAATCCCAGATCTCCTACTCATCTTCTATTTGAATCTAGACAAGACAATAAGATTTTGAGCTGGAAGGAACCTTAGAGATCATCTTGTCTGTCTTCTTCATTTTACATGCAAGGAAACTGAGGCCCAGAAATCATGTTATTCACTTAAGGTCATATGCGTAATAACTAGAAGAATTGAGATATGAATTCATTTGCTCTGACTCCACTGCATCATACTTATTTCCCTCGTCTAGCCTGGGTTTTCTCATTGCCAAATAAGGTATCTGGACTGGAGCACATGATCTCTGAGGTCTCTTGCTGCTCTCAAATTCAATGAGCCTGTAATTTCCTATCATTAGAGGTCAGGTTTGGTGATGGTAACCTGGATGAATTCCTTCCCCACAGTTCTACAATCTGTCAACTTTCTGGATTGCCATGATGGACGCTTTCTATCAGAGCCTCATCTGTTTCTTTATCCCTTATTTGGTAAGTGCCATACCCACTTTCTGGTCTTAAACCTGGATTGAGGTTTCTGTCCTGTTTTGGCATGTGAATTTGGTGTTATGTGACTTGTAGGGTTGAGTCTAGCCTCCTAAACTCTACACTTGCCCCAAAATATGTGTAACAAGAACTTATTAAGTTCCTACCTTGTGTAAGTTCCTCCCCTCAAGGGGTTGTTGTACTGGTGAGATCCAGGCCAGTTAGACTTGTCCCTGTATAATCAAAAGACCACAGATGCAGAATTGGAGGCAACTTTACAAATTACCTACTCTAAAATCTCATCACTTTCAGATGAGAAAACTGGGGTCTAGAGAGGGAGAAATTAACCTAATGTCATCCAAGTAGTGAAAAGTCAGGCTTCAGTCTCAAATTTGAGATCCCCAGTGCCAAGCTCCGTCCTGGGCATGTAGTAAGCAGCCAGCAAATGCTTGTAGAAAGAGTGAATCACTTAATCCAGAGACCACCTGGAGAATCCACTCTTAGGCATCTACGGAAGCTGTCTTGCATGCCCAGAACCCATTCCTTGCTAGGCTTGGTTCAAGCACCAACTCCTGTACAGAATATTCCCCGGTTTCCTTTACTGCCCCCAACTGAAAATGGTCTCTCTGATCCTGAACACATTCTCTCTAATGTGTCTTGCTACTGCTGAATTAATGGATGCTCTCTCCCTATTAAAAAGGGATACATCTGGCTTGCATTTGCAGCCTTACTCCTTTCCCATGGTGACCTCTTCCTGATCAGAAATTCTCACTCCTCTCAAATGTCTCTTCTCTCAGACAAATGCTTACATTTTTATTATACCACACCTTCTCCTATGAAGCCAAGAGATAGATGGCCACTGCCACACACAAATGGCACCAATATATGCTTCTTTTGTAATTTTTTTAATCCATCTTTTTAAATTCCCATTCCTCCTCCTCCCCCCACCATAGAATATAAGCTCCTTAAGGGAAAAGATTGTATCATTTTTGTATTTCTATCACCAGCACCAAAAACAGTGCCTGGCTGTCAAATTGTCAATCTGTAAACACTTACTAAGTTCTCAGTATTTGCCAAGCACTGTTCCAGGCACTAACACAAAGACATAAGTGAAATAGTCCCTGCCCTTAAGGAGATGTCATATACCTTATGGTCATGCGGTTATAGGATCATGTATGAATACATACATAATATGTACAAAATTAAGTTAGAGGAGAAGGACCCTGACAGCAATGAGGGAAAGAATGAGACATGGTAGATGCTTGGTAAACACTTGTTCAGTCAAACATACCTAATACATTCATGTTGGTTTTTCTTTTTAATTAAATATTTTACCAGTGTTCTTTTTTTTAAATATCTCTACTCTCCAATGACTCCTCTCCCCCACCCAAGCAAGAAAGACTAGATAAGTGAAACTAACCCTGTCCATGTCTGACAAGATATGCTTCATTCTACACCTATAATCCCCGTGTGTCTCTCTTGTAGACCTACAAGGACTCCGACATTGGCGTCTTCACTTTTGGAACACCCATCAATACCATCTCCCTGGCCACAATGCTGTTACACCAGGCAATGGAAATGAAGACATGGGTATGGGCACCATAGGATCATAAATTTAGAGTAAGAAGGAACCTTAGAAGGCATCTAGGGCAGCCCCACCATTTTATAGATGAAGTAACCAAGGATCAGAGAGATTAAATGGATTACTCAAAACTAAGTTGTTATAAGAGGCAAAGCTGAGTTCTCTGACTCCAAATCCACCATTCTTTCTACTGTACAAAATGGTTTCCTAGTAATTACCTCTGCAAGCATTTTGGCTTACATTCAATTAGCTGTCCTCTTAGGTCCTTTCCAATTATAGGATGCTGCAAGTCTATGAGGGCCAGGAGACAGGTTAGGAGGATTCTGAGTTAGTTCTACATTTAGCCTTAGCCTTCACAATCTGCCCTTTCTAGTCTTTTTTCTCACTATTCCCTCCCCTCTTGCCATTCTGTGTTACAACCAAACTAGATCACTAGTCATTTGTCTCATCCTCTTCCCTCCCACCTCTATGGAGCTAAACAAGCAGTCCCATGTGACTCAAACACATTCCCTATTAAAAGCCTTCTCTTCCTTCAAGGCCCATTACAGGCGCTATTCTCTCATCCCTTTTTATAAAATCTGCCATGATCCCTCCACGGTTCCCAACTGAAAATCATTTATCCCTCTTTACTCAAATTTTCCAAAACAGTTTTGTCTTAATTTCCCTTTTTTGCCCTTAACACTTTGTCCCTTGTATTGTTCTCATCAGTTGCCAATCAACAGATATTTATTAAATGTCTACTGTGTATCAGACTCCAAGAAAACCAATAAAAAGAACGGAGAATCCATTCCAGGAGAAACAAGCACATATGGAATAAAGTACATAATGAACATAAAGAGAACGAGTGAGACAGTGCCGGGTGGGGAGTAAGAAAACCTTAGCTCAAATTTGACCTCAGACACTTACTAACTGTGTGGACTTGGGCAAGTCACTTAACTTCATTTGCCTCATTTTCCTCAACTGTAAAATTGGATTAATAGAAGCACTTACCTCCTAGGATTGTTGTGAGGATCAAATGAGACAATATTTGTAAAGCATTTTGTATATACAATACCTGGTACGTGATGGATGCAATATAAATGCTAGCTATCGTTATTTATTATTGTTACAAAAATTATTGTTATCACTGCCATCAGCTAGTCATCCAGGAGATCGGGAAAGGTTTCCTGTAGAAGGTAGTGCTTTGACTGTGTCTTTAAGGAAGAAAGGGACTTGGAGGTGAAGAGGGAGGGCATTTCTGGAATGGGCAGCTTAAGAGTGTATGTGTACTATTGCTCCTTTCATAAACATTAAGCAGTAATTACCTTCATTGCAGGGACTGGCATTTCTTATCTTTGTATCACTAGTGCCTGACACATAACAAAAACTTAATACATGTCGGTTGAACAACTTTTCACTTTTCACATGGGCTACGTGACCATGTACAAATCACTTAACCACTCTGATCCTTGGTTTCTTCATCTACAAAATAAGAGATTTACACTAGATGTTCTCTAAAATCATCTTAAAGGGCTTAGAGTCTAACTGAGAAGACCAAACCCAACAATCACGAAACAATGAGAAAACAATTAAATGTTAAACTATGAAAGACTGATTATAACTGTGTTTGTTAGTGTTTCTGAGGAGGGAGAAGTTAGTGAAGATCAAAACCTTCTTTGAATGATGGATATGAACTGCATAAACAAATGAGAAGAAGATGCCCGGGGCAGGGGGGGGAGGGGCAGGGAAGGGCAGGGACAGAGAACAGAGGCATAAGGGTTGTGAAAAATAAGCAGTGTTTGGGGAAAGTGAAGACACCAACCTCATTACTCTGTTTATTGGAGCAAAAGATTAATGTTGGTGGGTAGTGGTTCCATAGATCATCCAATTCAACAAGCATGTATTAAGCTACCTACTATACACAAGGAGGGGGAAAATGTGATATAGTACAAAGGCCCAGGCTTGGAATCAGGAAGACCTAGCTTCAAGCCCTGCCTCTTATATAGGCTAGCCTTGTGACCATAGACAAGTCACCTAACCACTCAGTACCTCAGAGGCAACTTTTTAAGACTGAATTTCAGATAGCTCGCTCATATGCATCCATTGGCTAAATTTCCATACCAAGAGCTTCTTGACACCAATAAAATCACATGTCCACCCCCCTCATTCCAACCCCCCAAAAATGCAAGGCATTGTATTAGGTACTCAGGGAGTCAAAGATAAATTGAGCAATCCAGCCTTCCAGGAGTTTACATTGTGGATAAAATGAGGCCAGATTGTAGAGGGACTTAAATGTTCATTCTTCCCAAATAGTGTACCTTTGTGACTGCAGAAACAAATTCAATAGATGGTAGAGGGACAATGAGGATTCCACCTCACAGACTGGTGCTCCAGAACACTGGTCCACCATGCCCTTGGTCAATGGAACTTCACTTACAGAGTTAAGCTAGGACTTTATCACCCTGGGCCTGGCCATAGAACAATTTAGCATAAAGGCTTTCTTCCTATTGGAGTAACCTCTATGCATGATTCTCATTCAACTGTGCCACCAGTAGACTTTTTTTAACTCAGTAATACACAATCAGGCTGCTATTGTAACCAAGACAGATGATGAGACTGTTAAGATTTTGGAAATTTTTTTGATTGGTCATTCGATTCTCTTTACAAAGAAGTAGAATTAACATCCTCAGCCATTTAACTGAATATGCTGCATCATTCATCTTTCAAAAAAGCCATGTCTTTTTACATCTTCTCCATGCAGTTTTGCAATAGTAATCACTTGACAGAAGAGACCAAGTTAATTGCATCTCAGGCATTAGAGCCCTTTCAATTCCTCTTTCTGCCCATCAAGCCTGCAGTGCTCCATCATGCAGAGAAATCGAACAGAAGGCATGATTCAGTGCCCTTGGAAAAGGAGCTAGTTGTCCAGATCACAGCACAGAAGTTATCTTTTTGAGGATGCTCTAAATAGGGTCCAGAACCTGTATTTTCCATAATATTCACATAAAAGGCTACTCTTATTAGGGTACTGGACCTATGATTTTTGTTGGCAAAGGAAACTCCTTAATGAGAAAATTCCCTTTCCCAATGCAGTCAATACCATCTCTGCCGCTTATAATCTTGAGTTCTGAAAGTTGGAGGACTTGCCCAGAGTCATATATCCAGTATGCGTTAGAGGCAGGGGCTGGACCCACATCTTCCTGATTCCAAGGCCAGCTCCCTGTCTACTACATCTCACTAACTCTCAATAGTTATTTTTATAGCATTAACACGAGTTCAAATATCCATATTTTTCTGATTATTTCCAAGACCACAATCAGATGAGAAGCCAGCTAAAGCAAGACAAGGCAACCAGTATTTATTAAGTTCATGCTGTGTACCAGTACTGTTTTAAGCACTGGAGACACAAGTATAAGCAAAAGTAGCCCCCTGCCTCCTGGAGTTTTGTATTCCAATGGGAGAGGACAACACACAAAAGGGAGCTAAGGAGATCGGAGGAAGAAGGCGGAAGGTACCAAGTGGGGGTATGGTCAAGATGTCCTGAGAGTCAGAAGCAGAGCTGAAGGGGAAAATTAAGCATGGCCATCCCCAAAATGGAGGCCCCATGAGGAACTAATGAATGATAAAGAGTGCCAGGTAGGTGCAGGGATGTTCTGTGGGGAGAAGAGCCTGATCACAGAGGGGAAAACTCCAGGTCTATGGAGGTTGAGGAGGGAGCCTGTGGCCTCGAGGCAACATGTGGCCCTCTAGGTCCTCAAGTGCAGCCCTTTTACTAAATCTAAACTTCACAGAACAAATCCCCTTACTAAAAGGATTTCTTCTATTAAACTTGGACTCAATCAAAAAGCCACACCTGAGGACAGAGAAGGCCACAGATGTCTTCAAAGCTGCTAAGGCCTGGCAGTGAAGTCGGAAGAATTAGAAGCAAAGTTGGAAGGGCACACTAACGTGTAGGACTGCTATCAGTTTCCATTGACTTTTTAAATTTTCAGTGACTTGTTTATTTACTTTTAGTTTACAAGATTCAGTTCCACAATCCTCTGAGTTTCAAATTTTCTCCCCTCCCTTCCCCCTCTATGGCGGCATGCAATCAAGTATAGGATCTGCAAATACTTTCACACTGGACATTAGTCTGGTTGTATA
>CM053585.1:283639621-283696285 GCA_028646515.1 Pseudochirops corinnae
GCGTTGCTGAGAAGAGTCCAGTTTATCAAAGTTGGTCGTCACACATATGATGTGTCTGTGATTGTGTACAAATTTTTCCTGGTTCTGCTCTTCTCACTTATTATCAGTTTGTATAAGCCTTTCCAGGTGAATATGAAGACCGTCTCCTCCCCATTTCTTCACTGACTTTCAATAGAATGTCACTACATGTTTTCTCATTTGCAGACATTAATCCACGGGTTTGTGCTCGTGGCCAGCTTCCTGCTTTACTTCGTGGTCTCCCTCCTGTACAATGCCATCTGCGTCACCTGCAACAGCCCAACCAACCCCTACTGGATCATGGAGAGGCAAATGTCCGATCCCACCTTCTACCTCGTGTGCTTTCTTACACCTGTTGCTGCCCTTCTTCCAAGGTTAGTGTGTTTAGACTGTTCTTCCTAGGGCCCCAGAGCAGCTAGGTGGTGCCATGGTGCACAGAGCACCAGGCCTGGAATCAGGAAGACTTAACTTTCTGAATTCAAATCTGACCTCAGACACTTACTAACTGTGTGACCCTGGGAAAGTCACTTAACTCTGTTTGCCTCAGTTTCTTCATCTGTAAAATGAGTTTGAGAAGGAAATGGCAGACCATTCCAGGATCCCTGCCAAGAAAACCCCAAATGGGGTCACAAAGAGTTGAACACAACTGAAAAGGACTAAACAACCCTGGAGCCACATCTCCTTGCACAACACACTAACTTCACAATCCAGGGATTAGGAGCTCAGATATGTCTGGGGCCAGTAAGGCTATTGTTTTAGTGACTGTATGGAATAGTGAGTGTCATGAGCACTGAGCTAAGGGTTCAGAGTCCTGGGTTCTAGTTTTAGGTCTCCAATTGAGTAGCTTTGTGACCTTAGGCAAGCTGTGTGACCTCTTCAGGTTATCTATAAAATATGTATAATAAATACAACTTTAATTTCTATTCTTTCTCACTCGAGGTTATTATTGAAAGAAGGAATAAAACCAAATTTAAAAACATTTATAAAAAATGTATTATTCTAGTGTTTATTATAATTTCTCATAAAACAGTAATGATGTCTTACATTTCTACAGCATTTTACTTCATAAATATTCTCCCACCTATCGTATCATTTTATCTTGACAATTACATTATGACATAAGCAGAAAAGGGTTCTCCATTTTACTAATGGATAAGCTGAAGTAAAGCTAAAATCATGGATTTACTCAAAACATAATAAACATTAGCAGTAGTGTATTATAGCGAATATTTATATTACATTTAAAGGTTTGCAAAGACCTTTACAAATGTGATCTCATTTGTTTCTAACAACCACCTTGGGAGGTAGGTGCTATTATTGCAAGTTCAATTACAACAAATAAGCATGCAAATTAAAATCCAGGCCTGGACTCCTAGGCTTCCAAATGCCTCCAAAGGAGACATATCACCATGCAGGTCAGCATCATAAATGATCTTAGAATTAGCTCTTGGAGTAAAATAAGGTTACTGACTATTAGTCACTATTCAACTTGAATGAATTTGTCAGCATTAGATATAGGCAAGAAACTATCTCAGGGCCAAGGACTTCTTTTGGGTAACCAGAGTATGACAGGGAGGGAAGAGTCAAGAGCATATCCACAAGGACCATGGGACCAAGCCCCAGGCCTTGACTCACCCTTTAATCTTCAGGAGCTCCCCACTCTAATCTTTTTTTTGGAGGGGGAAGGCAGGGCAATTGGAGTTGTCACTTTCCCAAGGTCACACAGCTAGTAAGGGTGTCAAGTGTCTGAGGTCGCATTTGAACTGAGGTCCTCTGGACTCCAGGGCTGGTGCTCTATTCACTGTACCACCTAGCCGTCCCCACTCTAATCTTCAGAAATTCGTTGCACCTGCACAGTTTTTAGTTTTCGCAGGCTACAATCAACTGGACACCTCCTCTTTGGACACAGATCCAGTAGAAATGAAGGCAGAATCGGTCAAAAAAAAAAAAGAAGAAGAAATGAATGTACTTTCATAATAAGTCTCAGACAACATTTTCATCTATCCCCCTCATCATGCCAAACCCAGAGAAACAGGACAAGGAGAAATAGCAGGGTGCAAAACTATACAAATGACCTATTTCATTCTCGACTGGAAAAAAAAAAAGTTCTTTTGTAAAACGTTTAAGGGAGATAAAGTTGTTTGGGAAGACAGCATGGTATGATGAAAAAAATAATAGTTTTGAAGTCAGAGGACCCAAGTTTGAATCCTAGATCTGCAATTTATTAACCATGTGACTTCAGACAAGTCACTTAACTTCTCTGGGTCTCAGTTTCCTCGTCTGTAAAATAAGTGATTCAGATGATGAATTTCTTTTGATGATTTCTCTTCCTTCCAACTCTAAATCTTATAATCCTGTATGCAAATTAGTGAATCCATCAGGCGGGTGCCAGACTTATGAAATGTGCACACAATTTTTCTTTTACCAATTATATTCTCCTTCAATTAAAATTGTGATTTATTTCTGTTTGCTTCTCAATGTTGTGCTCCATAGAGTCTAGATGAGCATAACTTCCCTCTGTCTCTCCATAGGAAATCTCTAGTGACTTTGTCCCTCTCAGTCCCACAACCAAGTGTCACATCCTTACTGCCACTTGGGTGTCTGTTGAGTGTCATCTATGCCTCAATTCTCTCTCCTAAAAAGCTGCATCAAACACTCAGTTAAAAATTTGTGTCCCCCCCCCCCACCTTGGGGATAGAGACAAATATCGTAATCATTGCTGGCTCAGCAGGATGTGTAACTTAGAGAAATCAATCTTTCATTCTCTCTATTCAATGTTAGAGGGTCCATGTGTTCTCTCTGGGTCATACTAGATCTTGTCTTTTGTCAAGGTTGATTCCTAGAAGACCCAATTTCCTTACTCTCCCTGCCTCCACCAGCAAAAGAGATCATCCCTGGCTTTGCCCTCCAGCCCAGAGAGGTTTAGTCACCTTCCAAAAGTGACAAATCAATGGTTGAGCCAGGTCTAGGACTCAACTTCCCTGACCACTAGTCCAGAGTTTTTCCCCTATACCCTGCCTGTTTAGTCAACTGCAAGTCACATCATCATTTTCCTGATACCAAGGTCCTCTTTGAAAAAGAAGGACAAATACAACCTGTGAGTAGACCGAGCTGCCTGACTCGAGACTTAGCTAGTTGGGTAACTCAGCTCATCCTCTCCCTCTCCTCTTCTTCTCTTCTCCAAAGGAAGATAAAATTTGATGACCAGAAGTTGCCCACTTAACTTGGGGTTTACTGGCTAGATTCCTTCCTTCCTTTCCTTCCTTCTTTCTTTCTTTCACAAAACCTTAAACCCAGTTCACTCTGAAGTTCATAGATTGAACCACAATAGGTCCCTGCCCAAGCTGCACTTAATGACTGTATTTTTGAGCCCTCTTGGCTTAAAGTGAATGTCAATGGTAACTGTTTTCTCTTTGGAAGAGCAATCTTTAGGGTCTTCCCCTCTCAGTTTGATTTTTTTTTTCTTTTCTCTAATTAAAGAGGTCATCCCTACACTCACTTCTTAAAGAGGCCTAATCACTGAATAGGCAATACCTCACTCTAAGTGAGGGCCTTAGCCTCAAAGGGCCAGGGTCTCCCATTGCATCCTGGACCATCTCCAGTCATCCTGATGCATATCTGATCACCGGATCCAGATGGTTCTGGGGGAGAAAGTGAGGCTGATGACCCTGCACAGCCCTCCCTCACTTAAATCAAAGTCAACTGCAAGTCATGTCATCATTTCCTTGATGCCATGGTCGTCTCCAAAAACCAAGGACAAACACAACAGCATCCTGTTCTGAATTATCAATGAGCAGTTTCCATAACAGTCTACATCAAAAAATAAGTCAACCTTATATCTGATCCTCTATCTCCTTCCTGGCCTTACTTTGTATGTCTTCCCTCCCCATATTCAAACTGAATTACTCTCTACCTCTCTCATCTTCTACCCCAGCCACCTCACCCCCCAATGTATCCTACTACCTGTACCTTTGTTCATGCTATTTCCTATTCCTGGAATAGTATCTTCTATCTCTTCTTCTGCCAATTTCCTCCCCATCCTTTAAATTCCAATGAAATGACACCTCCAAGAAGCTTCTCCTGATCCTCCCTATTCATAGCAATTATCCCTTTCGGAGCTTAAATAAAACTTTGTTTTGTACCTCTTTGCTGCATTTGTATCATAGCATCATAAATTATAGATATGTTTGTGTCAGCTCTGTACTTCGTAAGCACTTTGAAAGCTGAGACTGTCTTATCTAGACATTCCATCTCCCCAACTCCTATTTCAGTGTTCTGCGCAAAGAAAACACTTTAAAATATTGTTGAATAAATCACCTAACCTACTATTGAGTCCTTCATAGCCCACTCAGTCCTTTGAGCCATCAGGGTTAGGGCATCAGACTATTCCTAGGACTGAAACATAAATCTTTTGAGAGTCAACATTCCCAGAATAGCAAAGCTATCTATTTAGGGGTTCAACTGACCTGGATGACAAGATGGTATTCCCATTTTGGAGCCTGTGACTATAGATATTTATAAGCGTTGAGGCTCATTATTTTTCCATCTCTCACCAGGTATTTTCTGCTGGCTGTGCAAGGGACCTGTGGAAATTCCCTGCTCCTGAAAGCCCAGAAACTGGACAAACTTCCCAAAGAGAAAAAGGAGCTGGCTATCCAAGAGTGGAAGAGACAAAGAGACAGACTGTCTACAGCTCATCAAGCAGCTCCATCCCCTGGAAATGCCAGTCTGGGCCACCTTCATGTCCCCCATTTCACAGAACAGGAATCAAGAGACAACTCCCTGAAACACTCCTCCTCTCCCATGAAAAGACATGTTGGGGACTGGGTACTTAATAGAGACAGAAGTAGCCCTCACCCCTGCTCGGGTCATATGGGCTATAACCAAAGCTCCCCTAACTCTTCAGCAAGACCCTCTCCAGATGAACACCTCTTGGAGCCTAGTGGACACAAAAATTTTGGAATGTTTAAGGGTCCAACAGCCTCAAGCAGAGGGAGCCACCGCCGATCCCAGAGCTCTTTGACTATATGAAGAGCCTTACGCATAGCTGCACATTCAGGGACAAACTCCAAACATGTTCACATAACATGTTATCTTGTGACCTCAAGCAAGTCACAATCCTTCCTGAGCAAGTAAGAGACTGGGCGGGCTTGATCCCTTTTCCTATCAGAATAATGACCTCCCTGGAAAAAGAGTTGGTTCTCTCAACAGGTTGAAAAAAAAAGTATATGGGCTAGAGAACAAGACTGGGAATTAGCCAGCCACTCTGAGAGTTTTCTATAACCATCAGGCAGGCCATTTTACAAAAAGGAGTCATTTGTTTCTTTTTCAGGATGCAAAAATATGTCCATGTACAGTCAGTTAGGACAATTGTTTAAGAAATAAATGGCCCTCAAGCATCCAGCTCCAGAAATGTGCCTACAAGCACTGAATCACTCTAATGGACAGCTTGTGGGGGTGTAGCTCTTCTTACATCCATAATTTGGCCCCCACACCACCCACCATCACTATCCCCCAAGCATTTCTCTTCTTGGGAGGAGAAAAACTAAAATTTCAGAAAATACGGGCCAAGAGTTAGAGCAAAGGAGTCTGAGTTGTTTCCAAAAATAAGCCCTTCCACCCAGAGGCTCAAAACTTCCTATATTCACTATTAGGCCTTCAAGCCTTAAAGATAAAACTTGCTACTGCTCCATGTCATTTCCCTTCCACATGAAGGTCGGATTTGAATTCATTACTTTGCATATCTATATTTTTTTGAGGAGGAGGAAAGGGGGGGGGTTTGGAAAGAGAGAGAGAGAGAACACTAGGTATTAGCTAGTGTTCAACTTCAATGAATTTATCAGCATTAAATGTAGGCAAAAAGGTAAAACAAAAAAAAATGAGGACTTCTTTCAGATAACCAGAGTGTGATAGGGAGAGAAGGATCAAAAGTATATCCACAAGGATCATGAAGCCAAGCACAAGGAGAGGAGAGGAAGGAAGAACTAGGACAACATGAAAACTATCAAGAAGGGCATAGACAGGATTCAGTCCCTCATTCAATCAATCAACAAGCATTTATTAAGCACCTGTTAGGATTACAAATCACCTTGTTCACCTAAAACTGGGAACGCTAGAACTTGGCCACATCAAATTGACACTTGAGTTTATTTAGGGATGCAGAAAAATCACACAGTGAGTAGAAAGTTCAGGAAACTCATTACCCTTAGGAGGGGTCAGGGGCTGAAAATATGAAAAGGATTCAAAGTGTTTTAATGTGTTAATAAATTAATGATAGAGCTGTAAAAAAAAAAAAATAGATTAAGGTAAGCTAGGGATGTTTCATGGATGTGCCCAACCATTTGAGGTTAACACTGAAGGAAACCAATTGCCTATCAGAGACAAAGCACCAGACTGTGGAGACCAGAAACTGGTATAATAATTCTTATAGCTTTATGGTCCTGAGGGGAGAGGAGAATAGGACCAGTAATTTCATTGGTGTAGGGATTTCCCAACAAGGAATCTCCCTCTACTAATGCGTATTAGCAATTCATCCACTGCTTATTCTTCAAGAGTTGCCTAAGCCTCTGAGTAGTTGTAACTTGCTTAGGGTCACACAGCATGCATCAGAACCAAGGTCTTCTTGACTCTGAGGCTAGCTTCCTATCCTTTTAGGATAAAGAAATCCCTGGACCGTTGCAGTATCTGCAATCCCCAACTCATCATGGACCATGAAAAAGCCGTCCCTTCAGAGGTTACAAAACGTCCCAGCTGCCATTTGGGAGGGCGCAGTTGACTGAGCCAGCCTTTTCTGTACTCAACTCTAAAACTTGAGGAGCCATTCAAGGCTTTCTGACCTGGTCACTGTGCCTGGAACTAGTTTATCAGAGTATCTCTACCTCTCTCATCCTATTTCTAGGCTTTTTCTGTGATGCCAAGGAAAGTAATAACGATGCAACCTTTCATGACAGAAAGGAAAAGGCCAACACGCAGAGGTCATCAGTGCCTCACCTTCTACCTTCTACATGTCTACAGATCTCCACATGTCAAAAACCCACAAGGTCAAAGGCTAGCATACTATTTTAGAGCTGTGGGGAACAGACAACCAGAGGCTCTTGCCTAAATGCCAGGTTGCAACAAACACCATGCCAAGGGCATAGCATTTGATGAAAACCTTGTCAAGGTCTCTGTCTCCCCCCCCCCTTTTCTTAAAAATTAAAACTAAATGTGATTATCCAACTTGCCCTTTAACTCAGGGGCAAGACTAACTATGTGGGGTTATTTTTTTTCCTTTTATATCTGATAATTCTTATTAACAATTGTATTTAATGTATTTTATACTCTGTATCTGGTTTTGACTGACTAGAGAGCTATGTATCATTTCTCTTGGAGGGAAAAAATAAATGGTTTTTCATAGGCAGCCATTAATGGAAATCTTCCATCAACTTATTCTTTTATCAATACTTTCTTCTGTGTCTCTGAGCCCCATTCCTTTAAGTTATTCATTCATTATGTGTTCACAAGGTGCATGGCCCAAACATGGTGCTACGGGAGGAACAGGAGAAATAGAAGACCTTCTTTCAGAAGCTGATCTTCTATTTGTAACTCATGAGATTTTTCTCAGTATGAGGATATTGAAGGGATTATAAATTTTTATATATATATATACACACTTATAGGTGTGTGTGTGTGTGTGTATTTGTGTTCATGTATACTTAGAGGGCACAGGATGAGTTGAATGTGAAGGGATGATATCAAAAAATAAAATTAAGAGGTGAGAGAGGAATATATTGGGAGAAGGAGAGGGGGAGAGATAGAATGGAATGGATTATCTCAAATAAAGGAGGCAGAAGAAGGCTGTTACAATGGAGGAGAAAAGCAGGAAGGTGAAAGGGAATGAGTCAACCTTCCTCACATTTGATTTGGCTTACGGAGGGAATAACATGCACATTCAGTTGGGTATCTTACCCTACAGGAAAACAGGGGGTAAAGGGATAAGAGGGGGATGATAGAAGGGGGGGCAAATTGGGGGAAAGGGTAGTTAGAAGCAAACACTTTTGAAAAGGGGCAGAGTCAAAGGAGAAAATAGAATAAATGGGGGGCGGGATAGGATGGAGGTTTGTCTTTCACAATATGACTCCTATGAAAATGTTTTGCGTTACTACACATGTATAACCTATATTGAATTGTTTGTCTTCTCAATGGGGATGGGTGAGGAGGGGAGAAGGGAGAGAATCCGGAACTCAAAGTTTTAAAAACAAATGTTTAAAAAATTGTTTTTACATGCAACCAGGAAATAAGATACACAGGCAATGGGGTATAGAAATCCATCTTGCCCTACAAGAAAATAAGGTGGGATTGGGGAATATAAGAGAGGGCAGATTGCTGGAAGGGATATTCAGTATGCTTGCCATTTTGGGGTGGGGGTAACTCAAAATCTTTGGGAAATGAATGCTGAAAACTAAAAATAATTTTTTTTTAAAGTTGATCATCTACTTCAGCATACAATACAAAGAGGTAAAAACTAGACCTTGGTGGGTATAAAAAGTCCCAGGTAAGGAAACTCCCTCTATCAATGCAGGTCCCCATTTTTCCAACTTTCCTCTTCCCTTTAAAGCTACTTGGTTAAGCCCAAATACCTCAAAACATAGGTCCAACCATTTAGAAAGAGACTTACTCCTAGCTTCCTAGATGCAAGCCCCACTGGCCTCTAAACATGACCAAAGAATGGAAGCCCCTTCACAGAGTGTGACAAAATCATAGAACAGGAAATCAGGCCTGAATTGATCACTTCAGACAAGTTCAACATTGATGGCTTATGAGGCATCAACTCAAATGCTTTCTTCAAATCCCCAGTACTTAACACATTGCCTTAAACATATAGGTAGGAAAGATAGCACAAAGAGAGATAAATAAATTAGAAACCTCCTAGAAATCTTACTATAGACACTGCAGGAGTCCCCAAAGCCTGAAGCATTCTCTTAGGGGAATGGGGAGGGCGGAGGACTGAGGAGCATAAGCCCAAGTCCTCTGCTGGGGAACTTTGGGGAATTCTAAACAGAATGCCTTAGGCAAATCTAAAGTCCTTGATGCTCTGACAAGAAATGTCCCACAAGGAGCCTGAAAGCTTCTGATACTCTGGGCACAGACACAAATGGGTTGTTGAAGCTAAGGTCAAGAGCCCAAGAAAACTACATCAGGACCAAACAAGAATTAACCACCCAATTCATGAGTGGAGGCAGAACCTGGTTCTGGCACAAAGTTCTAAACTAGAAACTAGGACTAGAAATATGAATAAACAGAAGTAGGGTAATTAGATGGTGCAGTGGACTAAGCACAGGACCTGGAGTCAGGAAGACCTGGGTTCAAATGTGGCCTCAGACGTTTACTAACTGTGCAACCCTGGGTAAGACATTTAACCTCTACTAGCCTTTGTTTACTCATCTATAAATGTGGATAGTCATAGCACCTACTTCCCAAGGTTGGTATGAGAATCAAAGGAGATAATTGTAAAGCTCCTAGCAGAGTGTCTGGCACATAGTAAACGTTGTATAAATGTTAACTATGATTACGATTATTATTTTTACATCAAGCACTATGACGAAATATTTGGATTAAAGAGATGTGCAAGAGGCAAACCCATAGAGAGAGAGTAACTCCACAGTAAATAGAAACAGGATATTAGTGGTCAGGGAAGAAGAACTGCATAGCTACAAGGTGTCCAAGAGGGGCTGGAAGAAAAGAAGCAAAAGACAAAGGCTGAAATTATAAATGAAATTAGAGCTCTAGAGAAAAGAATTAGAAGCTTAGAAGAGAAGAAAGAAAAGCTTATGCAAATAGACTCCTTGAAAATCAAAACAGAACAAAAAGAATTCAATGACTCCACGAAAATATTAGAACAAAATCAAAAAATGATGAAAAGGTGGAGGGAGGGAGGCATGAGATGTGTTGTATCTACTATCAAAAACAATTGACCTGGAAATAATTTAAGAAACATTAGACTTCCCGAAAGACAAGAGCAAACAAACAGAAAAGTAGATAAGATATTTCAAAAAGTTATAAGAGAAGATTACTCAGTTATTAGAACTAGAGGGCAAAGTGAAAATAGAAATACTCTACCAATCACCTCATGAAATTCAAAATTAAAAACTCCTCGGAATATCATAGCCAAAACTCGGAGCTTCCAGGTGAAAAAAAGTGCTACAAGAAGAAAAAAAAAGAATTCAAGTAGCAAGGAATCAATCAGAATCACCCAAGACTTGGCAGTAATTAATGAGAGGAAGAGAAACTCTTGGAACATAATATTTCAAAAGAAAATAGGTAAAGGTATTACCAAGAAATGTTTACCCTGCAAGACTCAGTATAAAAGGTCATATGGGGAAAAAAGTATAAGGATAAATACTGGAGAGAAATATACAATTAATAATCATAACTACAAAATGATTCTATATTATATTCTATAAAAATAATAAGTTACATCTAGGTAGCACTTACTATGTATCCAATTATGTGGTAAGAACAATACCTGCTATATAGGTTTAATTAGTCCCAGAGACTAAAATTTGAGCCATTGACATGGGTTTTTGGTGGCCTTCATAAAAATACGCAGCCCACAAGGAAGGAAAGGGTATCTCCTCTTTCAGGCTTGTCACTGGCAGACCAGGTCAAAACAGTGGCAGGGAAGCAGAGCCCAATGTTGTATCCCTGCTAAAAATATCCTTTCCTTGATTAGGCTAAGCAAACCTCTCTTTCCTAACTCTTAGATGGTTTATAAATATCTCTTTTTTTCCATTTTGGAACTTGAAGCACCAGCCTGGTCCAAGTCAGTGCTGACCTGCAACATATGCCAGCAAAACTAATAACAAATGAATGGATGAAGAGTTACAAAAATATAAAATCCTCAGATTAACAGGACAAGAAATAGAGGATTTACATAACTCAATCTCAGAGTCTTTTTTTTTTCAACAAGCCTTAAATGAACTTGGGAGGGGGATAAAAGGGAGAGGGGGGGCACGGGGAATGGGCCAGGTACATTTACTAGTGAAAGTTAAGAAACATTCAAGGAACAATTAATCTCTATGTTACATAAACTATTTATAAAAATAGAGAAAGAAGGGATCCTACCAAATTTCTTCCATAAAACTAATATGGTCTTAATACATAAACTAGGAAGAAATGAAGCAGAGAAAGAAAATGATAAAATGATATGTCTAATGGATATCTGTGCAAAAATATTAAATACTAGCAAAATAGCTACAGAAACATATTAAAAATATTATGTACCCTGACTAGATTGTATTTGTACTAGGAGTACATGGTTGGCTCAATGTTAAGAAAATTAAAAACAAAATATGCAAGGCAGCATACCATAGTGGATTGAACACACTGGTCTCAGAATCAGGAAGACCCAAGTTTAAGTCCCACCTCTGACATGCATTGGCTATGTGAACATGAGCAAGTGAATTAACTTCTGAGAGGAGTCCAGTTTAACTGGATCACAGAGAGTGGAAGGAGAAGTAAATGATAAATATTTATCAATCAAGAAGCAATGACCAGGCTAGGTGCTGGGGAGAAAAGGGAGAGGGGAAGGAAGGAAGGAAGGAAGGAAGGAAGGAAGGAAGGAAGGAAGGAAGGAAGGAAGGAAGGAAGGAAGGAATTTGATTTCAGAGTATGAAGAAAATCTTCTCATCACCATCCCATTACAATTCCTGAAATTCTTGTCACTATTATCATTCTTGAAGACAGTGAACCTTTACCAAAAAATATAAATTTGCTGACTAAGAGACTGTCACGGATTAGCAATGGTCAAGGCCCTGAGGGCATATAGCACAGAACTGCTATATTCTGATAAGGAGCCTGGGGAAATGGAAGGGAGACCTTTGACTATAAAGAGTCCTGGCTGCCAGGGAAGGCACCCCAAATGTACTGCAATGGGCAGCCAGAGGATCCCCCGGCAAGAAAGAGGGAGACAGAAAGAGAATATCCCATGCTTTGAATTTTACCAGCGTTCAACATTCAAACCTACAGTGGATTCTTCATGGTCAGGAAAAATCAGAGAAAAGTGATTTTCTTCTACAAAGGATTCTGGTGCCACCTAGCATCTGGAAAGGGATAACTGCACAGCTGAAGGCTTTTCATTGGTATGAGAAATAGAAAATGGACCTGAGGGAAACCATAAAAGGCAGTGAGTCCTGGTAGGTAAAAGCAGCAAGGACCAGAGAATATTATAGACTGCTAGGGATCTTTAGAGTCTGGCTGAGATCTTGTGAAGAGAAGGAAAGTGTCAGAGGCAGCAAAGTTCATTGTGGGGGAAAGGACAGGAAATTATCATCACCCTATTGTTAAAAGCCACCAGGAAGGGCTGACTATGAGAATAGCCTGCTGGGGTAAGATCAGTCACAGATCTGGAACCTCATGAAGTTATGGGGGTAGTTAAGGTTTCCAGCTGACTGGAAAGATGCTAAAAAAAAAAAAATGCTAAAACCGGCTATTTCCCTCCCAGAGGCTAGGCATTTTGCTCCATGGATCTCACACAAGCCCTAAAGCAACCCCATGGCTCTTGACTCACAGGATGCCAGCAAGAACTGGGGAGATCTCCTGCTCCCCTTGGTTTCCAAAGCCCTGGGAGGCTTTCCTGAGAAAAGGTACACTCCTCTCAGAAGGAGAAAAGCAGAGAATTTCAGGGAGTCAACACATGCAGAGAGACAGGCTGGTGCAGTGAATAGAGGCCTGACCTTAGAGTCAGAAAAGTCCAGGTTCACCTCTGACTCATGCTAGCTGTGTGACCACAGGGAAGTCACCTACTACTCATTGTCCTCATCTAAGACCAGTGAGTGGTTGATCTGCATTGGTAGAGGGTGTTCTTACACAGATAAAATCACAGGCATGTCGCCCACCCCCCAAAAAAATGTATTCATCAATGCTCCCAAAAACTGGTTATCAGAGGTTTTCCAGTAGCAAAAAAGGGTCTAAAGAATATTCAGTCTTTTTCAACACTTTTTAGAATGACCTACCCATTTAGAATGCTTAACTCATCAACAAATGCCAACATATTTATTAGACATCTACCATGTATATCTTTGCCAAGAAAACCCTATGGACACTGGCATGCTATGGTCTATGAGGTCACAAAGAGTCAGACACAACTCAATGACAGTGACCATGTGACTGTGTAAGGCACACATCCCTTTCAACCCAACTCCCCACCCCCATCTCTGCTGTTAAGAGAGAAAGGCTTTTATCCAATTATTCATACTGAGGTGTAAAGAGCTGAAAAATGTCATCCCTCCAAACATCATAGATGTAAAACTGGGAGGGACCTAAGAGGCCATTTAATTGATCCTCTTGATTTTACAGTTGACAAGATTGAGAACAAATGAGTTGGCCAAGGTCACACAGTAAGTAGCAAAGTGAAAATTTGAACTCAGGCCCTCTGACTGCAAATTCAGCCCCTTTTCCAACATATCACATTGGCTTTCAAAGGGACTAAATATAACTTTTTTTTAAAGGAATACTAGAGAAAGGAATGAATTAGTACAGTGAAACATTAACTCATGTCTGAAACTGGGGAAAATACATGGGTAATAGTTTTGTCCAAGCGTATTTTGTAACAAGAAGAGACCCTGGGTCCCTACACTCAGACCACAAGGGTGGCCTGACCCTCTGTGGCAGAGCCAAAGGGTAACAGGCCAGTTTTATAGGTCCATAAGACCTAAAGCTGAAAGTCACCTTAAAGGTCCTCAACGAATGAGGAGACAGAGGCCAGAAAATTTCACAGTGGCCACATCAATGCACCACAGAGACATTGCAGCTGCCCAGTTCTCCTTCTAAAGCAACACATGTTCCAGCAGAAATATCTGTAAACTTTTGTTCCTTTTAGTAGCTTTCAGACAAGAATATGTAAGAAGCACATATATTACTCCCCCTTCCCACAATCTGTAGCAAGCTTTATTTCCCCTCCAAAACCAGCTCCATTTTTAGAAAAAAAAAAAAAAACATTTATTAAGAACCTACTGTGTACAAATCCCTGTTCTAAACATTAGAGGGAGGGAATATGAAACCAATCATAGGATCATAGACTGCAAGCAATTTCTGCCCCTTATAACAGGGCATGAAGGCCACTACCCTTAGACCCAGTTTTTCCTTCATGCTACTTAATTTTTCAAGAAGAAAGATAAGATATAGACACAGATAAGCATAATATACAATTTTATATAACAAATGCATTAACAAGTGATTGGAGTAGAGACTGGTAAGCCTTCATAGAGCAGTAGACATTTGAGAGCATATTCCACATCCAGAAGGCAGAATAGTTTGACTGAGGCACAGAGGGCCTGTAGGAAAGTGATTCAGGAAACAGGCTGGAAAGGTAGAGTGGCAGAATAATATATAAGACCTTGAATGACAGGCAGAGGAGTTTGAGTTTACTTGGGACACATCAAGGAGCCATGGAAGCTTTTTGAATGGAGGATTGATCGACATGACCAGAACCCCACATGAGTTATTCTGATGGTGATATGAAGGACCACTGGAAGGAGGAAGCAAGTAGAGGTGGGAAACTGTATTAAAAGAGTTTTGTAGTAATCTTCTGGTTACTAGAATAAAAAACACTTAATTTAAATATTTAAAACTGTATCCATTACCTTTTCCCCCAAAGCTGATCCTACTTGTGTCTGTGATGTGCTCTTCTCTGATGTTAACCTCTCATTCAGTTGTTTGCTCAGCACTATCAATTTCAGCTTGTATTATCTTTCCTGTCTGTCTCCTCTCTACTCCTACTGTCATGACCCTACAACAGGTTGTGTTAGCACACTCCTGGACTATAACAACAGCCTCCTTATAAAAATTTGCACCACACACACACACACACACACACACACACCATTCTCAACCCCCTAACCTATCCTTCATAACACAGAATAACATTGATGCTCACATAACAAAGCAATTTGCATACATTATCTCATTTAAACTTCACACAAACCTATACTTATAACCCATTTTACAGGAAATGAAGGCTCAGAGCCTTTCAGTGACTAAGCAAGGATCATATAGCTGGTTAAGTGCCAGAGGTCAGGTTTGGATCCGGGTTTTCCTAACCCCAGGTCCAGGTTTCTAGCCTTCTGTATTCAGAGATTTGGTCAAGTCACTCCTATGCTCAAAATAACTTTGACAGTTCCCTATTACCTACCAAATACAGTTTTTAAAGTGCTTTGCCTGGTCTTGAAGGCACTTCATAATCTGATGCCACCCTATCCTTCAAGCTTTAAACTTATATCTCTCTCATATATATTCTACTCCAAAAATATTAACTTAATTTCCAAGTCCCCTAAATATAACCTGTACTTTTCCACGTCTATGGCCTTTATTTAAATTTTTCCCTGTGCCTGGAATACCCTCTCTCCCTATTCAAATCTCACCCATTCTTTAAAGTGCAACTTAAATACTGCCTCCACCCTGAAAACTTGATTCTCCCATTTGTTACCAACCTCTTTCCTAGGCAGGGGTGGAGAACCTGCAGCCTCAAGGTCACATGTGGCCCTTTGACTAACTACAAACTTCACAGAACAAAAGGCCACAGGTTCCCTACCCCTGTGACCTAGGGCACCACTGAGTGCTTGGTTTGTAGCTCTCAGGTGCTTCTCATGCCAAATTATGTACCTTTGTTTGTGTTTCATTTCTCCCCACCCACCCACCCACCAACCACTAGCTTTTAGAGGGCAAAGGATATTGGTTTTCTAAATTTTTATTCTCCTCATTGCCCAGCACAGGGATCTGTGTAGGGAAATGCTTAATAAATGTTTGGCTTTTTGTTGTTGGTTTTTTTTCCCAGAAATAGTACCTTTCAGACAAATGAATAAATGCTGAGAACCCTAGGAATGACAAGCCTTGGGTTCTCTTTGATCCACCTAGTTCTGTATTCTTTGACACCAGCCATTCCTCTCACTCTGACCTTGACCATCCCTCTTAGCTACTGATGAGCTGCATATAGGTCCTCTCCCTCCCCCAGCTCTAAGGTCCTAGATATGCAACTACGGAAATCTGCAGATCCCAGGGATATTACATACTTCTGTGTGTGTGTTAAATCACCCACTCACAAATAATTTTAAGTTCCTTCAGGCTAGGGATTGTCTTTTTTTTTTTTTTGTCTTGGTATCTAGCATAGTATCTTGCATTTGATGCAGGACTGTTGAATTGTTCAGATGACTTGACTTCTCACTTTGCTCATCTGTAAATCTTGCCCTTGATTCTTTTCCTTCTCATCTTCTTTTAGATTTAGCTCATCAGTCATACTCTCCCTCTCCCTGTACTTCATTCTCTACAAATCTCTACAGACGTACCTATAAACATGCATGGGTATCTCCTATCTTTAAAACACCCTCACTTGACTTTGCCATCCCCTCAACTTATCTCCTCTCCCTTTCACTGCCAAACTCCTTCAGTCAACACTGCACACTCATTGTCTACACTTATCTCCTCCACTGCTTACAATCTGGCTACCAATTCTACCCCTCTGGTCCCAAGAGTTGAGGGATATTCCAGTAAGAGAGACCAAGTAGAGGCAAGATTTTGAGCCATTTACTGATCAACCCTCATCCCCTCCCCTACCAGCTGAAAGCTTTCTTTTCTCCCCAGGTTTTCCTACTTCATATTCCCTGTATCTCTCCTTTGCTCCTAACTCTTCCAAGCTTGTATTCTGCACATCTTTAGCTACCAGATCATACTAATAGCACCTCACAGGAGAAGTGCTATGCTCACTCTGACGGTCTGTGCACAGGTCCTGAGGGCAACATTGCTAAGTTAGTTCTGTGTTCACTATGGTGTTCTGAGAATGTATTCCTAAACTCTGTAGCACACTCTCTCTCTCTCTCTCTCTCTCTCTCTCTCTCTCTCTCTCTCACACACACACACACACACACACAGTTGCCTTGAATATATGGATTTGTGGATCTTCCCAATCAAAATTAGTTCTGAGCTCCTGCCTCCTTTCAACCTGGTATATTTCAATAGGTGTTAATCACATGACCTTGATATAATAAAGTTGGTTTTTCTTGGAAATATATATACATGCAAGAGTGCTAGAAGCAGCAATTTTTCTCTTAGTCGAGAATCAATCAATACACAATATACAATTACTAGAACACAAAGTGTAATAAAATATACAAAAATATCAACAGTACTTGTATACTTAGGACAGTTAGGTGGTGCCGTAAATAGAGTGCCAGGCCTGGAGTCAAGAAGATCTGTGTTCAAAATAAATGGATGGAAGAAAGAAAGAAAAAAAGAAGACCTGTGTTCAAATCTGGGCTCAGACTCTTATTAGTCATGTGAACCTGAGCAAGTCAGTTAAGCCTGTTTGCCTCAGTCCCTCATGCATAAAATAAGCTGTAGGAAAAAAATGGCAAACTACTCCAATGTCTTTGCCAAGAAAACCCCAAATGGGGTCACAAAGAGTAAGACACAACTGAAACAACTGAACAACAATTATATATTTGTCATTAAAATTTCTCCCGGACATAGGTCGTCCTGAGAGCACTACGACATACACAGTCAGGTGCTCCCTTGAGCAAGGGAGTGAAGCTTTAATTCCCTCAGGATGCTTGACTCAAAATGCCCATAGGACTGGTCATTGAGTGAAAATGCAGGAATTCTGGAAACAGAACCTTAGCTCATTTATGCCACAAGAGCTGGAAGGATTGGCGATGTGCCTGGTCTCTGGAGCGGACCTCTCACCTCATCTGGTCAAAGCTAACTGCAGAGTTAGCAGAACTGGCAGCCAGCCCAGGCAAGTCCTTTCTATATGTCCCTCCATCCCTCACACTCTGACCTTGACCATCACTCTCAGCTACTGCTGAGCTGCATGTAGGTCCTCTCCTTCCCCCAGCTCTAAGGTCCTAGATATGCAACTACGGAAATCTGCAGATCCCAGGGATATTACATACTTCTGTGTGTGTGTTAAATCTCCCACTCACAAATGATTTTAAGTTCCTTCAGGCTAGGGATTGCCTTTTTTTTTTTTATCTTGGTATCTAGCATAGTATCTTGCATTTAATGCAGGACTGTTGAATTGAATTGTTCAGATGACTTGACTTCTTACTTTGCTCATCTGTAAAATGGAGATGATCCTACAGACCTCACAAAGTAGCTATGAATTTGACTAAGATATGGTGGGGTTCTTATTATCACTCAAGAAAGCAATGTGACTGACAGTCTCCAGAAACAAATGTTCCCAGTGGAACAAAGAACCCTGAATCTGGAGTCAGAAAGCCTGGGTCCAATTCCTAACCTGGTGTCTGTGCCTCCTAGGGACTGTGGCCGTGTAAATCACTTCACTACCTCATTTTTAACAAGTGCTGAATGAGAGGTCAGGACCAGATGATCTCCAAGGTCCCTCCATACTCTAAATCCTATGCTCATCTCTCCAAGGCTGTAATCAAGAAATGTTCTGAGAAGGGGTGGATAAAAACTTAACTGATCACTATATTTCAAAGGAAAGTAAAAGCAGTTCCCAGTCTAATGATTGACCAGCCAGTTCTGAACATCGAGTGGCTTCTAAATGTTGATCAGTAATAACAACAACAATAAAAAAAAATCAAAAAGACTAAAAGTTTCTGCCAGTTAGTAGACAGCTCTGTTGTATGTGGTGTTTAAGCTCCAAACCCCTTAGTCTGGCACTCAAGGCTCTCTAGGACCTAGGTACCTCTGAGTCATTGTAAAATTTTCAGTGTGAGCATTTATACCTCAAAAATCAGCAAGGCTACAAATCAAGATTTGATTTATTGTTTTCTTGATTGTCTAGACTTAAGAAATCATGGAGAAAAGATTAATAATACAGACTTTTTAAAAATCAAAAGTTAAACATTCACCAGAATCTCCCTGATTCCCTTCCTACTCTCCACATTTATCTTCTTCCTCAGTGATGCAGATGAACAGGACAACTCACTGTTTCCCCCAACATTTCATAAACTTCCTTACCTCTGATTCCACTCACCCTTCTCTACCTAAAATGTTCTATTCATTCACACTCCCATTTAGACCTGCCAAAATCCTACCTATCTCTCAAGTCCCATTTCAAATCTTTCCTTCTCTATAAAATGCAATTCTCTCGAGTTGAGCTGATGACTTCTTCCCCTGTCTTCTATTAGGAGCTTGGAAGGCTAAGAACTGGGGCAGGCAGGAGGGGAAGGGGAAGACAGAATCTGAGAATCTTCAATAAAGGCAGAGAGAGGAATCCAAGTACTTTAGAGAAAAGGATATAGAGAGTTCTTCATGGGGTATAGGTGTTATGGTCAAGAAATAGTTAAGAAATATTTTCTGAAGTTAGTGGTCAGCCTGGTGAAACTCTATGGTATACAGCCAAGTGAAACTATGATAATTAGCCAACTAATTGAAACTCTATGAACCTGGGAAGCCTCTCTAGAGTGATTTATCTTTACCTGGGAGGCCAGCCTAGGGTAATCTATCTTTTCCTTGCTCAGTCATCATGCCCTGTGCCCCTCCGATTACCTTGCAGACCCCCTCCACTCACACCCTAGGCACTTTCCTTAGTAACAACTTGTTTGTATCTATATGACAACCAGCTTAGTAACAAATTGTGTTAGTTAGATATGTAAACCTAATGAAATGTCTAAAAGGTTCCTCACCCCTGAGTTCTGGGCTGCTCCCCCTTTTGAATTGGCATGGAGTAGCCCCAGCTGGTAAATTAAAGCTCCTTAAAATTTTTTAATTCGGACTCTGTGGTCACTTTAAGACTCGTCAAGTCATGTCATTTCGTGGGGTCTTGACACAGCTGTCCCATCCCACCCTATGCTATATATCACTGTACTGAGGGACTCAGAAATTGAAATATCTGTTCTCAGTGTCTTTCTCCACTCATAGGTTTAATTTTTTTTTCTGTTTCAGAATAGGAAGAAAACTTTAATATTATCTAGACCAAGACCTCACTTTACAGATGGAGAAGCTACAGCTCACAGAGGTTGTCCTTTGCCAGAATTACACCTTCAGTTAGGCATAGACTAGAGAGCAAGACTAAGACCTAGGACTCCTAATTTCAAGCTCAACATCCTTAAAAGATAATATCCCATTCCATCTGTGAATGAATAACTCTATTAAGCACTTAACTATTTTTAAGCACTGTGCTGAGTGTTAGGTATACAAATACAGAAGTGAAACAGTTCCTGTCCTTAAAAGCTTCTATTGTAATGGAAGAGCCAACACATTAGCCAGGAAAGGAGTTCTGGTGAGTGAAACAATACAGTTGTCTATTATATGCCTGGGCTGGAGGTGAGGAGCAGATGCAAAGCCAAGTGAATTAGCCCCTCCCAGGCCTGGCTCTGAGTGGGTGACTTCAATCTGGTGCTTTCTTTCTTGTTTTGATAGATGCTTTGTGTCATGGCTCCATCATGAACCCCCAACTCTGTGATGAAGTAGCCCCTGCTACTTTCAGACCATTTTACCAGTCTTCTTCCTAGAATGAGAGCTGGGAACAAGGGGAAGAGGAGGAGGAGAAAGAGAAGGCACAGTTGCAGTATCTCAGAAAATATGTATGCCTTAGCCTGGCAGGAATTATGACCATAACAGCCAGAGAAGCACTTTGTAGACAAAAGCAAAGCAAAGACAAAATAATTCTTGTCCCAAAATGGCTCTCTCAATTGGCATACCCTAATTGGCTTTGGGAAGAGTGGGGGGGGGAAAGGGACATAGGGCAGTATGAAGCTCTGTTGCTTGGAATGCATACACTCTGGCTGCTTTTCTTATTTTTAATTAGAAGTTCACATTTTAAACACTATGGCAATGAGGGCCGCCATAGGCAGTGTTTTTCAGGGCAATCAGTGAACTTTTCAGGTGGTTAAAATGGCCCCACCATCAGAACAAGGATACATGTAATTGTACAAGAATGCACAGCCTGCCAGGCAGCTCTTTCTTGCAGTAGACAGAAGCAATTACTCACAATATCTTTGGACAGTAAAATCTGTAGAAACTCACACAGTGTATATAATTTAAAAGCTTTCCAAGGTTTGGAACATAAAAGAAATGATCCTTGCTTACTATCACTGATTAGGCTGTCTGTGAGCAAACTTCTACCAGCAGGTACAGGTTTGTGTCTGTGTGTCTCTGTGTATGTGTACCTGCATGTAGCCATACAGCAAACTCAAGTCATGGGACTACAGGTAAGTCACTTACCACGCTCAGCCTTGCTTTCTTCATCTGTAAAAATGTGGAGCAGCTAGGTGGCAAAATGGATAGAGTGGTGGGCCTTGAGTTGGGAAGACATCTTCCTGAGTTCAAATCTGACCTCAGACACTTATTAGCTATGTGACCTTGGACAAGTCACTTTACCCTGTTGGTCTGTTTCCTCATCAGTAAAATGAGCTGGAGAAGGAAATGGCAAACCACTCCAGTGTCTTTGCCAAGGAAAACCCAAAATGAGATCATGAAGAATAAGACATGACTAAAAATGACTGAGCAACAATAACAAAAATGGAATAGCAATGCTGGGAGTACCAACCTCACAAGGTTGTGGAGTAAAATAGAAGGCTCAAAAAACAGACATAAGTAAGATGCTAATTAAACATAAGTGTTTAATTGTTTCTGTTATTTTGGACCAGACCTGTGCCTTCATTGCCATAGAGAACCTCCAGTAAAGAAACTCTCTCTCCCAAAGCAGATCAGCTTTACAATTTGTGGTCCTTGAGAGTTGCCTGAAACACTTAGAGGCTGTCATTTGCCCAAAGTCACAGAGATAGTATACACATCAAAGGCAGGATTGAAGCCAGGTGTCTATCCATTGTATCATGCTACCTCTCATTACTACTCTTGTTCTTATTCTTAACTCCTGTTCAATGGGATTCAGATAGAAAGAGTCCTGGGACAAGTTTGTATCCTACTACTAATCTTCCCTTCTTAATATTTAACGGACTATTACACAGGTGGATAAAACACCTGTTTTTTGTAATTGAATGAAAGTCCTGGGATAGAAGTTCATTTTCTGTGGGTTCACTGAAAGCAGATTTGGTCCAACTCCAGTAACTGACAGGATGAGAGGAGTGACATGGACCTCACATGCTGTTCCCACAGGGTTCTGATTTCTTCTGTTTATCTCGTTATCTCGTTCTTCTCATCTTTTTCATTGCTGTTGTTGCCGACGCTGTTGTTACTGTTATCATCTGCAGCGCATGTATTAAGATCTTTTGGAAGCCTGTACATTTCATTCCAGAAACCCGTGGTCAACAAGGGAGCTGACCCAGAGGTTCTAGGCCCTCCATTTTGCTTGACTACTAATTAAAATGCGCCCCTAGGATAGCTCCTGGCCAAGTTATACTAGTGTTCCTTGGGCTCTCCAGAAGAGCAGAGCATGTTTAGTAAATAATGAGTCTGCTAAGCCCTCACAGCACATTGTCAGGAGAAAGCTGCAGAAAATCACCCTGAGGCTCCCAGGGCCCCTTTTGAAGTCCCCACACTCAGAAGCATCTCATTTTGGCTCTCTCCCCCATCTCTCTCAGGTCCAAGGAGCTGAACTGTTGCACCAGCCAAGACAAGGTATCAGGGCTGCTATAATTAACATTCTACTAGCATTTCCACTGCGCACTTGAAGCCTGTTCTCTTGGCCATTTCAAATCCACTTAAGCTCAGAGAGATTTGAGGAGTGGTCCTGGGTGTTTGGGCATTTTGGATCAAAAGGTGGTGGCTGATCATTGCTTCTTATTGAGTAGAAAAGGAAACTTCTCTGCATCCCCAGGACCCACACTCTGCCCTGGGTTGGAAGAGTGGGGGGTATCTGCCCAGCAAATTCACATCCTAATTTTTCTGATATATCGATGAGATAGGCTGGCATAACAGGACAAATACATTGGAGCCAGAACCTGGAAGAAGTGAGTGGCAGTCAGCTAGAAGGACATCCTCAGCAGCAGACTTAGGCATTCTGATCAAGACAATGATTCAAGACAATTCCAAAGGGCCCTTGATGAAAAATGCTATCCAATTCCAGAAAGAGAACTGATGATCTCTGAATGAAAATTGTAACATACTTTTAAAATTTTTTCTCGAGCTTTTTCTTTTTTTATTGCAACATGGTTAATATGGAAATATATTTGGCACTTTAAAAAAAGAACAAATGTTTTAACATCAAGGGTTTTTATGGGAGTATGGGGAAGGGATTAGTGTATAGTAAGATACGTTTTAAAAGAGTATCAATAAAATATTTCCAAATGTAAAAAATAGAGAGAGAATTCAAAAGGGTGGGTGGGCAGGAGATAAACATGTTGAATTTAAGATGCCTATCAAGGAGACAACAGCAAACAATCATGTTTATTCAGCCAAGTGGGAGGTGAGGTCTTCAGCTGAGTGTGGGAAGTTTGAGAAAAGAGAATACTTTTCTCACTTTGGGTGGGAATATGACTTTATAGGCATGTGACCAAAGAAAATAACCTTGGGTGAGAATGGAAATCAAGAAATCATAGGAGTGGATAGCCAAGATGTTTGTCCTAGAGTCAAAAAATTTTCAAGCTACAAGATACCTTAGAGATCATCTAAACCAACTCCATCATTTCAAGATGAGAAAATCCAGGCTCAAGTCAATGATGGAATTTATCAAAGTCACACTTCTAGTTACTGGTCAAACTAGGACTAAAACAAGATTTCTCAGTCAATTCCCTTTTTACTATACCCCTCAGCCCTACAAAACAAGGAGAACATGTAGAGGGATCAGTAAGAAGGACAGGGGCACAAGCACAACGTAGAAGAGCTTTGGAAGTCTCAGGAGCTTTGTAAAATTCTATGTGGAACATCAGAGTAAATCCCAGGGCCTCTCAATTATGGGAGACCTAAGTCCTCAAAAAGAATCATTAATTTCAAGAATGCCTATGGACTGTGATGTGGGCACTAGGGGAAGGACTTTACATATTGCTGTGGAGACCTTAGGAGAGATGTAAAATAGTGAGCCCCTGGAGCAATGATACTAACAAGGAGAGCAGTCAACTCTCTAGTCATCTCAAGTGCCTTCCTCTTTTTTGGGTGGAAGGTCTCAACTACAATCATGCTTACACTATAAGTTCACCTCCAGGATAATACTGTAAATCTGAAGGACCGCATAGATCCCTGGAAAAGGACTGCTAGAGGGAGAGTGATAGACTTTCATGTTCTAGTGCTTTCCACATGAAGGGCAGTACTCTAAATCTAGAGGACTATATGTCCTTGGAAAAGGTGAGGCTAACCAAAGAGGCAAAGAGAGCTATATTAGCTATTTAAGGACTCAGATGTGAGTTTACTGCGACTCAAGTCAACAAGCATCAATTAAGCATTTACTATATGCCAGTCACTGGGAATATAAATACAAACAAAAAGATAGACAGTGAAGGCAACACATATAAAGAAGCTAAAAAACAGGTGTAGGGGAGAGGTGTATTGGAGAATCAAGAGATTAATGAAGGTGTGAGCATGACCGGCCTGGGCACTTCCTCACAATAGAGATCCTGGGGAAAACTGACCAATCAGAAGTGAGAGCCACAAAGCAGAGGCATCTTTGAGAGGTAAGTCATCTTCGGGAGCATGATGGAGAAGTCCAGAAAATCAGGAAAGGAGTGGAGTGAGTATTTGCGTTTTCTGTCAATGAAATAAAGCCTGCCCTGTATTTGATGTGGTTCTAGGATGAGTGCTTACATGGGAGCGGAGGTTTCTTTTACCTTTTCTCTATTGACCTAAACATAATATTGTGGACGTTAAAAAGAAGATGTTGGGGGCATCGGTTGGCAGGGAGAAGGGAGGATGAGCCAAATTTAGACATTACCAGGGGAAACTCTAGATGTGGACATGAGCTAAAGAAAAGTGTTGTGCGAAGTCCACAAGACTGAACCCAGCTTGTGTAAATTCAGAGTTTCAATTTTGAACCACAGACTATATATGTATGTGTATATAATACATATAGGTATACCATATATGAAAAGATAACTACTAACATGAATTAGAACTTAACAAATATCAAGCAAGTGGTATAGACAAAACCACAAATGAGGGAATTCAGATAAGGGAGAAACCCCATCACTGCTCAATAAAGATTGCGCAGATGAGGTGACAAAGAAGCAGGACCTTGAAAAATAAGGCAAATTTTAAGAGACATAGAAAGGCCAAGAGAAAGTACTGAAGACATTTAAAGCATTTTTCTATGCATTATGTTGTTTTGATCCAAACAATCATCCTAGAAGGTCTGTAGGAGTGAGATGATTAAGGAAAAGAGGAAGGTTCAATCTAAGTAGCGCAGAAATTGAGAGGTATCTCAAAGCACTTTGAAGATTTCTCAGAGCAGGGTGAAAAAGGATTTGCTAGCAATACAGTCCAAATCAGCCCTTCCCCAAGCCCTAGTAATACGAATAATATAAGAATCCAGGTCTTATTACTTATTCTGAGTAAGTCCACAGGCAGCTCTGTCTATGCAGCTAATATTCCATACTGCATCGACCGATCTCAAATTTAGTCCAATATGTGTCAGCAGAATGGCTATAACATATTGATGAAAACAGATCAAGCTATCAGAAGCTATCATCCATCAATCATGTCGGGAAAGCAACGACCTTCTCTGCTGGCAAAATAAACTCCCAGCCTGCAATACTCACAGTTAACAATTGTATAGCAATAGACAGTAATAACCCTTAAACAATACTCATCTCAGAGAAGCTGGATCCCACTGAGCCATTTTCCCCACGTGTTAGGATAATTTCTAAGTCTCTTCCCTGGTTGCTAAGTTACTAGCAAAAGCATCTTAGAATATGACTCCCTCATTTACAATTCATCATTCAGTTTCTCTGCAGTGAAGTCTATGAGTCCCCCCCCCCCACAAAAAAAAAAATTATGAGCTCCCCCACAGGATGAGAGGATCATAGATATTAAGCTGGAAGGGACCCAAGAGGCTGATTCAAACCCTTCATTTTACAAATGAGAAAAGTGAGACCCAGAGAGGTTAAATGAATTGCCCAATGCTATACAAGTAAATATTACAAGCCATGGAAAATATCTATCTTTGCTTTCTTTCATTCACTCAGTAAACACCTATTAAGAAACTACTGTGCCAGACACTGTGCCAAGCTCTGGGGATGCAAAGAGATACCAAAAAACAGGCCCTGCCCTCGAGGAGTTTAACCTCACAACAACCCTCTGAGATACCACAGGTTTTAGTATTCCCACTTTGCAGATGATGAAACTGATGTTTGAAGATGTTAAGTGATTTGATCAAGGTCATTCAACTAATAAGGAGCAGAATCCTATTGTATTCATTATCCAGGCCTCCTTAAGAGACAAAAACTTGTCTCTGTTCACACATTGTCAAACCTAGAAACAGAGGAATGGTCTATAGATGGTTTTATAAAGGAACCTCTCAGACCTACTTGGCTCATTCTCTATACCTTTGACTCAATCCTTCTTTATCTCATCAGACACTAATGGAGAGAGTTAATGTCTAAAATCAATCAGTGGATTACATCCTTTGCCTCCCCATCAATACCACTGCCACAGTCCCACCCAGTATGTTCATTCTGCCCACCAAAGAAAGAACATTTCCTCTGAGCGAAGCAGATTTTGAGGTCTTGACCATACAAATAATGAGCAATGATTTTTAATAGTTTTCATATTACCCATAACCCATGGATTCAATCTGTCACATTCTGGATGTGATGATTCAAATGTAAACATTTCCCCAAATCTATCAATGTCTGGAAACTGATTAAGCTCTGTGGAATATAATTCCACTCTTTCATCTGATCTCAGGGCATTTGGTCATTGTGAACTGATCTATCACAGCCATGAGGGTTCTCTCTCCCATATTATGCTCATATTAGTAGATGAGGTATGAAATGAATGATGATGCCACTGACTGATTTATTATGATATATTAGGCTGCCATGGAACTTAGTTTCCTCCCTCATTGGTTGAATCTTAGTGAGACTCAGAAGCAAGATTCACTAGAAAAGCTAGTGAGACCAAGATAAGAAACTTCTCATACCCTTTTGGGGACCTGTTGTGAACTGTAAGTGAATCAATCCAATGACACAATAGCCTCTACTTTTCAGAAAAGATTGGGGAATAGAAAAGATAAGGAGATTGTGACTAATGAGGCTATCAGAGCAAAGGAAAGGCAACAAACAGCACTGTGGATAAGGCCCTTAACAGTCTCTAGGAGAAAAAAAAACCTCCCCAACCCCACCCAAGGAAATGGTTCCAGCAACTCTACCTGTAAGAAAGATGGTAGCCTCAGTGAAGCTACAGGAATGCCAACTCCCATGGTGGCTAATGCTACTTTGAAGAAAGTTGAACATCAGACTAGTTTACATGCTTCTCTTGCTAGCTGCCTGGGACAAGATGTATGCTGAAACATATATTTCCGTCCAACCTAAATATGAAGGGAGCTGGTATGGTTCCTATTAAAAGGACAAAGATTGCTGTAAAAGGAAGATCTTGACCTGAGGGGCTTTTTTTGTGCTTTTTGGCTCAGCTGTGGGCCTGACTAACAAAAGATCTGAAACAGTCTTGGACTGATCCACAAAAGAACACTAACACTACCTTTGAGTAAGAAAAATATTTTACCATCAAAGATAACTCCAGCAGACAAATGGCGACAGTCGGACCTGTCTTTGGTTATTGATGTTTCTTATTCCTCTGTGGGATGGGGATGGGGAGTAATTAATTTACAAGTTCTTTCTCATCAGTCATCTCTTTGGGAATCTTGGAATGCTCCACAGGCAACTCACAAAGTGACTGCATTTGTATATCTTGCCCAATGCTTTACATCCCAACCAAAGACTCCATACCATGTTGTACAGAATTTATTCAATTCCCTTATTATAAATCTTTCAAGAGCAACCGTCCTTGGAAAAGCTCTAAACCTACCACTGAGCACCAAATTTCTAATAATTGAGTATCAATGGTGTCAATGCCTTATAGCATAATTACATACTGGTTCTTTGAATCACAGTGATTGGATTGTCCTGTAAACACAAACTGCTTCCAGATTATCCCTCAAAAATAATCTCTAATGATTTCTTAAAACTAGTGAAGGTAGCCTTAGCTTAGACCAGGAGAAAGTATGAGGAATCTTGGACCAGAGGATGGAGAGAAGGGAAAAGGAGGAAACAGAAGGGGGAAAGAAGGATAAAACACTAATTAAAGTGTGGAAGCATTGAAGACAGAAGAATGACCGGTTGTGCATTTTTAGATGCCAGGGCCCCAACCAAACTGCCTATTCAGTGAAATCAACAATCCAAGAAAGAGGGGTGAATAGTATGACAAGGAAGAATTGACCTGGGAATCATGATCTTTTGGTTTGCATCATAAGTCTCCTGCTAACCAGCAGCAAAATTTGGGGCAAGCACCTCTCCCTCTTTGGGACTCAATTTTCCTTTCTGTAAGAACAGGGAGTGCTGCTAGTTGAAACATAAAGGCCTTTTTTGCTCTAAAATTGTATTTCTCTTTTTCACACCCATGGACCAATTTTAACACTAATTTATTAAGTCCTAGTATAAATAATCACCATGTTAAATAGCTCTGATAGAAAGGTAATGCATATTTAAATATATTCAAGACAGATCATTTCGATGAATATTTTAATGCCCACAGGATGCATAATTTAAAGTGTATCCAAGGTAGGGAGGTTGGAAGTTTTCTAAACTTCCCAACAACAGAATGAGCCCAGCATTGTCTATAGCCCCACCTTATGAATGCCTGGGCTCTGGTGAATCTTCTGCCAGGGTGGTTAGCAAAGGAAGGCTTTGTCTAAATGAAAACTATTGACTTTCACTCACAATATTTGCCACCCATCTGTAAATCTCTTCTGAGAGCAAAAGGATCCACAGCTCCATCTGCCCTCCTGGCTATTGGCAGACTGATGGTTGATAGAATAATTTCAGCGAGATGGATGACCTTCCATTCCACAGCTCTGTGGATCACTGATGGCTCTATGTTGTGTACACTCACACATATTCTTTCAATTTTCACCAGATTTTAAATTGAGGGTTCTAATTTAACTGCTTTTCTATACGGTTCTATTCAGACACAAAGAGACAACAGTGAGCTAAAGCAGTCAGGAAGACCCAGGTTCAAATCCTGCCTCTGACACTCACCACCTAGTGACTATGGGCAAGTTATTTACTCTCTATGAGCCTCAATTTCCCCTTAAGTAAAGTGGAATACCTACAGTTAACTGCTACATGAGGTAGTCATGATACTTAGATGAGATAACTTTTATAAAGTATTTTACAAATGTTAAGGGACTACATAAATGTCACTTACAAAGTTGCCTTTGAGACCATAGCAAATAATGATAATCTACCTTTCTTGGTCCTAAATCAATCAACAAGTATTTATTAAATACCTACTATGTGTCAGGCACTGGACTGGGCAAAAATGATTCTCTCTGCAGCCCAGAGTACTGAATTTGGAGTCCAGGAGACCTGCATTCAAGTACCAGCTCTAACACATATGAGCTGTGAGACAATGGGCAAGTCATCTCACCTCTCTGGCCTCAGTTTCTTCATCAGAGAAATGGGAATACTTCCACTACCTAATTCACAGGAGCCTTGGGAGGAAAGTGCTTGGTAAGCCTCAGCACTATTTAAGTGTGAGTTATTACAATTATTAAGAAATCTTTACTTCAATCCATCAATAGATATTTATTATTGTTCAGTCATTTCAGTCATGTCTAACTCTTTGTGACCCCATTTGGGGTTTTCTTGGAAAAGATCCTGGAGTAATTTGCCATTTCCCTCTCCAGCTCTTTTTACAGATGAGGAAACTCAGACAAACAGGATTAAGTGACTTACCCAGGGTCACACAGCTGAGACTGGATTTGAACTTGGGTCTTTCTGACTCCAGGCCCAGCATTCTATCCACTGCACCACCTAGCACCTCCTATGTGCCAGGTACTGCGCTAAGCACTGCAAATATGAAACAAAGCAAAACACAGCCCCTTCCCTCAAGGGACTTATAATCTGAGCCCACTTCCTCACCTGTAAAATGAAGAAGGAGAAGTTGGGGTTAGACCAGATGTCCTCTGAGACCCCTTCCTGCTTTAAATCCATGATCCTGGCTTAGCCACAGTCATTCTCTATAATGAAAAAAGTTAATTGGGTTTGTAGATAGGAAGAGAAGAGATGAGATAAACTGTAGCTAAGCTCCTTATTATGCCTCTGCCTACCATCAAGTAGTGATTCCCTTCAACAACCCTCAGCTGGTCCACCTTCAGTTATCCAAGCACCTCAGCAACCAAAACAACGCAAAAGATCCTGGAACTTAGAGAAAATTGGGGGTGAGGGGTAGGAGGGGGTACAAGGGGGGATAAGATGGAGGAAGAGGGAAGGAGGGAGAGGGAGAGAGGGAAAGAGAGAGAGAGAGAGAGAGAGAGAGAGAGAGAGAGAAAGCGAGACAGAGTGAATGAGTGTGTGTGTGTGTGTGTGTGTGTGTGTGTGTGTGTGTGTGTGTTTTACTTCTGTCCTCTGTCTAGTGCAAGACTTGCTTTTCACATCCTCCCATTCAGTACAGAGGGACTGGCCATCTTCTTCTTCAGCTGTCTCTTGCTCAGCTTTGACTCATGCAACGTGCTCATAGTAACAAGATTGCTTTGTGACCAAACAATTTTGAAGTCCATGTATTTTCAGTCAGCTAACATTTGTTGACCATTACTATATGTTCAGAACTGTGTTAAGGGGTTCAGGCCCTGATGGATACAAGAAAAGTAAAAGGCAGAGCCCTGGCATATAGAAAAGGAGCTCGTAATTGAGTTGAGAAGAAAAAGTACAAGGGCATGAAATAACTAGTGGGAAAAAACACTCTATAAGAAATTTAACTTGTACAGTATAATTAGATAATAAGACAGTACTGTACACAATAAAGGTTCTAATTGTGCGGTGCAATTAGTACAAAGGGAGTTAGAGAATTTATTGTGGGCTGAAATCATTAAGAAGACTTCACAGAAGATCATAGAAATCATAGATTATTTAATAATAATAACAATAGCTAACACTAAGTGCCTGGGCAGACTGTAAAGACCTGGACCGTTTCTGTTCCACAAGGGAAAATCTGCCCCCTATATGCCTAATATGAAAGAAGAAAAGATGTAAATTGTGGTAGCTAGATGGTACAATGAATAGAGCATCGGCCCTGAAGTTGGGAGGACCCAAGTTCAAATCCAGTCTCAGACACTTGACACTTAACTAGCTGTGTGACTTTGGACAAGTCACTTAATTTCAATTGCCTTGCCTTCCCCCTTGAAAAAAAAAAGATGCGAATTAAATGAACATACCTATAAAGTGTTTCAGAGAGAAGAGAAGAGATAGTGGCCACCTGGACCACAGCTCAGTCCCAGGAAGAGTCTATACCAGTGATAAGGAACCTGAGACCTTGAGGCCACATGTGGCCCTCTAGGTCCTTGGGTGTGGCCTTTTCACTGAGTCCAAGATTTACCTAACAAATCCTTTTACTAAGGGAAAGGGCTGCACTTAAGGACCTAGAGAGTTACTTTGTGGCTTCGAGGCCATAGGTTCCCTAACCCTGGTCTATACATTGCTGCCTGAAGTGTCACCTAGACATACTGGACATTGACCCATTGGAATGAATGACAAATGCCTCATCAGTTCTCCATGGGAAAGTTTCAGTTTGAGAACTAAGCTTACAGGCTTTTTGTTTTGTTTCTTATTATAGGGACAGTGCTTCATGATCTGAAGAGAATAGCAAACACTGAAAAGAATGCCCATACTGGACACATGGATGCTATTTATTCATTTCTAATATTCTGATTTAAATTTTAGATGATGTGTTTCATAAGCGAGTTGAAGCACATAGCTTGTGAACAAACGTTATGTGACAAATCTAACATGTACAGTATAATTAGATAATAAGACAGCAAAGCACATAATCAAGGTTCTAATTGCATAGTACAGCCAGTACAAAAGGAGTTAGAGAAGGAGAATCAAAGGTAGGAGACAACAGGATAAAGGCTAGAAGTAAGAGATTTTATAAAGAAATCCACACACACAAACCCTAGTGCCTATACCAAAAAAACAAGGCATGCACAAAGGGGTAATTCTAAGGCAGTGATTCTCAACCTGTGGGTTATGTTCAATTTGTAACAATGAAAATATATCCTGCATATCAGATAGATTCATAACAGTAGCAAAATTACAGTTATGAAGTAGCAACAAAAATAATTTTATGGTTGGGGGTCACCGCAACATAAGGAACTGTATTAAAGGGTCGCAGCATTAGGAAGGTTGAGAACCACTGTTAAGGGGAAATAGGCATTCAGCTCCATGACAGCTAGACAGAGCGTGTCAGTTACCCCAAATAACCCTTTAGTATTGAGTAGTATTCATGACAGATGGAGGATGAGTGATTAGCAGAAACTATAATGTGTATCTCATCTCTCCAACTAGACCTCCCCATTCCAAAGAAAAAATTGTGACTGATAGCCTTGTATTTTCTCTCCTCCATTAAACACAGCTCAATAAATATATGTTGATTGGAATGTTGTTGTTATTCCATGATTTTTCAGTCATGTCTGACTCTGGTTTTCTTGGCAAAGATACTGGAGTAGTTTGCCATTTTCTTCTCCAGCTCATTTTACATATGAGGAAACTGAGGCAAACAGGGTTAAGTGACTTGCCCAAGGGCACAAATATCTGAGTCAGGTTTTGAAGCCAGGAAGATATCTTCCTGACTTCAGGCTCAGCACTCTTACTGTGTCACCTAGCTGCCTTGATTGGACTGGCTGGTCACAAATCCAAATAACCCACTACTTCAATGTCCTGTCCTATGTCTGGGTGTAGTTGAAATTTCCCAGTCTCCTTTGGAATATTGTCTTTCCTGCTTACTGAGTGTTTACAACTAAAGGACAAGACCTGTTTCCTGCCTCCTGAGACAAAAAGACAAGATGATTTTTTATGAGAAAATATGGGTGATTAAGTTTGTCTCAAGGTCACCAAGAAATGCAGATGGCCAGTGACTCTGATGATGATCTCAGTGCCAGGAATCAACAGGGTATCCCCCAAGACAGCTGTCATGGTATAGTTTCTGAACATCTTGCCTCTCACTGCTATGAAAAACAGGCCAGCATGCAGTGACAGAACCCAGAGAAAACGAAGATAAGTGAAAATTATCCCTCTGCTCAGAAGTCCAGATAGCACAAAAGGCCTAGTAGTCATCATCTCTGTCACACAGACACAAAAACGTGGAGACCCAGTCCCATTATGTTAAAGAAGAGAGCACTGACCTACAGAGGAGAAGGTTTGTCTGTGGTCATATAGCTGTTTAGTGGTCAGGAGCAACAGGGCATGGTATAACACAGGATAAATAGGAAATAACTAACAGATTGGAGGCCCTAGAATTGAGAGGGGTTGGGAAAGTTTCACATAAAAGACAAAATTTTAGTTGGGAATTGAAGGAAGCCAGGAAGTTAGTAGACAGAGAGGAAGAAAGAGAGAGTGCTCTAGGAAAGGAGGACAGCCAAGGAAAATACCAAGAGCTCCAGCTTCCATCTTTCAAGATGAAGGACTTTTTCATGGAACAGCCGAGAGGCCAGGATCAGTGAATCAAAAAGTGTGTGAAAAGGAGTAAGGTGAAGGAAGTCTGGAAAGGTAGGAGGGGGCAAAGTTACGCAGGTTTTGAATGCCAAATAGAGCATTTTGTATTTGCTCCTGAAGGTGATAGGAAGGAGAGCATGTCTTTCTCCAAAAGTAGAAAGTTTTTTAAAATATATTATTTAATATTATTTTAATATTTCAATTTTTGTTTTAATTTTTTATTTTAAATTTTTAAAAACAATTTAATTTTAATTTTAATAAAAAATAATATTAATTACTGAAGAGCGGTTAAGAAGGATGAAAATGGAGAAAAGGCCATTGACTCAGCAATTAGGAAATTATTGGCAACTTTGGAGGGAACTATTTTAGTTGAATTATGAGGTGAGAAGCCAGATTACAAAAGGTTTAAACAAGAATTGGAAGTATCAAGTACAGGTGGCTTTTTCAAATAATTTAACTGAGAAGAGGACTGGAGAAATGAGATTATAATTAATGTTGATAGTAGGGTCTGATGAGGGCTTTTTAGTGATGGGAGACTCTAAGCAGCAAGGAATGAGCCAGTAAATAGAGAGGGAAGATTATAGAGGGAACAATCTTCTAGAGAAGATGGCAGGGGATATGTCAAGGGGCTGATCTTGGTAAGGAAAAGGGCCACCTCTTTGGAGACTGGAGGGGGAAATGGGACATAGCAGGGATGGTGTGAGTGGCATGTGAAATAAAGAGAAGCAAGGGAAAAGGGGCTTTCCATGAATGGCCTCAATTTTTTCAGTGAGGTATGACATGAGTTCCTCCATGAAGAAGGTAGAGCTACAGGGTGCTATAGCTTGAAGAGAGAAGTTTAAAAAAGCTTCTATGGCAAATGGGATAGATAATTGGTTAGAGAAGGCTAGAAGTATTGCCTTGTTGCAATAAGAGATCAGTTGATATTAGATAATAGATTTGTACTGAACCCAGTCAGCACAGTTCTTTGATTTCTTCCAGTTCTATTCAGCAGCATGTGAGTAGAAACGAAGGGGCAGGATAGTGGAAAGATCCAGTATTGGAGTTTGGCAAGGTGTAATCAATGATAGGACAAAGGAGCAAGGGATTTAAAAGAGAAGGTAATATAGAATTGAATTGGTTCACCAAAAGTCAAGAATTGTAAGGTGTAACCTGAGCGAGGATGGTGACCTGGGGAAATAACGGGACAAAGGTAGTGGTGAATGGAATAAGTCATGGCAAGAATGAAGAATAGGGTTGGGCTAGAAAGGCATAGAGAGAGACAGAATGATGAAGGTCATGTAGCAGCATAGATGATGAGAAGATCAATGGGATTCTGTGTTCTTGAACATGGAATCGGAGCACTTGTGGGTGATGACAAGATCAAAAGTATGACCAACCCTGTGTGCAACTGAAATAGAGTGAAGGCATAAGTAATGGGATGGCATATGGTGGATAGAGTAACTGTCCCTGAAGTCAGGATGAACGGAGTTCAAATGCAGCCTCAAACACTTATTAGCTATATGACCCTGGACAAGTCATTTAACCCCTACCGACTCAAAAAAAAAAAAAAAAGAGTCATTGATCTTCTGGAAAGTTGAGGATCAAAAAAGAGCTTGACATCACATTTCAAGAAATTATAAAGAAAATTGCCCAGATATCTTACAAACAGAGGGCAAAGTAAAAAATAAAAGAACCCACCAGTCACCTCCTGAAAGAAACCCCAAAAGGAAAACTCCCAGGAATATTGTAGTCAAAATTCATAACTCCCAGACCAAGGAGAAAAGACTGCAAGCAACTATAAAGACAGAATACTATGGAGCCAAGTCAAAGATTTAGGAGTCACAAACATAAAGGAATAGTGGTTATAGAATATGATATTCCAGAAAGTAAAGGAGCTAGGATTACAACCAAGAATAACCTACCCAGCAAAACTGAGTATAATCCTGCAGAATGAAAAATAGACATTTAATGAAATAAAGGTTTTCATGCATTCTTGAGGAAAAGATCAGAGCTTAATAGAAAATTTTACATTCAAACACAAAACTCAAGAGTAGCATTAAAAGGCAAAAATGAGTGAGGAAATCATAAGAAACTAAAAAATGTTAAATTGTTTACATTATTATATGGGAAGATGATGCATGTGATCCCTCAGAACTTTATCGGCACCAGGGGTCTTAGAGAAAGTCCAATTAGAGAGCTTCGATATAATGCTATTATGTTTGGATGATGTCAAAAAAAAAAAAAAAAGAATAGAATGATGGGGAAGAGAAATGCACCAGTAAAGGAAGAATAAGGAAAATTCTATCACATAAATGGGGCACGCATACAATGAAAGGGATGGGGCAAGTAGGCAAGACTTGAATTTCACTCTCATCTGAGCTGGTTGAAAGAGGGAAGAGTATTCATATATACACAGTTGGGTACAGAAATTCATCTTATACAATAAGTGAGAGGAAAAGGGAGTAAGAGAAAGAGGGGGAGAATAAGAGGGAAGATAGATTAAGGGAAGCAGTGGTCAGAAGCAAAACAGAATCTTAAAGGGGACAGAGTAAAAAAGAGAAAGATACAGATAATAGAATAGGATGAGAGGAAATATACAGTTGGCATTCTTAACTGTGAAGGAGATGAACTCACTCATAAAACAGAAGTAGATAGAATAGATTAGAAACTGTAATCCAACAATATGTTGTTTACAAGAAACATATTTGAAACAGAAAGATATACATAGAGTTCAAATAAGAGGCTAAAGCAGAATCTATTGTGTGTAAACTGAAGTAAAAAAAGGCAAGGGTAACAGCCAATCTCAAAGCAAAAGCAAAAATACACCTAATTAAAAGAGATAAAAAGGAAAACCACATTTTGCTCAAAGGCACCGTAGACAATAAAGTTCAATACTGGATATACAGATATATATATATATATATATATATATATATATATATATATATATATACACACACACACACACACATATACATATATATATACATATATACACATATATATGTATATATATATACACACACACACATACATATATACATACATACACACACACAACAATGGCATCTAAATTCTTAAAGGAAAAGCTAAATAAGTTAAAAGAGGAAATTAACAGCAAAATTATAATGGTAGGGGACATCAGTTCACCACTCCCAAATCTAGACAGTTCTAACCATAAAATAAACAAGAAAAAAGTTAAGGAGATGGATATAATTCCAGAAAAATTAGAAATGACAAATTCTGGAGAATACTGAATGGGAAGAGAAAAGAATGTACCTATTTCTCAGTTGTGTATTGCACCTTTGCACACAAAAATGATGGTGTATTACAACTTTCAAATCTCACAAATACAGAAAAGCAAAAATGTTAAATGTACAATTTTCTGACTATAATGCAATAAAAACAATTATATTCAATAAAGGGCCTCAGAAGAATCAATTAACATTATCGATTAATTGAAAATGTAAAGCCATGCATGAGCAGCTTTCCAGAGAACTGCTACTATGAACAGCTTTCAAGGTTCAGATTATACAATATAGTGAACACTCTATTCCATTACAAATCAAGGCAAACATTCACAATATATCATAATATAATATTCACATTACATCTTATCACAGAAAATGGCCACGCAGTTTTCACTATAGTGGCCACAATATTTTGAACAAGGAACAAAAGAATAATCATCTGGTTTCCCTAAGGGGGAAACCCTTCCTCCTTAATCATTCAGTCAATTCACAATATAATACTCAAATTTCCACTCATGGGGCAAATCAGTACTTAATCATTCAATCAATTCACAATAGAATAATCAAACTGCCACTCACGGGACAACCACTAACTTAATCACTAATCTAGATTCACAATTACTAAATATCATTAATCACAAATACAGTCATTAGAAAAACCACACAAACCCTCCACCCCTTAATCAATTAATTAGATTGGATGCTAAATACCTTATTCCTAAAGAATGGGTGAATCAAAGAATAAATCATATTGTTAAAGATAATTACGACAATGAGACAACATGCCAAATTTACAGAATGCAACCAAAGCAGGTGTTAATGGAAATTTTATATTGCTAAATGTTTATATTAATAAAAAAGAGAAAGAAGGGTTCAATGACTTGGGCATGCAACTTATTTTAAAAATTAAAAACTAATTTAAAACTCCAAATTAAACACCAAAATAGAAATCCTAAAAAGTAAAGGGGATAATAAAAGTTTTAAAAAATTAAACATTGAACAAATCAATAAAATGAAGAGTTGGTATGGGGGTGAGAGGGTGATTTTTTTTAAAAAAAAAGATAAACTCCAGAACCATAGATTTACAAGCAAACTCCACCAAACACTCAAGGACTAACTAATATTCACATCAACTACAATGGATCTATGAAGAAAGATGGTTTCTGCCTTCAGAGAAAGAACCAATACATGTAAGTATGTATAGCATACATAGAACTATCCTATCTATATCTATAAATCATATATATATATATATATATATATATATATATATATATCATATCATATACACACACATATATTTGTAACTAATGGTAGCCATCTCTAAGGTGGAGTGGTGATGGAGGGGGGAAAATATATAGATATACACATAGATATACAGATATGTGTGTGTGTGTAGAGGGAGAGAGGGAAAGGGACAAGGGAGAGAGAGGGAGAGGGGGGAGACAGGAGAGAGGGAGAGCACAGAAGAAAATAAAAGAAAATTTGTTGATTTATGTGGCTTAATTTTTTTATTCTATAACTTTCCCAAGTTGTTAATTGCTTCAACTAGTTTTTTAGTTGATTCTTTAGGATATAAGTATAATCTCTTTAAGTATATCATCTGCAAAAAGTAATAGTTTTATTTCCTCATTGCCTATTGTTATTCCTTTGATTTCTTTTTCTTGTCTCATTGCTGTAGTTAGACTTTCTAGTACAATAGTGAATAATCGTGATGATAATGGATATCCTTGTTTCACTACCAACTTCATTGGAAAGGCTTCATATTTATCCCCATTATAAATAATGTTTGCTCTTGTTTTTAGATAGATACTACTTATTTTTTAAAGAAACGCTCCATAGATCCCCATGCTCTAGTGTTTTTAATAGGAATGGGTGTTGAATTTTGTGAAAGGACTGAGATGCCTCCCAATTTCCTAGCCCTAGAGAAGAGATTCCAACAGCAACTGGTTTTAAGCATTTGCTATGGACTTGACTAACCATATTAGGTCCTAGTATCCTAATGATACTGACTATGAACTCTTTGATATCTATTTTGCCAAAATTTAGTCTTATGTAGCAGGCTTTGCCCAGCTTTCTCTTCCTTGTCTATAATGAACTTTAAGATGTTTTCTTAACACCACCCAAAATTCCCATCATTTCCACTTTGACTATGACAAGCCTAAAATGTGATGTGTACTTCAGGATGGGATGAAAGGATTAATGGAAAGAATACTAGATTAGAAATCAGAGAACCTGGGTTCTAGTACCAGTTTGATTATCCAAAATTGATTATGTGCCTTTGGGTTTCTATAGGTCTGTTTCCCTATGTGCAAAATGAGGGATCCAGACCAGATGTCTTAAAAGCTCCATACCATGAGTGACTACCTCATTTTGAATATAATAAATATTCAAATCAACAATAAAGGACCTATGAAGGAAGGTGTTTTCTGCCACCAGAGAAAGAACTCATTGTATAATTAGATGGTTAGATAGATAGATAGATAGAGATATACACACACATGTGTATGTATATACATATATACACATGTATGTATATATATATATATATATATATATATATATATATATATATATATATATATTACACAGCAGGGAACAAAAGAAAATTTAGAAGGATGCAAAGAAAGTAGAATAGCTTTGAAAATGATGTGTATTGCTTTTTATATCTTTTTTTCCAAAAAAAAGTAAACAGTGTGAAATGTAAATTCTTGGTTTATAGTGAATCCTCTTTTTATGTTGTACTGTGTACATCTAAATGTTCTTTTTTTGTCTTTTTATATTTAAGTTCAAAATGAATTTTTTAAAAAGTTCCTAATATTCTGCATTATTGGCCAAGTATCATGTTGTATTTCTGAGTTTTTCTATTTCATATATGAAAATATCCTTTATATATTGCATATGAAGGATGTTAGAAAGAAAAAACAATTTGATATAAGTGTATTTAAGTTATGACTAATAAAGGAAAAAGGGGAAAGCATCTAAAGAAATTCTAGTTAGTTCCCCCTTAAGAATATACCATAATCTACTTCATTTTTTAATGCATTATACATAGTTCTAGGGTCCTGTAGGGTACTTTTTAAGCCTGACTCAGAATGAAATAATTCAATCAAGCAGGTTTGAGATTGTTGTAAGGTATTAAATTCCCCAAGGAGTGGATCCTTGGAACATATTCAACAATGTTCAAGCATGTGGGAATAGACAATCATTTCAAGGAAATTAAAATGAGGGTTTGTCAAAAGTGTCACTATAGAAGGTTAGATTTCATGTAAAGAAAAATGGCCAACAGAGCCTTGCCCAAAACTTTGCTTATTCATTCCTAGAATATTTTTCAAAAGAGACAAACTCTTTTCACTTTATAAAAGACCTACTGTGAATTACATGTACCCCTAGGAGGCATAATTCACAAAAAAAAAATTCTAGAATTTTAGAGGAAGAGGGAACCTTGGAAATACTGTCTCCCCCATTTTCCAAGTGAGACAACAATAATGATAATCATGACTTACATGTATATAGAGCTTCAAACTTCACAGAACACGTAATATGCAGAATCTCATTTGATCTTCACAACAACCATTCTTCTTATACATGAGCCACCATCCTCACCCACCTTCAACAGGAACTTGCACTCTACTGCCAACGTCTGTTAATTGTCCTTGCTTCTTATCTTGTGCAAAACCACTCCATGCCACCACTTTATTTCCTTCCATTTGCAAACCACATCATCATATTCCCCCTTAGAATATAAACTCCCTAAAGACAGAGACTACTGTGACTGCTTATATGTCTCCCTACCACTAAGCACAGCGATGTATTTAACACATGGAAAGCCGTTAATAAATGCGTCTTCATTCAGTCATATTATTTTCACTATTTTACAGATGAGGAGAATAAGACACAGAGAGATTTAGTAACTTGTCCAGAGTCACACAAATGTCTAAGTTTATATTAAAACCAAAACCTAAGTCACTTGCCCAGAACCACATAGTAAGTTGTGGCAGACTCACATGGGACTACTGTAGAACCCAGGACTCCTGAGTCCATGTTCAGTGCTCCTAGGACTATGATGTGAGTAATAATCGTTTATTGGGTGCTTACTTACATGTAAAGACGCTATCCTGGGCGCTATAGGAGCACAATTAAGACACAATCTCCTGACCTCAAAGAACTTACCTAAGGAGCAGAGGCAAATATATAAGGGATCAAAGAGAAATAGATCAAAGAACTAGAAGTGATTTCAAAGGCATCTAATCCAACTGCATCATTTTACAGATAAGGAAACCAAGGTTCATGGAGGTTATAGAGGTCCCAAAGTCACATAGAGGGTAGGCATCAGAGGTAGAGTCTGAAACAGGTCCTCTGATACCAAAGCCAGTAGTCTTTCTACTGTGTCACAATGCTTCTCTTCTGGGAAACTGAAGCCCAGGGAAGATAGGAGAAAGCAAAATGACTGGGAACATTGAAAATACATTTTGCCTTCTTGATAAATTTTCCCCAAGTACAATAACAAGATCCATAAACCATCACCTTTGCTGCAGTCTCACTCCCTAAGAATAATAGCTGCCGTTTATATAGCTCTTCAAGGTTTGCATAGCGTTCTTACATCTATTACTCTGATCCTTACAGAAAACCTATGAGGTCGTGGCTGTCATCTTCTCCATTGGAAGAATAACAAGTCATTTACTTTTCTGGGCCTCAGTTTCTTCATCTATAAAATTAAAGATGCAGATTAACTGACCTTTAAGGTTCCATCTCAGCTCTAGACCTATGATCCCAAGATCCTCATTATAAAGATCAATGAGCATTTACAATAATCCTACCTATTCAGAACGTTTTGTGATATGTAATGTAATATGCTACTTTGAACCTATTTTCTGCTAAACCACTTTCTAGCTTTTCCAGAAGTTCTTGTCCATTAGGGATACCTTCCCTGTGCATTTGTCTTCTTGTGTGTATCAGATTCTGAAATATTGTGTTTGTGTCTGGATCTTACTTCTCTAGTTGGTCCCATCACTTTCATATTTCCAGATTACTAGGGTAACATATTTAGAACTGAAAAGTTTATAGATGAAGAAATTGAGGTCCAGAGAAAGACTGAATGAGTTTCCCAAAGAAATGGTGGAGCTGGGATTCGATCCCAGATTCTCTGACTCCAAAGCCGGTGAGTCTCCTACTGAACTACCCTGCCTCCCACTTGTTTACTTCAGTTCCTAAGATGAATGACATATCCAAGTGAGATCATCCCTGTCTAAAATTACAGACCAGGCCAGAGTGGCCTCAGGATGTTGGGCAGTTTTTACTGAGAATGGAAAGAAAAACTTGTACTTCCAAGAAGAGTGACTATGTGGAGGGAGAATACTTTTATTTCACAAGTGTAACAATTACATCCATAGGAGGAGAAAGGAGTGTCTAGGCTCCTCAGTATGTTTGGTTTGTTCTACCATATGAATCTACCAATCACATTTGGCTTCTGCTGCTATCATCACCACAACTCTTGGCATGGGAACTCAGGAAGGGTAAGTCTGATCTATCTGCAACCTTATAGTATATTTACGTACCTTATGTATGTACCACATCAATCACCTGTTGCAAAGTTCTAGATTCCAGAAATGATATAAAATCTAGGTAATTTCTCCTACCCTCAAAAATGTATACTCTAGTAAGAGGATAAAACACCAACAAAGATGCTATAATATGCAATATTATATAATAAGTGCATGATGAGTAATCCTTTCTCTTACATGCGAGATGTCTTAGGATATAACAAAATCTACACACTCCATGCAACATAGGTACTCAAAAGACTACCTGTGGCGTACGGCATTTTGTGCCTCATGAAGCCTGTTACACCCCAGGCTCTCTATCTAAGGTTACTTGATAATTATTGGTTCATCTTACCCACACAAACCCTCCCTTTGGTGAGTGCTGGCTATTAACATTTACTCATGCAGCAAGTTCATAATTAAATATCTGGATTAGATTAGTCATATCAAGAATCATGAGTCATATCATTACAATCACTTCTCAAATCCGACCCCCACCTACCTCAAGACAAAAATTCCAATTTCAGGTTACAGTCCATCTCTTCTCTTTTCTGTCACACAGTATGACACAGCAAAACCCAAATTCAGTATCTTACAAAGTGGAATGTGACACAAGCAGTTTAAGTCAAACATGTTGCCGTACATGACCTAGGAACTATTGAAGAAGCTTTCAGTGATTCTCTCAGCTGCCATTGCATGGGAGCATAAAACCAAAGCAATGGGCACTTCCCAGGTCCCCTTCACTTTGTGGGGCCAAGTCCCTGGAGTAAATAACTGACTATTCCTCTCCTCAGGATGCTAGGGGTTAATTATGAGGGATTGGAAGAAGGTGATTCCCCACCCATGTTCTATACTATTGCTGGTGAGTCCCCATTAGTGTGCTTCCCAACATCACCTAACTGGTTAATATTTAACCAATGTCAATTAACATTAGAGGGACAAGTTGTGTCATATGACACAAGAATTTTTAAATAATATGTCATTTTAATTCCACAATAATTAATAAATAATGCTCAATTATTATTTTATAATTTGACCATAATTTTTCTATCTGTGCAAACACATTTTCAATACAAATAAGTATAACCTGTTATTATTTTGCTTTGACATAAATGTTTTCAACCTATCTCTATTTTCTCTGACATAGGAATTAAAAATTAACAAAGTCATTTAACCCTGTTTACCTCAGTTTCTTCATTTTATAAAAGGAACTACAGAAGGAAATGGCAAACCACTCTAGCATCTCTGCCAAGAAAACCCCAGATTGGGGTCACAAAGAGTTGGAACCAATTGAAACAACTGAACAGCAACAAATGGATTAAAAAATACACAGAATCAATTGACGCAGCTTGGTCCTTCAAGGTATTCTTGAATTCTTGTCTACAATTAGCTTTTGCAAAGGAATATTTACTAACAGGTCATGCAAGGAATAAAGTATAAAATGCAGCATCCCTGCTCCCACCCCATCCCTCCCAAAAAAGGCTGGGAAATATTCTCCAGTACATATAGTTAGAAGGAAAAAACAAAGTCTGAGATATATTCTCAAGGAAAAGTAGACTCAAACTTAGAGAGATTAGATGTGGTAAAGACCTCTTAACCCCCAGCTCCAGGCTTCTGAAAGTCCTCCCTTAGTGGAGTGCTCATGAAATTCTCCTTTAGTGTGGGTAGCTCTTCGTTAGACTTGGAAGGTTAGTGCCTTTGTAGAATCCTAAGGTTGCCTTTCCCAGTTTTTCCTTAAGCACTACTTCTAGGACTTTGCTGCCAGCTCCGAGGGGAAGTCTAAAAGCTTCTTACCTTTCTAAAGTCACCAAGTTTCTCTGATTAACAGGGAGGAGAGAAGAGAAGACACTCTCTCCTTCTCCCCACACACACACCCGTGTTTCCCTCTTCAAGGCTTGCCTTGGAACTGTTCCACTCTTTTTGCTATTTCTATCCAAGTTTCACAGGATATGACTGATTTTCTTTTCCTAATCCCAATGTACTCCTTGTGTAGCATCATCTCATTTCATCCAATGAATGACAGCATTTTACTTTTTCCAAAATGATTAAAAACTTATTTTTTATACCTAGATAAGGTCCTTGATTAATTGATTGGAGGTGTCTAGAATTATTTACACTTGTTTCTTATCTTTTATTGATTGGATTGAAGTAGAGCTTTACCTTTACAGGTGAATAAGATGATGAGATCACAAACTGGAAGGTTCTGCTGCTCCAGAATCCTGAAAACTTGCTTGTGTATCAGTCTATCCAGTTTGGCTCATGCACATTCCACTTCGAACCAAATGACCTTGAGCAAGTCATGTTCAGCTCTGAAAAGAGGCACTGTTTAAGTATATTACAAGCTAACAGATCTAGACAGAATGCTCTTTGTGGGTCACAAATCTATGACTGTATTGTACTTCCAGATTCTGGGTCTTTCTCCTCCTCTTTCTACCTCTGCTTCTCCATAATGTCTTGTGTTCATACATCAAATCATCCCAGGCTACGCTGAAGCCAAGTGGAAAATGTACCAGTATAGGCAATCCTAACAGGAGGATAAATGGAAAGGGAGGGAGGGAGAGAGAGAATTTATTAAGTGCTTAGTATATGCCAGTGTAAGACAAATAAACACAGCACACAGAAGTGCTGCTAGCACAGGTTCGCTCTTGATCTGGTCAGACAGGAAAGACACTGAGAAGGGCTTAATAATCTTACCTTCTTCTAGTCTAGTCTTCTCAAAGGGTTGCTGACAATGGGAGGACAAACTTCTACAGTATTCCCTAATCACCCTTCTCGCAGGAGCCGGTGAGAAGGGGGAACAACTACCCCTACGTCTTGGTGGGGTCAGTCAAGACAGGCTCTACTTGTGCATCCCCTAAATCCCCTCAAGCCTTAGTGGGGGCCAGCTGAGGCAAACACAGTTTCCCCCCAATCCTTAATGGGGGCCGATCAAGGTACGCACAGCATCTGTGCACTCAATCTTAAGGTTCCCCATTCAGTGATCAATGACCACCTGTTGCATATTGCCAGCAATAGCCTCATAAGTTTACATCACCCCACCTGTATCTCACTGCGTAGTTAGAGTGGATGTTTATATTATTTATCATTATACAATGCTGGACAAGCATGGTAGAAATGTTTTGAACCACAGTTATAGGAATTCATATCTAATACCTAGGAACAAGAGATTGTTATGCTATGGATCCTGAGAAACTGAACTCTAAGAAATAATTACAAAAATTCACTTTACACACACTAAAATCCACCTTACTTACAGCCAGACACTGTGCTGAGCACTGAGATTACAAATGAAAACTAGACAACCCCTGACTTCAAGGAGCTTACATTCTAATGAGGAAGACTACACATAAAGGGGATAGGAAAAATAAAATTGATGGCAAGGAAGCAAAGTCCAGAAAGTGAGTGGGAGGCCATAGGTAAAATGAACTTGATCTGACTCTTCATTGAAATGGTTCAGGCTAGAGACTCACCATGAATCAGACTGGGTCTCGTGTTCTGAAGATCAAACCACAATGGTCCCATTCCCTACAAATGAATCAAAGAATCATAGAACAACGTGCCATATGAAATCTCACGGACAAGGCATTACCAACGAGAAAACTCAGGGAAAAGGTGATGTCTAAGGAGGGTTTTAAGGGATGGCTAGGAGTTTAAGGGTGAAAATGGGAAGGGAGAACATTCTAAGCATAGCAAATAGAGCCTGAGAAAAGGCAGATAATACTTAATGCAACCTATGTGTAGGATACAGGTGGGTTTGATTGGAGGGTGTGTGGAGGGGCATAAAATATGATAATTCTGGAATGGGAGAGCCAGTGCTATGCTGTAGAGGGCCTTGGGAACTAGGCAGAACAGTAGAGAATGACTTAAAAAAGATAGACTGATGAACCTGAGTCTTTTTTATTTAGAATTACATCAAAGTGAGGCCTTATCCTTACCATGTCTGATGTAAATAGTAGATTAAACTGCCAGTGGATAAAGGAAAGAGATATTGGTTCTGCACTCCTCCAAAATAACCTTCTAATTCTCTATCTCCATCTCAATATTATCATTCTTTTTTGAGGGTACATAAGCAGCTTAGGGAAGTTAAGTGAGAAATATCCTATGATGCAGATCATCTGTTTCTGGTCTTACCCTTCAGTGTTCCAAAGTGTATCTGTTGGTCTCATAACATGGAAGAATGGGTAAAATGTTTTGATTTTTTATTTGTCTCTCTCTGACACAAATTTTTGCTGCCATTGATCAAAGGAGGAAAGCTGAGTCCTTTTTCGGTCCATGTAAGGATGAGAAATAAACTTCTCTAAAATATTTATTTTTTCTCTCCGTCTTCTTTGTCCCCTCTGAGGCTCCCAGAAGGACCAGTAGGCAGAAGAGGAAAGCTTGCTACCCAAACTTCAGGGTTTTTTCCTCCACTTTCCAGAAGTTTTTTTCTCTTTTGCATTTGTTCAATCATTCCTTTCCCTCTCATCTTTCCTGCTTGCTCGTTGTCATCTGGACATCTAGCTGTTCTGTCTGGCTCTCTCTTCCGCATTTGCTAAGGGGTAAGCCAGACATGGTGATCCATCACTATGGCTCTCAATAATTCCAGCAAACTTGGCCGCCATCCATTCTCAGACCACACAGCATTTTAATCCTCTTTTTCATCCTTTCTGATGTAGAGTAGGAAGAGCATTGACTTCTGAATGTGGACACCCGAGTCCTCTGAGTCCTGGCTCCACCACTTACATCTGAGTCACCTTGAACACTTTTCCTCCTCAAGTCTTTTTTCTCATCTATAGAATAGTAACACTGACACCATACCTACTTCACAGGATGTTTCAAGGATCATATGATATTTTAGGGGTGTGATGAAATCAGCTCAAAGTTACTCTGGGAGAGCCGATTTTAACATGTTCAGCGTGATCATTCACAACTCCAAAATCCATTACAATTCAGGGCCTGATTTATTGTTGTGTTGATTGCTAAACTTTAGAAAATGATAGAGAAAATGCTAAACTTAAAAGTGTGCCATGCCTATTTTTTTTTTTTTTTGGAGAGCTATTGTTAAACATTTCCCAGAACACCCCCAAAATGTTTGTAAAGTATTCGGTAAGCATACTGGGCTCTATAAACATGGGCTATAATTGCTGTTTAAGGTCTTGATACTAGTTTCATAGAGGGGAGTTGGCCAAAAGGAAACAGCACCTATTCCATGGACAATCGGGGCATATATATTAATTAGCAAGAGGAAAGGGAGCAGAGGAACTTGAGCTGGCCTGCTTTGGATCCAATTTCTTCATTTGTAAAATGAGGTTGCTAATAATAAAGCCCAGCTAAGAAGGCTGTTGTGAGGATTAGATGAGGTAACATAAGTACTTTGTAAACCTTAAAATACTTTATAAAGGTTAACTATTATTGCTGTTGTTGTAATTATTATTATTAAGATTGGTAGAATAGTCAGACATAAACCTTAGATATAAACAAAGTAAAGTGAAAGTATTTGAAGTCATTGATGGACCAAAGAACAATACACAAAGAGTATCATGATTCTGGCTCATTCTATTCCAAAGGCAAGGTTTACAGAACATTGTGGATGTCTCTTCCAATCCTAAAATCATGTGACGGTTTAGATCTAGAATGTGGGTCCGGTTGGTGTAGTAATTGATGCCTGTTTAGGATAACAAAGCATTTTAGGTCACTGGTTCTTTTTTGGTTTTGATGATAGGAGTCAAGTCACTTATTTGCAGTATATTCTGCATAAAAAGATAAAAGGGAGCAGGTAGGTGGCACAGTGAATAGAGCACCGGCCCTGGAGTCAGGAGGACCTGGGGTCAAATCCGACCTCAGACACTTGACACACTTACTAGCTGTGTGACCTTGGACAAGTCACTTAACCCCAATTAATTAATGTCCTACCCTCTCCCTTCTAAAAATCAATAAAAAGATAAAAAATAGGAAGGGAAGTGCAGCTGCCTAATATGAAGGATGTGATTTTTCCCCTAAAAGTCTAGCTGGAGAAAAAGGTGGCTAGAATTTAGGACAAGTAGGAGAGAGAGTGAAATTCAGAATTAAGGAATTAAGCCTAGATTCACATCTTTAAGAGACTGAAGATATCCATGTAGTCAAGAAACAAATTGAATAATGTTGGCTTCAAGCAGAAACTCCAAGAAATGAGTTAAAATCCTCTCCCTTTTCTGCCTCAACTTGATGCTGAGGAGTGGGACCTTCCTTAACTTTCAGATATCTATGATAACTCCCAGAAGTAAGACCAGGGTCTTCAGCAGGGCAGGGTTGAGGAGGGTTGAGTAAGAGCACTAAGCCAGCTTGCAGAATTTAGATGAGAATTCTGTGCGTTAGGGCTGGAGAACCATGCAGGAACAGACTAAGCTAAGGCAAAAACTATTTGGCTGGAGTATCCTGTTGTATCCTGGAGTATCCAGCTCTTCAGGACCCCATTAACCATAGCGCACCAGTGCTGTCCATGGGGTTTTCTTGCATAAGATACTGGAGTGGTTTACTATTTCCTTCTCTTTAGAAAGACTGAATGAGTTTCCCAAAGAAATGGCAGAGCTGGGATTCAATCCCAGATTCTCTGACTCCAAAGCCATTGCGTCTCCTACTGAACTACCCTGCCTCCCACTTGTTTACTTCAGTTCCTAAGATGAATGATATATCCAAGTGAAATCATCCCTATCTAAAATTACAGACCAGGCCAGAGTGGCCTCAGGAAGTTGGGCAGTTTTTACTGAGAATGGATGGAAAACTTGTTGCACTTCCAAAAAAAATGACTATGTAGTAGGAGAATACTTTTATTTCACAAGTGTAACAATTACATCCATAGGAAGAGACAAATGGAGGTTAAGTGACTTGCCCAGGGTAACACAGTAAGTGTTTGAGGACAAATGTGAACTCAGGTCTTCCTGACTCTAGGCCCAGCTCTCTTCCCAGTGAGCCACCTACAGTATACTTCCCAGGCATTAATCCCCAGGGATACTTTGGACTGACTCCAGAGATTGCTGCATCTGCCTGACTTTACACTGCTACCACCTGTTACCTCTTACCAGGATTTCTCCCCTTCCTGGCCCAGTGAAGAATAGAATATATTCAGTTCTTTCCATAGTAACAAAGACCTTCCAGTTAAGGAGGAGTCCATCTTGGGAACCAGTTGAACAAATTATGTTACTATGAATGTAAGAAAATAGTTTTGCCCCATAAGAAATGACCAAATGGATGGTTTCAGAGAAAACAGAAGACTTATATGAGCTGATGGAGAAATGAGCAAAAGCAAAAGAATTTACACAATAACAATATCATTATAAAGAAAAACAACTTTGAAAAATGAGAACACTGATTAATGCAATGACAAACCACCATCAGAGAGAACTGACGATGAGGCGGGCACCCACCTCCTGACAGAGCTGGGACAAAATCACAAATGAGACAGAAGCTTTGGGACACTAATGAGGGGATTTGCTTTGACTATACACATTTGCTAGGAGGGTTTTATTTTTCCTTTTTTGCTCATTTGAAGTGGGAAGAAGGTGAGAGAGAGAGAAAAGAAATGCCTTTTAACTGGAAAAAAAAAAAACCGTAATCTGTTTTTGAAAAGAAAGAGACCAGAACGCATTCTCAAAGTTTTCCTCTTCTCTCTTGCCCCTCAAGCATGCATACAACCTGCTTTAAGGTTTTTATGGGCCTTTACTGCCAGCTCTAGAATTGGAAACAAACATGGAATAAGGTGCTCTACTCTAGCTCAGCCTGCCCTTGACATCAGAGAAAAGATGTATAGATGGCAATCAACAGTCATTAATTGCCTCTTACGTGCCAAGTCGAAACAACAGCAACATCAAGGACAATCCTTTTCCTGGGAATACAAAGAAAGGCAAATGACAATAATGACAGCAACAATCATCTTCACTCTGAAGGAGCTCAGCCGAGGCAATGTGGATCGTACTTAACACAGTGCCTGGCACGTGGTAGGTGCTTCATCAGTGCTTGTTCCCTTCCCCCACCTCATCTATGAACAAGACATATACAGGAAGGATCATAGGGAGTAATCAGTAGAGGGAAGGCACTAAGATTAAGGAAGACTGGGAGAGGACGCTTGAAAAAGGTGAGGCTTTCGCTGAGACTTTAGGAAGCCATAGAAGCCAGGAGATGGGGATAAGGAAGAAAGAGTTCCAGGTGCTGGGGGACAGTGAATAAAAATTCTTGGAACTGGAAGGGGGAGTGTGTTATTCAGGAAAACACAAGGAGACTAATGTCACCACAACACAGGGTAAGTGGAGGGGAGTAAGGTATAAAAACACTGGGAAACAGGAAGGAGCAGATTATGAAGGGCTTTAAAAGCTAAACAGAGAATTTCATATCTGATCCCGGAGGTAATGAGGAGCCACTGGAGTTGACTGAACAGTGGCATGGGATGGGGAAGAACATGGTCAGGCCTGTGCTTTAGAAAGATCAATCTGACAGCTGAGGGGAAGCTGGACTGGAGTAAAGAGACCGGAGGCAAGGAGACCAAGCAAAGGGTATCGTGATAGTCCAGACCTGAAGATGAGGGCCTGCACCAGGGTGGTGTCAGTGTCAGAGACAAATGGAGGTTAAGTGACTTGCCCAGGGTGACACAGTAAGTGTTACTTGTATTACTTGTAACTTGTGTGTTACTTGTAACACGTGAGATGTTACAAAGGTAAAATGATCAGGAACTGGCCAACAATTGGATATGGAGGGTAAGAGAGTGAGGAGTCAAGGATCACTCCTAGGTTGCGAGCCTGGGTGACTGGGAAGATGGCGTAGATCCCTACACAATAAGAGGGAAGTCAGAAGAGGTGAGGGTTGGGGAGGAAAGATAAAAAGTTCAGTTTTAGACAGTATGAGTTGAAGATGTCTATGGGACATCCCAGTTCAGGATGCCCAAAAGGCAATTGGTGATCAGGAGAGAGGTCAGAGAGCATAGTTTCCCATAGAAATGTTCTTATCTATGGTGGCTGTATTCTATTATCATTATTATTAATTAAATGGACTTTTGCAGACTTGCCTGGGAGCCTCACTACCATATATAGCCTAATTTCTATGAGAAAATGAAAGTCAGATATTTGTAACTTAGAATACAAGCACAGAAAAAATGCTTTATAAAAAATTAATGAGCTTCTGGGAAGGACTATCACCAGATATTTGGAGCACAAATCATTAATAAATTGAATACTGTCTTAATAAGAATAGGATAGAATTAATATATAATAGCATAGACATGTATAACCTATATCAGATTACTTACCATCTCAGGGAGCAGAGAGGAGAGGGAGGGAGGGATAGAATATTGAACTCAAAACTATTTTTAATGTTAAAAATTGTTTTGATATATAATTGGGGAAAATAAAATGTTATTAAAATATACAAATAATAGCATAGTAATAATATATTATATACTACATATGTCATATATTTAGTATATAGTTCTATAGTAACATAGTCCTTTATAATATAATTGTTATATTATTATATCATATTTTATCACATTGTGTCAAATTTATATAGATTTCAATCATATAGAAATTTTTTTTCTAACAATAACCCCATGAGATAGGTGCTATAAATACTATTATCCCCATGTTACAGACGAGGAAACTAGAGAGATTTAGTGACTTGCCCATGTCAAATAGCTAGTAAATGTCTGAATTAATATTTGAACCCAGTTCTCCCAAAAGTTCTCATAGAAATATTGTTGGACCTACATTCAAATTCTACATTGAATATTCACTAGCTTATGTGACCATAGGGAAGTCACTTTACTGCTCTGAGTTCTAGCTTTTCCATTTATAAAATAAGTAGGCCTGGACTCATTGACCCAAAGTCCCTTCTAACTCTAAATCTATGACCCTATGACCTCAAAGTTTGGCCCTTTTCTCCTACAACACTTTGCCCATATATAAAAATATGATAGACTATAAGGAATTCAACAAGATGCTTAAACATTTACCCAAAGATGTCAGGCCAGCTGAATCACCGGGGATCTATGTCCTGATAGCACTCCACTCATCCATGATAGAGAAAGGAAAACCATATCCTGAGGTTTAAGGATATCTTTGATGCCACTGATATAAACAGTGTTGGTTGTGTCTCATTGCAATCATACATCACTTTTATGATGATCCTAGAGAAATGAGATAGTCTATTCTGGGGAAGACACAGAATGTCCCTTCTGTGCCTTCAGTTCTGAAAGAAAACACCAATCAGAAGATTTTCTTCCAGAAGCTGACAAGAGAGCCAACAGTCTGTATCTCATACATGAAGACCTCTCCACCCCCACCTCTCTCAACTGCATGGAAAGCCCTCATTCTTTCTTTCTAAATTTGTTCCCAGTCTTTAGCATTAGCCATTGCCCAAAACTTTTTTATTGCGCCTTTGTGACATGGAGATCTTTATGATATTAAAAAAACTTAGGTAATGTTACTCTCCAAAGTAATTTCCAAAACTACTAGCAAAATTTAGTAAAGAAACTGGTGATTTAATAAAATGTTACTGGCTCAATTGAGATGACAAGATATGGGTTCCTATGGAGTTATGAATTTCACTTTCTCTTCTTTGTCCTCAACTCAGCTACCCCATCCAGACTCCTTCAGGGGAAACCCATCCTTTCTATTCTCCAGTGACATAATGCAAGTCAACATTTATTAAGAACCTACTACGTGCCAGACACTGTGCCTAATTTTGTCTTTTCATGCATGAAATAAATTTCATTTTCAACATTCAAATCAAAACAAAGCCAATGACTACGTAGTGCTTCCTAAGGACCAGTTACCTCCTCGATCAGGCCCTCATTCTAGATCTAAAAAAAAGTCACAATGTTAGTGTTGGAAGTGACCATCTGTCCATCTGTGACCATCAGTGACCATCTGGTCCAATCCATGCTTGTGCCTTGGAAGCATTCTCTTTAGTTATTATTCCCAGATCTCTCAATAACTTTGGGTGTATTGGCTTTATCCTGGTTAATAATAACAGTATAGACTTTAAGATTTGTAAGTACTTTTCATATATTATCCCATCTGAACCTCACAAGAACTCTCTTAGGTAGGTGCTATTATTATCTTCATCTTACAGATAAGAAAACTGAGACATAGAGGCTAAGTGACTGATCCAGGGTCACACAGTGAATGTCTGAGCTTCAGGTTTTTCTAACTCCAAGTCAGGCATTCTCTCCACTAGACTACTCATAGCCAAAGGTTTATAACAGGTTAGTCCACCACTCAACTACTTCAATATATCAAAAGCAATCCAGTCGAACTAGTTATATGCTCTTCCCAGACTGAAGCACATGTCTCTGGCCCTTTGACCAACTCTTCTGTCTTGAAGCTTCCCCTCTGTGAAATCAAAAATCAATACAATAAAGAACAATAATAGCCTGAGTTTATAGAGTTCAGTATGCTTACAAAATACTTTACATTTAATTTAGTCCTCGTAACACCCTGTGAGATAGGTATGATGCCACAGTTACTATCCCTGCTTTTCAGAAAAGGAAAACGAGGCTTGAGAGTTGATGTGATTTGTTCAAGGTCACTCAGCTATAAGAAAAGGAGCCAGGAGCCAGGCTCAGGTCTTTGGATTCTAAATTCGGAGTTCTTTCTACCATACTTCAGAAGAGGTAAAAAATGAGAAACAAAACGCTATGTGATCAGAGAATGGATGCTGGCCAAGTTTGCTGAAAATATTGAGAGCCAAGGTGATTGATCATCATGTCTGGCTTACCCCTTAGCAAGTGGGAAAGAAGAACAGACCAAAGCAGAAGCACTTTACCCAAAGACTGAATTAGAAACCATACCTGAGACATAATTTTAAGGGGAACTGAAGCCCTACCACACTCCTACCCCAAAAAAACTTTTCCCATCCATTGGCTAATACATACAATTTCACAATTAGAGCCTTGAAAAGATCATGGGATTAAGAGTCTTGAAGGTCCAAGTTTAAATGACTCCTCTGTCACTTACTACTTGTGTGACCATGGGCAAATCATTTTATTTCTCTCATCTATGAACTGAAGGCAGCAGGCTATGTGGTCCTTGTAAATCCAGCTCTAAATCTATGACCCTATGATTCCTTTAAAAACATAAATTCCCCTGGAGGGGCAAAAGACGGAGAAAATAGTTCAGCATTGATTGTCTTCTGTATGCCAGGTACTGAAGAGGATACAAAGATAATTAAGATACAGTCCTAACTTTAAGAGGTTTGCAGTTTACCAGGAGACATGTGACATTATACAAATCTGCCACCTCATGACAGAGAAATGATAAACTAATATGCAAAATAAGAAATGCACTTTTGGATGTGATCAATGTTGGATTTTTTTAACTTAACTACTCATATGATATAAGGGTTCTGTATTTCTTTTTTTTCTTCTCAATAGGTGGGGGAGGGGAGAGATGAGAGGGCAAAAAAATAAGTGCTTGAGTTAGGAAGACAATTCCAAAAGACTAATGTTGGAAAGAGATATCCACGTCCAGAGAAAGAACTACAGAGTCTGAATGCAGATTGAAACAAACTATTTGCTCTCTCTCTTTTGTGTTTTATTTTGTTTCATTCCTTCTTCCTTGCTGTTGACTCCATTGGTTATATTCCTTCTGTACGATTTGACTAATGTTTAATTTGAAGGTACTTGCAGAACCTATATCGTATTGCATGCTGCAAGGGGGGGGAGAAAATTTGGAACTCAAGGGATTGTGGAACTGAATGTTGTAAACTAAAAGTAAATAAATAATTTTTTTTTAAAATAAGTGATTGATAATTTTTTAAATGGCCATGCTAACAAAAAAAGAATATCAACAAAATGCTTTGAGCTTCATGGGAAGGGTAATAATAATAGTATTATTATATGGCTGTTGGCATCATTTGCCCCTTGGTGTGTCTCCATTTTGAGCTCTTCCCCTCTTTCCCAAGCAAGTTTTGAAAGATGTCAGAAAGGGTGTAGTTCTGTAGAACTGTATCCTTTCTTGTGAGGCACCTCTGAGAAAAGAAAGGAGATCCGAGATGCTAAAGATGAGCCTTCAGTTTCACAGTTTTGCCAAGGACAGAAAGCCCAAATTTAATCACTATTTTAAGTGCACTCTGCCACATCTTAAACGTACTAGAAGTCAGGAGGGAGTTTGGCATATGAGTTTGAGATCTGGACAATCCCAAGTTGATTTGAAACAATCTCAATTTCACTGGTAAACAACCATTGTGGGCCTGTAATCATGGCACCATGTAGTAGCTAAGGAAACAATTAACTTGTCTGAAGTGTAAACAGTGAGCAATTCGTGAATTATCAATAGACTTCCCCATGACAGCAGTAATTGGCACTGGATCAGTAACTTGGCACATGTATCAAGTATGCCCAGACCTTACGGTCAATGACTGGAGGGGGAGAAATAAAGTCAGAAGATGGTTTGTTCTTCTGCTTGAGGTAAGAGGGATCCAGATGTAGAACAACTCGGGCGTCCCTGCAAAGCAATGGGTTGGCACTATGCCCTACCCACCCCACTCCAAACATTGCCCTGAGTCTTCCAAATAGCAGAGGGGCAGAAACACTTCAAAACTTTGACACATTTTGTTTGACTGTGGTCAGTAAGACTATGTTCACTCTGCCATAGGACCAAAGATATGAGAAGGATTTGGGCTGTGCTCTTCAAATAACCCAGCAGACAGCAGTCCTAAAGTCCAGGTTGGTTGAATTTTAGAAAAAGAACTATTTTAACTCCCAAAATGATGTCCATTTATGTGTTTATAGAATTTCATATCACAGATCTAGAGCTAGAAGGGCCTTCAGAGACCAGGAAATCCAGTCACCTCATTTTACAGTCAAGGAAACTGATGGTCAGAGAAATTAAACTACTTGCTCAACGTCACACAGGTAGGGAGTAGAAGAGGCAGAATTTGCATACACATCTTTCTGACTATGAAGTTCGTTATTTTTATGTTCTTTCAGAAACACAGGCCCTTCAACCCAGAGATTCAACTACCAGGCACATATTCCAAGGAGGTCAACTATCAAAAAGAAATTCTTCATATTCAACAAAACATTTACATAAAAACTTTTTGTAGTAGCAAAGAACTGGAGATAAACTGGATGCCCGCTGATTAGTGGCTAGCTAAACAAAATGTGGCATATAAACAGAATGTTATTATGCTATAAATGACAAAGAATATGATGAGTACAGAGAAGTATAGGAGAACTTAAATGAATTGATGCAAAGTAAAGTAAGAAAAACCAGTAAAACATTATACATGACTCCAGTATGAAAAAAAATGAAAAGGAAAAGAAAAAATAACAACAAATGAAATTAAATGATGCAAAATTAGAATGACCAAAAATGACCCCAAAGTAGAGAA
>CM053585.1:283696785-283721345 GCA_028646515.1 Pseudochirops corinnae
TATATATATTGGGAAATATGGATGATATGAAAACAAAAGTGGTAGAAGGGAGGGAAGATAGTAGAAGGGAGGGAGTAGAAGGGAAATAAGGAAGGAAGAAGGGAAGGAAGAATGGAGGAAGAAAGGGAGGAAGGGAGGGAGAAAAAAGAGAAAAAGGAGGGGAAAAGAGGGGAGGAGAAGAGAAGAGAGAGGAGAGAGGAGAAAGGAGAGGAGAGGATGTTTGTCTTCAGTGCCTCTGCTCTTGCCTCTTTCCCTTTCCCTGTGCCTCAACCCAGATAGCCAATGCCTTCATGAGTATCACTTATTGCACCCCTCCCCAACTCTGGCAGTGTCCACATGGTCTCAATTCATGCCAGGAAGACAGAGTAGTAGTAGTGGAAAGAGTCATCAGAAGTAAGAACCTATAGGTTCTCTGGTCTCATCTCTCATCTCTATTATTAACTTTCAGGATAATCTTAGCCAAATCACATCATCCCTAAACCCCAATTTCCTTGTCTATAAAAGAAGGGAGTTTCATACAATAACCTCTAAGGTCCCTCCCAGAAATTTGGCTGGGCTAAAAGCAGAAGAAAACCAAGCTACTGGCTTCCTGAAGCTCACTTTAAACTTGAGAAAGAGAAATAAAAGGGAATTTGATGGCTTCAGAAACAATATTGCTTCTTAGACCAATCATACTCATGCCTACAACATTTGGACTTGAACAGCTGTTGATTGGCACAATTAGACTACGTTCTCATCATTCTTTTATTAAATAGAAAACAGAAGTGTCAAGTATTTTCCTCTTCACTTACTAATTTGTCCTTATGTTGTAGTATTGGGTTTTGCTAGCTGCCGCAATCTCAGTAACAAAAGCTGGAAATTCCTTATTTTGTTTATTGCAATATAATTTCTCTTTTTAAGATGTTTCTTTTTTCTTTATTCCCTCCCAAACAACTAAAAACCAAGTGAAAGTTTCCCATCATGTTGAATAGATCCTCTCTGGAAAACTCACAGGACATGGAGAAGAGTTGCATGGGGATGGATGCCTATGATTGGATTGTAATCAGCAGTGGCAATGTGGTGGGTAGAGTGTTGAACATGAAGTCAAGGAGACACGAGTTCAAATCTTCATCTCGGTCACTAGATATGATCCTGGGACAGGTCAATTAACTAATTTGAGTTTGTTTCCTCATCTGTAAAATAAGGGTGAAGGATTCAATGACCTCTATGGTACCTTCCAGCTCTATAGTTATAATCAACGCCTCATAAGTATTAATTAGGGACCTTTGTGCCAGCTGCTGTTCTAGGCCCTTGGAGTACAAGAACAAAGAATAAAACAATCTCCCCTATCAACGAAATTATGTTCTAATTTGGGGGATAACTAGTACATATAAAAATGTATACAAAATAATTCAAGGTAGTTTTGGAGGGAAGGCACTAGCAACTGGGCCTATACACTATTAAAGGGACCACATGATAACCACATTGATGTGATCATAGGGACCAGTAATGTACTAAAGTCTCTAAGAATCACAGAACCTTATATTTGGAAGGAAGCTTACAGGTCATCTGGTCAAGAGCTGAACAGTTGTTTCACTGACAATATTGTTAATGAATGGTCATCCAGGCTGTGCTGAAAACCCTCCCGTGGCAGGGAACCTGCTACCTTCCTCCTGTGGCACATTTTACATGAAGGGAAAATGAGTTCTACTTTTTAATTTTTCTTCACATGGATGTTAGAGTGAAGAGCAAAGAGATGAATGGTGACAACAGCAGATATTAATTTGAGCTGTTGTTGCTGCTGCTGCTGCTCCACCATTGCACAGATTATCTTGAAGGGGGAAAGGATATATTAATTTCAACCTTTTTTGTTTTTCAAAACGAAAATTACAGGATTGATCCATCAGAGATGACAGCATAGCTCTCGGGAATATCTTGGGCTTGAAGGGACCTCAGAAGACTGAAATGGAAAAGAATACTAAAAACCTAGCCTCCAAGTAAAGAAGTTAGAATTCGGCCTACAATTAATTTTTGAGGGAATAGGGTCCCTTATTCCTGGAGATGGCCAGTCATAGTACCACTTCTGAATGTAGAGAAATATCATGTGATCAGCAAGATGTTAGGGTTATTTTACTGCAGAGCTCTTAAAACTAAAAAAAAAAAAAACCCTCAGAAAAATGGAATTATGTTGCAGATAATATCACTAAAGTTGAATCCACAAGATACAAAGACTAAAAAACCCCACAAGCTAAAAAAAAAGTGTAAAACAACATCAAAGAGTAATAATTCTTTAATTATTAATAATAATAAATAAATAATAATTAGAGCTCCCACTTAGAAGTCCCACCTTTCCAAACCACTCCACACACAGGAAATAGTGAAAAGTATTAAAAACTTTTAACAACTATATGAAAAATTGTTCCAAATCATGAAGAGGAAACCATTGCCCAAAAACTCTCAGGATTTACCTCACACTCAGTAAATTGGTAAATAGAATTTTTTTAAATGTGGAAATAAATAGCCAATTTTAGAAGGGTTATGGGAACAAAGGCATACTAATATATTCTTGGTGGAGCTCTGACTTGGTCCAACCATTCTGAAAAGCAATTTGAAATTGTTCTAGAAAATGATTAAATATCCATATCCTTTGACCCAGAGAGGCAGTGTGGTATAATGGATAGAGACCTAGTCTATAAGTCTAGAAAGTCTGTTTCTGTTTCTGACATATTCTGACTGTTACCTGGGAAAAATCAGAAAAGCCTAATTCAGAAGCAGAACAACTAAAATTAGTTTTATATAATAAAATTATATAAAATTAGTTTATATTAGTAAAATTAATATAAATATATTAGTGTCTGTATGTGTATATGCACATATATAGCTGCCCCAGGGGCAACTAGGTGGCACAATAGATAGAGTAGTGGGCCTAGAGTAAGGAAATCCTCAGTTCAAATCTGGTCTCAGACACTTACTGGCAATGTGACCCTGAGCAAGTCATTTAACTCTTTTTGCCTCAGTTTCCTCATCTGTAAAATGAGCTGGAGAAGGAAATGGCAAGCCATGCCAGTATCTTTGCTAAGAAAATCCCAACTGGGGTCATGAAGAATCAGACATGACTGAAAAACAATTTGAGATATAAATATATACATGTGTGTATACACATATATGTATATACATGTAAATATGTTAATTTTGTTGAACTGTTTTTCTTTTTTACATTTTTGTTACAGGAGATGTTGGTGCTGGATAGAAGAGGAGGGAAGGATATATTTGGAAATGAGTGTGATACAAAGAATAATAAATAAAATATGACATTTCTTTTAAAAATTGTAGATATAGGATGCTGGATCAGGTTCATTTCCAGACTTGTACTTCTATATATTCAAGAACGGTGAATAGCAGACAGCACTAAGTGATGTATCACCTTGGAAACAGGGAGAGAAGAAATCAGGTACAGTGTGTGAGAAGAAACTGGTTTTTGTTCCCAGGCTGAAATATTCCTCTGTGAACCCCAGGGTTTCCAAAGTTCTTCATCTTGAAGAGAAAGAAGACAATCTCATTTCAAAATCCTTTTGACTCTCTATAGGACCTATAAAGCATTAGGGGAAGGCAGTTACCTGGATTTTCCAAAGCAAATGAATACCACTGACCTCCTTGACTTCGGTCCCCATTTACTATAGCCAGGTGCCTATGTTTTTAGCTTTAAAGTGTCAGTGATTACCCTGGCCCCCACTGCCTAAAAGCCATGTGTTTTACATTACCTTACATTACATTACACCCCCTCCCCAGGATTCTTTGGTACCCTTACAGGGCATTAGGGGTATCTACACTCTCTGTCATTGGCTTCAGGACCTATCAATGGCGTTCCCCTAATTGTAGGAGAACCTCCACACCCCAGTTCCATTTAACCACTTAACTTAGTCATATTAGCTTTTACTTCAAAGGTATGTCAAGAATAAACGTGAAACATTCCCATCACCTGGTGGCATAATCTTTGCCTCCTAATCTTAACCTGATATTCTAGGGGAAAAAAATGAGGAGTAAGTTCATAGTTTAGATCAATTCCTATATAGCACAATCCCAAATTCCACTTCAAGAGCCCCCCCTGTGATTAAGTCTTGTGTATCCTGGCTTCTCAGGGCTTTCCTGATGGGCTGGCAGCATCATACAGCCCAGAATCCTGCCTCTGAGGTTGCCATGGCTCAAGCTCTAGAGTGCCCTGGATTCCACTGGGGATTCCACTACCTGGCTCCTAGAACTGAAAAAGAATAAACAAAACTGACCAGACTAAAACCCCAAGCTTGTTTCTCAGGATCACGAGGTAAAAAGGGGGAGGCGGAAAGTTAGGCCTTCCCCCTACACTAGTTTAGTTCCTGGTGCTACAGGTGAATTTGGAACTTCACCCTTTCTGGACACAAGTGGAAAAAAAGAGTAAGTGTTCCTGTCTGAACATTTTAAAGATGCAACTTGCTCTAGCTATATGGCCAAAGGAAAGAGGTTATTCCCACCTACATGGAAGAGGAACCCAAATTGTCTTCTCCTAGAAATAGATCCCTAGCTTCCTCCATTTTAGGCCATCTGGACATAAGAAAATTAAAGCCCCCATTACATAGGATTCTTAGACCCTCTGATGAGAGAGAAGGCACTTTTGATCCTCCTGGACTCTAAGCCATTCACCAATGTTTTCCACGCTAGAAACACGGGGTGTATGGAGTGTTCCAGAAGACTAGCACCTCTGGTATGAGGGCTTGCAGAGCCCTTTTCAGGGCTGTTCATCAACCTTTGGTGTCCACCTCCACTCTACTCTCACCCATGGCTCCAAGAAGCTGTAGCATGAACAGTGGCCACAACTCAGTAAAACCATCTCTGCAGATGGGATAACCCAGGTTGAGGATAACCAGCAGACCTCAAACCTGTTGGTGAGTTAAAATGGTGTCTACCCCAAGTACATGAAGACTTTCCCTGATGGAAAGGGAAAATGAGAACAATTTGTTCCAAAGGCCACGAAGGTGACTGAAACAGGTGCTGTGAAGCACTTAGAGCTTGGTCAGATATCAAAGACGCTAAGGTCCTCCACTGCATCCCAGGCCTTTGTCAGTCATCCTGACTTTTGTCTTGCCACTGGATTTTGATGACTCGGAAAAAGAGAGTGAGGCTGATGACTTTGTGCAAGTCTGCCTCAGTTAAATCCAATTCACATGCAAGTCAAATGATTGTTACTGGTCCTATGTGAAATGAAGGAGAAGCAACCATACTAGAAAAATCTCAGCTAGGGACAGTTAGGTGGCAAAGTGAATAGAACACTGACCTGGAGTCAGGAGGACCTAAGTTCAAAACCAGCCTCAGACACTTAACACTTACTAGCTGTGTGACCTTGGGCAAGTCACTTAACTCCCATTGCCCTGCCTTCCCCTCTCCAAAAAAAAAAAAATCTCAGCTAGTTTTCTTTTGCACCAGCAGATTCTTCTTGCTGAGAAAAGAGGCTGGCAGTCATTTCTGACATACACTGGCAAAATCAGAACTTCCTTGATTGACTATTTTTAAACCCTCATGAAAAAAAAGGCATGGGCTAAGAATGAGCTAGACTGCAGGGGTGAGGAACCTGCAGCCTCAAGACCATATGTGGCCTTCTAGGTCCTTGGGTGTGGCCTTTTGACTGAGTCTAAGTTTTACAGAAGAAATTCTTTTATTAAGGGAATTTGTTCTGTGAAGTTTGGATTCAGTCAAAGGGCCACGATTGAGGACCTAGAGGGTCACATGTGGTGAGCTAGAGAGATTGATTCAACCTACAGAGAGCTGTTGTTTTATAGAACTCCCACATCTTGATGGCTTTTCAAATTTCTGAACCTAATCCCTACCACCAAAACTTCTCCTAACACATCTTTAAGCTAGGAAAGAAAATTTGACAATCAGAAGTTTTTCATCTGTTGATCACAGTTGTTGTTTTCCAATTAACTTCCAGACACTGATATTTCCAAATATAACCTGAATCTTGTGTTTGCACAGACTCTATCAGTTTGCTCTGCTGATGCAGCACCCCATATGGACAAACTGGGAAGCCTGCTTCTGGGAGATGTGTATAAGAGATGCTTTGGAGAGTCTGTGATGTAGACACCATGTAACTAATTCCAATCTGTTAACCAAGTGGTTGGGAGGAATCTTCTTCCAACTGACTATAGCAAGAACTATGGCCATCTCCAAAATAGCCTGAATTAATTTTGGTCACCTCTCTTCAACTCTTTTGGTGGCTCTTTCACTCGTGGTATCTGGTGAGAGACCATGGTATAAGGGGAGAGATGCCACCATTGAACAAAAACATGGCAGTACCAATGCTGTGTACAAACTGAAATAAATTAAGCCTATACCTTCCCAGGGAGCAACGTAGTAAAGGACAAAGATATTGGGGAAAATCTTGGTACTTTGCTCTTCCTGTTTCTTTAAAGTAAATACTCCTTAATTTATGTTTAGTGGTTAAATGGGATTGGGACACTAATAACTGGAACTTAACAGTAGGAAAGGAAACACAGTTAATGGGGATTTGAGCCAGTGGAAGTAGAAGAGAAACACTAGCCAATCCCTCAGTGTACCCAAAAGCCATAAAGGAAGACAAAGCCAGTCCTGATCTGTGAGAAATAGCGAGAGTATACCCACTACACAAACATTGGCCACTTGTTTATTCATTCACCTTGTACTTATTTTATGCTGGCAAGAGTAATGATCACAGACACATTGAAATATGTTAAACGTGTGTAGACCTAATGACTGTCACCCTGTGTCTTCAACTATCCCTGGTTCTGAAGCTCCTCGGGCTCTCAGTAAATTCCCTTCTCTATCTCCCCAGTCTTGAAAATGCTTGTGTGAGATTAAGTGAAGAAGGAAAAAGACCTAACAGTCCTCTTGATGTCTGCAATACTGCCTTTATTGTACTCAATAATTGTGTGATGGTAGATCTACCACTGTTCCAAATGAAGACAACAGGCTTCAAGGCAGAATTGGGCATTTTTGCAGCAGAGGAATGAATGCTGATATCTGGTTAACTCCTAACATTGGCTCTGCCATGTCTACTGCTCTGAAGCATTTCAGCAGCTCCCAGAATTAATGATGTTGGACCTCTACCAGTCACACATCCAACCCCAGAATTAATGATGCTGGACCTCCACCAGTCACACATCCAGCTCTGGAATTAATACAACTCTCCAGTGAGCTCTCAAGTGGTGCTCAGTTATAGTTTGGTCATCTAAAGAGAATAGTATTTAGAAGAAGAAGATATTGTCAGACTTCCTTCAGTTACCCTGATTATTGCTATGTGGGATATCTCTTTCAGTCTTTGAAAGACAAGGCCATGCCAGATTTGTTGAGAGTGGGCATCACACTGCGCTGCCCTACATCTTACCCACCTTCATGTGATTTACACAACATGGAAGCAAAAATTTCCTCTACAACACCATGGACAAAGGATCTTCCAGCTGTTGTCTGAAGATCTCCAGTGAAGAGGAACTCACTGTTCCTCCATTCAATATTAAGGCAGCTCTAACTATTGGAAAGGTTTTCCTTTTCCTAATATTAACTGTTGTGTGTGTTTTGGTGTGGAGTAGGTGAGATGAGGGAGCTCACAGAAGATGACCTTAGTTTTCTCCATAAAGCAAGAGGTGAGGTCTTCCACTGAGATAGCAGTGGAAGTCACATAGAGAGCATTTGGAAGAATGAATATGAAGAATATTATTTTTAAAAAGTCAATTAGGGAAGAACAAAATGATTATCATAAAGCAGTAAGGACCAAGGTGAGGGGAAAAAATAGCATGACTTCATAGCAGACCCAGTTGGCATTAGTTATATGACTTTATCCATATGGCTTTCTCCAGTGGAGCTCAGTAGCATGAAAACAGGAGAGAAAGCAGATAAGAGCACATAGCTTATAGCTCATTGGCTTAAAACTAAAAGGATCCTTAATGGTCACCAATTCCAACCTCATTTTGTAGATGAAGAAACAGAGGCAATAAACGATTAAGTGATTTGCCCAAATCTGGGTGACTGGGGTTGAACTAGGTTAGACTAGGTTAGAAATGAATGGTAGTAGGACAAGGGGATATAGGATTCAAATGCAGCATATACTACATGCATACACATACACACACATGTGTATGTGGCTCTGAGCACTGTCACTATTACCTAGGTTAAGAGGACTGTTTTGAGTCATCATTCAGATTTATAGCCATGAGTCTTGACGGAATGTTTCTTTGCCACAACAAGCTAGACTACACGTGGATTAAAGTCAAAATGGTATTTCATGAAACTGAATATCAAGACAATAACCACAAAGTGAATCAAATAGGAAATATTCTCAGTGTATATCTCCAGATGGCAGCTTCTACCCAGACCTCCATGGAAGACAGAGTCAAATCCCCACTCTACTCCCCTGGGTCTCCAATACAATGGAAGAAGTGTATCAGTTCAAACTCATGGTACCAAGGTTGCAACTTGAAGTCTCACCTGTGCTGACTAATCAGTTCCCCTTCACTCCTGAGTTGGTAATGTCTCTTGTAAATAACATATTGTGAATTCTGGTTTCAATTCTATTCTGCTATCTGCTTCCATTTCATAGATGAACTCATCCCATTCACATTTATAGTTATAATTATTAACTATGTATTTCTCTCTATCCTGTTTTCTTTTGTTTATCCTTATCTTTTTTTTATCCTGTCCCTCCTCAAAAGTCTATTTTGCTTCTGACTACTGCCTCCTTTAGTCCACCATCCCTTTTATCATCTCCTACTTCATATCTCTTATCCTCTTTTTCTCTTATTTCTCTATTGGGTAAGATAGATTTCTATACCCAACTGAGTGTGTGCATTATGTATGTATAAATGTGTGTGTATTTATACACACACACACACACACACACACACACACACACATACTCTGATGAGAGTGAGTTTCAAGTATTGCCCACCACCCCCACCATTTTTCACTCCATTATAAAAGTTCTTCCTTTCACACTTCTTATATGTAGAAAAAAAAATTTTCCGTATACTTCTCCCTTCCCCATATTCCAATACATATTTCTTTCTCACTTCCTTTTTTTTGAGAGCATCCCAACAGAATTTATCCATACTCATGTCCTCTGTCTATGTGGACTCCTTCTAACGGCCCTAATAATGATAAAGTTCTTAAGAGTTACATGTATCATCTTCCCACATAGAAATGTAAACGTTTAACCTGAATGAATACTGGATGTGTATGATCACTCTTTCAAGTTTATCTTATTATGCTTGAGTCTTGTATTTGAATGTCTAAATTTTCTATTCAGTTCTTATCTTTCCATCATGGATCCTTTAAAGTCCTCTGTTTCATGAAATATCAACTTTTTCCTCTGAAGTTTTGTGGGTAGGTTATGTGTGGTTGTAATCCTAGCTCCTTTACTTTCTGGAATATCATATTCCAAGCCCTCTCCTTTTTTAACATGGAAGCTGCCAAATTTTGTGTAATCCCAACCATGGCTCCATAACATTTGAAATGTTTGTTTCTGACTGCTTGTCATATTTTCTCATTGACATGAGAGCTCTGGAATTTGGCTATAATATTCCTGGGAGTTTTTATTTTGGAATTTCTTTTAGGAAATGATCAGTGATCAATTTCTATTTTACTCTCTGGATCTAAAATATCATGGCACACACACAGTCTTTGTAATTTCTTGAAATATTTGTAGGCTTTTTTTTTTTTACCATGGCTTTCAGGTAGTCCAATAATTCTTAAATTATTTCTTTGCAATCATTTTCCAGATCAGTTGTTTTTCCAATAAGATATTTCATATTTTCTTCTTTTTTTCATTTCTTTTGAGTACGTTTTACTGTTTCTTAATGTCTCATGAAGTCAATACTTACCCAATTCTAATTTTTATGGAATTATTTTCTTCAGTGATCTTTTGTACATCTTTTCCATTTGGCCAATACTGCTTTTTAAGGAGTTCTTTTCTTCAATGAATTTTTGTGCCTCTTTTACCATTTGGCAAATTCTGTTTTTTAAGGTGTTATTTTCTTCGGTATTATTTTGTGCCTCTTTCATCAAGTTGTTAATTCTTTTCAGAATTTTCTTGCATCATTCTCATTTTTTCCTCTATTGTTCTCATCTTTTTCTTTAATTCTTCCCTGGTGGGGATGTTTTATAACAACTGTTCTTACAATCCCTCCTTGGTAAATATTCCCTTCTAAAAGCTTTAAAGGCTGGCTCATTAAATAACTCTCAAGTGATAATCTTGGGAGGAAGCACACCAATGGAAGTTCAAGACAATGGCATTAAAGAATCACCCTCAAATCCTCAGAGGTATCTCTAAAACTCTGAAGGGAAAATGTATTCTTGCTCTGAGACCCAAGACTCATCAGTAAGAGGGGGAGTTGGGATAACAATCCTTAAAACTTATAAGGGCTACATAATATTTCTAGAAGGACATAGACAAGAATGGCATGAAAAAGCATGAATGGATTTCTATTCACACTGGTGGAGGGAGCTCTTGCATGCATGAGATGATAGTTACATTGAATTATGTTATACTTTAGTCTGATATTAACCTTGTTCTTCACCAACCCTAACCTCCTGGTCTTTTTCAGATGAACTTTTGTTTAGCATACTCCCTCCCAAATGGATCTGACGCATTCTGGCTGTCCCAACACCGATGGACACTTAGTTCACAACACAGAAGAACCTAGGCCAGAACTAGATAAGCAAGAACTAATGGAGTAGCAAACAGCAGGGAGCACGAGGAGCAAGAACCCTGGAATGCAGAAGAAGTGATCACAAGCCTGTAACAGGTAGAGATTTCTAATGGGCCTGGTTTCTCCTCTCTGGGAAACTTCTTGTCCAACACGGGGAAGGCTATTTCTATATATACAATATCCAGAAGTGTGATTTTCTTCTTCAGAGTTCACTGCCTGTCCTCACCTAATCCTTATTTTACTCCTTCAATTCATTCATTCAACAACTAATTATTAAGCCCTTATAAGCTACAGGCATCATGGCATAAGAGAAGAAGCATTGGATTCTGATTTAGAAGAACTGAGTTCAAGTCACAGGTCTGTCATGAGCTAGCTATATCATTGGGTGAGACATGTAACCTCTGTGAGCCTCCGTTTCCTAATCTGTAAAGTGAAGATACTAATATTGACACTAATAAAATGATATTTGCCTCACACAGTGGTTGAGAGGAAAATGCTTTGAAGATTATAAAGCACTAAATAATGTTGTGCCGTTAGTCAACAATCAGCAAGCATTTATTAGGCACTTACTGCATACCAGGCACTGTGCCAAGCACTGGGGAAAGGCAAAAAATATGAATCACTACCCTTAATGAGTTCACATCAAAGTGGAGGAAATAATCGTTTCTAGATATACAAAGCTCTGAAAGAGAAACAAAGCATTGTAAGAGTGAATCTCTGCCTTCACAAAGCTTACAAACCAGTCATGGAAAAGTGATACACAAAAATATTCAATGTAATACAATGATTAAACAATAACTTTGTTACTGTGTAATATGTGTAATATTTACACACTAAAAATGCGAAATAGAATACATTTTATTTCACTAAAGTAGATCAACAGCAGACAAATTTCAGACCAGATGAAAATTAGCCATTAGGGACAAACGGCATGACCAGGATCCTATGGCAAAAACAATTACACAAAGCAAAGACAGAAAATCGCTTCCAAAATGCAATTGCTCTTATGTGACTATTCTCTGGCCAGGCCTTCTCTAAGCAAAAGAGCCTTTTCTCATGTTTCATTTGCTTTTTTCCCTTGTGTGTTCCCCTAAATTGGAAAAGTAACCAGGTGATCCAATAATTGGTATGTTGTTGTTTTTGTTTTTTTCAGATCCCTTTGCACACACACTATGTAATGGGAAAATTGAAGAAGAAATATATGTAATCATCCTGACCTGGTATTGGGTGAATTCATATTTGATGCTCTTTGGTCAGATTGATTTTTGCAGAACTCCCTGGGGGTGTTTGCAAATAGAAAAGTCCTTGTAACCCAGGCTGTTTGTTCACATTTACAAGGAGAGGAAATTGAAATTTTTTTTTTTTTACTTTTTCTACAAACTAACTTCTTTCTCTTTTCTTCCTTTCCTCAGAAGCCTGAAAGGGAGACATATCCTGGGTTTAGGATGAGGGGGGAAAATTCAAAGATAGCTAGACCAGAGAGGCTGGTGTGAAATGGTTCTCTAGAAAGGATTGCTTGCTCTGGCTGTGTCTGGCAAATATATGGTACAAGACAACTAAAAACCACTCACAGTCAGTAGATTCTCAAAATACTCATCAAGATATATTCCCAACATGCATATGGCATCCATGGCCTTTACAATTTACCCAGTTCATGACAGTCAAGGCTTCCATTCTGGGCCAGTCTTCCACACAGGAAGATTAAGCTTACAAATCTTAATTTAAAGAATACACAAGCGACATCTTACTCCAGGAATCTCTCCTACTAGCCTACTATAAGACCAAAAATTTCACCATTAGTATCTACTTTGAAAATGCAAATGTTATCTGAGAGGGGGTAAAACATTAGGATACTGTCAGACTGACACACAAGATGCTAATGACCACCATACATCCTTCAGTCACCTACCTAGTGGGAACAGAACAACAGATTCTTCATCATGGCATTCAAGGTTTTCTAAGATATGATGCCAACCTACTTTTCTAACTTAATGTCCTACTATAAATGAAAGTGGATATAAAGGCATGTTTTAATTATAAAGTATTATATAAAAATTACGCCCTACATATACCACCCATTAGAACCAAAACAACATAACATAGTTGCCCTTTCTCATATAAACAAATCAGTTGTTGAAAGAGAGCAGAAAATGGACTTTTGAGGCAGAAAGCAAACTTTTGTGCTAATAAAAAGAGGTAAATCAATCTGTGAGGAATGTAAAGTACTGCTCTTTCATAGATATACAAATTTGTTGTGAAAAGGGGCAGAAAAAATAACTTTTTTGTATGAAAAAATGATAAAATTCCAGTTTGAAGAAATGGTTTTTCGGTAAGATATGAGAGAGGTACAAACTGTAAGAGAGCCAAGCAGAGACTTTAGAACACCTGTTTGAAGACAAACGGCTGAGGTTGCAGGGCATTGTGATCTTTAGTTCATTTGCATGTTACTGTTCTTAGAGTTGGGCAATGTTAAAACTCGTGGTAAATCAAATAGCTGGTTTGAAACTGGGATGATTACATAAGGACTGTTGGTTTCATAACTAACAGAAAGGTAGATTTAATAAATTTTCTCTCATAAGGGAAAGATGAGTCATTGAGCACCAAGAGACTCTGATTTAAGCCACTGAGGGTTAAGGAAGCCAGAAAGAAAAAACATAGAATAATCAATTGCAAAAGGAGATGAGCTGAAAAGCCAACAGGGGCAGTTAAGAATACAAGACAGCCTTTGAAGGGAAGACTTCAGATATATGGCTGTACTGAGAGATGCTGATTGGCTGGAGAAAGGCTGAAGCTCGTTGAAAGATAATTGAGTTTGGTTTATTGTTCTCTAGTACCATGTACGACTAGGGAAATGAAAGCTCTCCAAGGTTCTGATTGCTCTGTGCTTCCCCCTGTCATCTGGGAGGGGAAAGACAGGCTTTGCAACTGGTTTATTGAAAGTAGAATCAAAGATGATTGTACAGTACAGTATCCTGTTGAGTGAAAAGTTGACTGGGTTTGTTTGCTTTGTTCAGACAGGCAGCCTGAGAAACTTTGCAATTCTCAAGCTAAAAAGAATTGCTTATCATTACGATAACAAATTACTTCCTTAGAGCCCTAAAAATGAGTGGTTATGAGTTAAGAGAGTTTGTCATTGTTTCTTCAGTTCAAGAGTAGAAGAGTGGGCTTGTCAGAAGGAGAGTGCTGAGGACCAGAAGGAGAGCAATCAATTTCATGTGGGGCAGATTATTCCTGAAGAGATCAAGAACAAGGCCTATGGCTGTGAGTTGCTCCAAGAGCATAGCTGTTTTCACTGGTATATCTCACTGCTAGGTTTCTATGTGTATCTTCCTTCTATCCCTAAGTGATGTTATATGCAGTGATAGGAGACAGTAACCCAGATTTTCGTGTGAATTATGATATAGTGACTATTTCAGGATTCTCCTTTTATTGAGTGACTGTGATATATTGGTTACTTTGCATTTACCTTATTATTAAATAGATGCTTTATGTTTTAAAACTAATAGTTTCATAATTATAAATTAATGCTTTCATGTAGAAGGGAAGCACATCAGTGGGGTGCTCTGAAACTACATAAATAACTAAGAGGAGTGTATCCCAAATAGGTTTATCCCTAGTACTCTGAGTTTAAATTATAGCCATATGGTGGTATTCCTCCTCTGAGAACTTTGACCTGTAAGTGTGAGGGAAGATTGGGTGAGAAAGCCAGCCAAAAAGAAAGTAAGTGGCCATACCCCAAATAAGGAGCTATACTGCTAGGGTCCACGTCAGTCAGTCTGCCCACATGCTACACAAATCTACTCCTTGCCTCTCAAAAATATTTTCCTGCCTCTACCCCTTTGGCCTATAGTATCTTACCCCATCTCTATAAGTAACCAACTTCTACCCAGACTTCAAGGCTCAGTTCAAATCTCACCTCTTCCATGGAGGTTCCCCTGACTACCCCAGCCCAAGGTCATCTCTCTTCTACGGTATTTATCTATCTTTATTATTCAATTGATACTTACTTTTCATTACCCTCGATGGTACCCTCAAGCATTTTATAAAAGGGAAAGTGATAGAGAAAATGAAATTGAATGGATGTAAACATAAAATCTTATCCTTAGATTCACAAAATCACCTACACAAGTACAAGATGGACAAAATGTGGTTAGACAAATCTGAAAAAAAATTGGGGAGTGAGGAGAGGCTAGTGAACTACAAGCTTAAAGAATCAGTAGCATGATATGGCAACTATGAAAACCAAAGCAGGCCCAAGTTACATTAAGGAAAGTCTCTAGTATCCAGGATGTGGAATGCTCTCTATCTGTATTATTCTGTATCTGTATCCCCAGGGCAATACTCTGCCCTGATCAGACCTCATTTGGAGTATTCAGTTCTAGTTAAATTTGTGTTGTGTGTTCAGTTCTAGTTAAGACAGTTTAGGGAAGATAAGCTAAAAAGTATCCAGAAGATGACCACTATAGGAAGGACTTCCAGACAATGCTACATGCTAATCAGTTGAAGGACCTGGGAATGTTTTGCTCAAAAAAGAGAAATTTTAAGGAGGGCATGAGAAGCACCACCATTTGGAAGAAGCATGAGCTACAGAATCACAGATTCGGACCAGGAAGGGACCTCAATAGCCATCTAGTTCAACCCTTTCATTTTAGAGACAAGGAAACTGAGGCCTAGAGAAGATTAAGAAATTTGCCCCAGTTCACACAGGTGGCAACTGGCTAAAATTCCAAACACTCCACATCCTGCAGTCTCTCTGTTAGAACAGGCTGCTTCCCTTAATGTTATCCTGCTTGTCCTCATGGAGTAGGATTATGAGCAATAAGTAGAAGTTACAGTGGCAAAGTTAGGCTGGATGTTAGGGAAATTTGTCTGACAATTAAAGTTGACCAAAAGGAGGTGGTTGTGGGCTCTCACTCCCTGGAAGTCTTCAAGCAGAGATAGGATGGTCACCTCTTGGGTATGTTGTACAACAGGATTCATTCAGGTACAGGTTAGACTAGATGGCCATTGAAGTACCTTCCAACTCTGAGGTCCTGTGAACTTTCCATGTGTACATATCTTATGTCACCAACCGTACTTTAAACTACTCAAGGGAAGGAACTCATGGCTAACATTTCTTTGTATCTGTCTCAGAAGTGAGTCAATACTTAGAGTCATGGGACAAGTAAGTTTTGGGTTTCTTCCTAGGGAGGACATCTCTCCAGAGCATCCAGAGCCCTGCAAAACATATCCCCTAGAGAAAAGAGATGAGAAAATAAGTAAAATGACAGAGAAATCCCCCAAAACAAATTTCATTTGGTTTTTTTTTTTCAATTTTACTGTAATTTCCTTGTCTTGACCAAGCCACCAGCAGATCTCATTTATCAATGCAGAGCCTATCTCTGAGGGAAGGATTCAAAATGCAGAATGAACTCTGCTGGTGACCACAGTCAAAATAAGGAAATTCCAGTATCAGGAAATCTTCAAAAGAGAGGAATTGGAGGTTGATGAGTAGTTGATCCACAAAACCACAGAACCAACAGGAAAGATCGTAGCGTGAAAAACAGTTTCACTTCCTATCTTTTCCTTCAATCCTCTCTGAGTAATGACTCTGATTACTAAGGTAAAAGAAAAGAAATGAATGTAAGTATTAATGACACAGAGAACTCCCCATTTTCTATACCAGGGAGAGGAAACAGTGGTAACCATGTTAAAATACCCTGATAATCTCCCAAACTCCATGGAAGGAAGAATTAAATTTTCACCCCTTTTCCAACAAAATTAGAACTATTAGTTGTATTTTGTCTGTCTGTCCCTAACCAACTTTGGATAGAGATGGAAATGAGCTAGGAAATAGCCCAAAAATGAGCAACAGAAGAAAATGGACCTAGATGATCTACAGACTGTAAAACTGGGAAACAGACAGCCAGCTATGAAAACTAATAATTACTCTCAACTTTTAGACAAGAATTATAGTAAAAGTTTTCAAATATTGCTGCCAAAACCAAATTCTGAGACTACCAGATCCTATCTCCACAACACATATGTTTTCTCTTTGAGGTCAAGGACCACCATTATCCTAGATTTATATGCATTGTCACACAGTAGAATGAACACTAGACTAGGATACAGGATACCTGGGTCCTAGCTATGTGTCTGCACCTAACTAGTTATATCATCTTAGGTAAGTGACTTCACTTCTCTGAGTCTCAGTTTCATCAGCTGTAAAATGGTCATGTTTTGAGATTCTTAACCTTGTCAGGGAAGAGGACCTGTGAATCTTTAAAAATATTTTGATGATTGTATTTGAATACAAGTTATTTCCTTTGCAGTCCTATGTATTATATTGTATGTATTGAAAACATTAGTCACAAAGGGATCCTTAGGTTTCACCTGACTGCAAAAAGAATGTAGGATACCAAGTAAAAAGATGAAGAACCCTTGTATTATTATGATCTCTAGGATTCTTCTAACTAGTTTGCAAGTTCCATGAGGCCAGGAATCATATCTTTTACAAACTTTGTATGTCCTCTAGCACCTTGCCCTAAACTCTACACAGTAGACATTTAATAAATGTTTGTGGAGCGGAAACTACAAAAGGCAAACAAAAATAAGACTGAAAATATAGGTGAGTGTCCAGGATGTGCTGGATATGCCCAGACCCACCCTCATGTCTTAAATAATTAGGTATTTGTGTCTCATTTTTAAAGTTTAGTGGGTTTTTTAATTTAGCCATTTTTGTTTCTTAATCAAATTGATGAATAAAAATGTCTTTTATTGTTACGTATTCAATAAACATTTACCTTAAAAAAATAATGTAAAATTCCCTGGGCACACACTCTAAGGAAATGTGTTATTCATGCCCACAATTGAAAGGCAGCCCAACTCAGGTAAACTGTAATGACCAATCTTACCCTGAAGACCAGATGACAAAGCATGCGTCCTTCCTCTTGGTAATGATGTGGAAGGCTATGGCTAGAATGGAATGCTATATATGCTCTCAGAAAAGATCAGTGTGTTGTTTGGTTGGCTAATTTTTTGTCACAGGAAAGGAAGGGTTCAATGGGAGTAGGGTATATTAGGAAAGAAACTAGAATGTAAAAAAAAAGGTATCAAAACAAACTTTTTTATGCTAATTTATTTTAATTTTTGAAATTCTACCTCTGTGTCTGCCTCCTTAATGCCTAGAAAAGTTCACTGTGCACAGCAGATGACCAAAAAATATTTGTTGACTTTTTGGATACATAATTAGCATTATTCCAGTGTCATAACTCTACCTGCTTGCTGAACATCATCTGGATATCCCATAAGCACTAAAAATTCAACATGTCTAAAACAGAACACAACCCCCTCCTTTTAAAAACCTGCCCCTCCACTAGTCTTCCCTATTTCTGTAAAGGACACTAGAAATCCTCTAAGTGACCCAAACCTGTGACCCCAGAATCAGCCCAGTCTCTTTCGTTTCTCTTATTTCAGTAGGTTGCCGAGTCTTATCAACTTGACCCTCACAATAGCTCTGTATCTTCCTTTTCTTCATTTACCCTAAAACTACCCCAACATAGTCTGTGACAAGAATAGCATTTCTGTGACAGAGCTTCTTTTTCCTCCCACCCTCAGCTTGGGGAGGTTTTACCTAAAAGAAGACAAAACTACCCCCAAGGACCTAATTAGCCTATGTGATTGGCCCCAGCTTCCCTGATGCAACTTCCTTCCCTGCCCCTCTCCAAAATGTGGTAGGTCCAAGACAAAGCTGCCTGTGAGACTAAATTGATCCTGGCCTCCCTGACATGGCTTCCAAGTCATCTAAGGGCATTCTAAAGTCCCAAACAGTAGGGGTATACATTCTTAGGACTTGGCAGATTTCTGAAACCTACACAAGTCACCTAACTCTACCTTCCTGACCAGACTCATTTCCCTATAGAAATATTTCCTGCCCTGGGAAGCTAAGTGCTGCTGTATCCTGATTACATGTCCTTACTGTGTTGTTGTTTGTCCTTCATTCTCAAAAAAGACCATGACATCAGGAAGTGATGTCATGACATGCAGGTGAATTGGATTTAAGTGAGGGAGGGCTGTATAAAGTCACCAGCCTCACTATCTTTTTCAGAGCCATCTGGGTCCAATGCCCAGATATAAAAGAGGACAACTGGAGATGGCCCAGGATTCAGTGGGGGACCTTGACCTTTTTTAAGCTGAGGTCTTTAATAGGTTTCAGTTTGACTGAGGTAACGCCCATTCAGTGATTAAGGCTAAATAAGAAATGAGGCAGAAAATGACCTCTTTACCTAGTTTAAAAAAAAATGTGTTAGATATTCAAATGACTTTCAAGTGCCTCATATCAGCCCAACATCAAACTTGAACTAGGAGAATGCTGGCATTAGAGCTCTGTCTCCTCATCTTATTTCACTCACTATTTAGATTTACTAACTCTCCTAATTGGTGTCTCTGCTTCTAGTCTGTTCCTTTTCCAATGTATCATCCACCTAGCTCCCAAAATAAGGCACAACTCTGACCATGATACCTTTCTGCTCAAAAAATTTTAACGGTTCCATTTTCTCTTATGATAAAATACAAACCAATTACAATGAAGGGAAAGAACAGGAAGGCAAAAGGGAATGGGATCAACCTCACTCTCACTGAATTTGGCTTAATGAGGGAATATCATACACATGATGAAATACAAACTCCCTATCCTAGAATTTAAAGGACTCTATAATAGTTTCCAATCATAGTGGCCTTCTTGTCAATTTCTGAATTTGACCTTCTATTTCTTGTTTCCATGTCTTTGTACAAGTTATCGACCATGCCTTAGATACACTCCCACCTCGCCTTCTTCACCTTTTAGAATTCCTATTTTCCTTGAAGTCTCCACTCAGGTACCCACTCCTATATGAAAGTTTTCCTGATTGCCTAGCTACTATGACTTAATCACACCTCAAATTGTCTTGTGTTTACTTCTCTATTTACCTATTATATTTCTCAGTAGAAGGTAAGATCCTTTGGGGCAAGTACTATTTATGCTTTTGTCTTCATGTGTCCAACATTTAAGATGGTTATCTTTCACATAGCAGATAGTGAATATATATTTGTTGAATAAAACTGTCAAGTTATTCTTGTAGGAAAATAAGAGCCAGTGAGAGCATTTAACAAGCCAATAAAAATGTTCACAGGGCTGATGGTATTTTAAGTCTATTGACAAGATACTGTCACCCTGGATATTATCTGTCCAACTTTGAAAAAATTTATTGTACAAAAACAGTATGTCCCCACCCCCACTCTCTAGGTACTGGAGAACATTGTCAGCCCACTTGAAAACAGATTCCAGCAGAAGAAAGAAAATGGCTTGAATCCAGACTACCATCCGTCTGGGGCAGCTTATACATTTACCTGTCTTGGAGGTAGAAGGATATATCAGATGATCTCTGTGGGTCCCTGTCGAATTTCATGGTTCTTGCATTCGATTTCAACATGGAATGGTAGTTGTATTAACTGCAGCTGGTACTGACTTTTCTCCCAGCTCCATCAATCTGTGTTACCTTCTGTTCTCAGTTCCGAGAAAGTCATTTCTCTCCTTCAGTTTCCCCCTAGTGGCAACAGAGGTGATAAATGATGCTCGTCTGGTGAACATGAGGATGAGAAACGTATGGCAAAATGTTGAGACATAAATATATGTAGGGAGGTGAGAAAGAGTTGTGAAGCCCCCAAACCATGGTTTAATGTGTTCACAAAAGTCAAAGGCAGAGTGTGTCCAAGGGCTACTGCCATCTTGAGATATCAGGATCCTGAACTAGCACTGAGAAATGTAGGGGTGGGAAAGAGATGGTTTTAAGTTAGTGTTATCAATTCTTGTAACTAAAACCTCAGAACAAAGAAATCTTTATAAGCTTAAGACTCTTGTGTCATGACCCAAAGTAGGTTTGTTTTTTAAGGCCCTCTAGTCCAATTCCCTATTTTTACAGATGAATAAAGCTTTGAAGTGACGTGCCCAAGTTCATAACTGAGATTTGAACCCACGTTCTCGGACTACAAATTCATTACTCTTTCCATTATATCATACTACCACTTATGGGAATACTATTCATTTACCATCAGTATAACATGTTCTGGGCTGATTTTTCTAATGGTGTGGAAGAGTCTGGCCTGAGTAATCTATGCTCCCTTACCAGTCTCCTATGAAACTAATGAATTGCTTTGGATCGGTCAGGGAAATTGCAACCATGGAAGACAGAGTTAAAAATAGAGTCCTTATGTAGATCCTATGTCAGATTGCACACTGTCTTGGGGAGTGGATGGGGGAGGGAAGCAGAGAAAATTTAAAACATATGGAAGTGACTGCTGAAAACTAAAAATAAACTAATTTTTTTTTATTTAAAAATATAGAGTTCTTATTGGGATTGAATCTTTGACTTTGCCCTCATTTATACAGTGCCAAAAAACAACAAAGGGAATAAGCCTCAGATGCCCCATTTTACAAGAAGGAAAAACTGAGGCCCTGAGATATTTCTCATATAAAAGACTCCAGGTTCTCAGGTCCCCAGTTTGTTCTTTCATCAAAATTTCCTCTACCTCTCAGAGAAAACAGAATTGGGAATCAGTTGTTCCCTGTTTCAATGAAGTACTATTGGAATTAAAAGTAACCCTAAAGGAGAGAGAAAAAAGGGAGAAGGGAGCCTAGAATTTAGGAAGAGGAGGGAGTAGGAAGTGATCACTATACATCACCTGAACATATAATAAAAACAACACTTCTCACTCAGGGAACCACTGACTTCAGTACCTGGACTCTAGTACCAATGTTATCATTACTGGTGGAAGGAGAATAAGAAGGGAGAAGGGAAGGAAGGAATTTAACCAGCAACCTACCATGTTTCATATGTGTCAGAATCTTCTCAAAAATATAGTGTGTGAAATCCCATCAGTACATAGAAAATCGAAAGACACAGAGTTCAAAGCAAAGTCATGTAATAAAATGGTATATGAATAAAAGTGAGAACAGAACAATCCTCTCATAAGCCTAGAATTTATTCTCAGATAAATCTATACACCCTTAGTGGAAAGAGTGAACATGCATTAGGACCTCACATGGGGCATGCTCAATTAAGTAATATATAACTGGAGCACTTGCATGAAAAGGCACACATGCAGAGAACATGAAAGCCAGAGTTCATACATAGAGGGTAATTCATGGTTCTGATGCTGAAAATCTCTTGACATCTTTCTGGTGATGTCTGTGAGCTGTTGCGGGTAAACTGGTTCATCTCTGGGTTTTGTCCCTTGACTGCTCCCCCCACTAGTCTTCAGTTATCCAGCTATCTTCAGAACTACCTAATACTTTGTCTAGCATTCTCTAAAGATGCTGTGGTTAGTAAGCCCCTCCTCACCAGCAGGGTTCCAGTTCTACCAGTCAGTTGTTTGTTTTGTTTTTATTGGGTTGTTTTTTTTCAATCATTACCTCTGCCATCCACTGGAGGGTACTGTGGTTAATAATCCTCTTATTGGAGAGGGCTAAATCTTTCAACTTTTTATTAAATTTAGCTATAGTCTTCATTTAAAGCAGTGCTGCAGGCTGGTTTGGAGGCAGAAAGGCCTCTGTCACCAATTAGAAAACCCAAGGTGCACATGAGACACCTGAGTTGTGACTTGAGGGTGAAGAGTCAAATGTGGAACAGCAGACAGGTCAGTGACCTCAGAATCAGAAAATCTAAGTTAAAGCTCCAACCTTCTCACTACCTACATGACTGTGACCTTAGTCAAGTCATTTCACCATGGACTAAAGGGATTCACTTAGACTTGGGAACTCTCAGGTCCCTGCTATCTCTAATGTTCTATAATAAAGGTATCAAGGGGTTAAGATGTGAAGAGCTTTAAATGTCAAACAGGAGTTTATATTTGATCCTAGAAGTTCTAGGAAGCCATGGGAGTTTGTTGAAGTGGGAAGTCTTCAAGTAGAGACTGGATAGTCACCTCTTGGGTATGTTGTAAAATGGGATTCATTCAGGTACAGGTTAGACTAGATGGCATTTGAGGTCTCTTACAACTCTGAAGTCCTATGAACTTTCCATGTGTACATATCTTACATCCCCAACCATGCTTCAAATTACTCAAGGGCAGGAACTCATGGCTAACATTTCTTTGTATCTATCTCAGAACTGATTCACTCCTTATTGTCACAGGACAAGTAAGTTTGGAGTTTCTTACTAGAGAAGGGAAGACATCTGTCCAGAGCATCCAGGGACCTGCAAAAATGTCCCCTAGAGAAGAGAGATGTGAAAATAAGTAGGATGTCAGAGAAGCCCCAAAAACAAATTTCATGTGGGTTTTTTTTCCAGTTTTGCTGTAATTTTCTTGTCTTGGTTAAGTCACCAGCAGATCTCATACTTCAATGCAGAGCCTATCTCTGGGGGAGGGAAACAAAATGCAGAATGAATTGTGTTGGTGACCACAGGCAAGATAAGGAAATTCCAGCATCAGGAAATCTTCAAAAGAGAGGAATTGGATGTTGATGATCCACCAAACCAGAAAACCAAGGGGAAGGAGTGTAGCATGAAAAACAGTTTCACTTCCTATCTTTTCCTGCAATCTTCAGTGAGTAGTGACTCTGAGTACTAAAGGGAAAGAAAAGAAATGGATGTAAGTATTAATGACATACAGAACTCCCCATTTTCTGTACCAGGGAGAGGAAACAGTGGTAACCATGTTAAAATACCCCTATAATCTCCCAAACTCCATGGAAGGAAGAATTAAATTTTCACCCCCTTTCCAATAAAATCAAAAGTATTAGTTGTATCTTCTCTGTCTGTCCCTAACTATCTTTGGATAGAGATGTAAATGAGCTAGGAAATAGTCCAAAAATGAGCAACAGAAGAAAATAGACCTAAATGATGTACAAACTGTAAACCTGGGAAAAGACCATTATCCTAGATTTGTATGCAGTGCCATGCAGTGAATGACTAGAAAAATGGTGGTAACCTCTCCAGGAATAAGAAGAATTTGAAATGGAGTTTGTTTTGTGAGAAAGATAATAAGTTCTGTTTTGAACATATTGACTTTGAGATGACTACCTGGCATGCCATTTGAAATGTCCTATGGACAGTTGGTTATATGGGACTGGAGTTCAGAAGAAAGTCTAAAACTGGAAATATAGATCTAGGAATCATCTGCATGGTGATGAGGACTGAATTAAGAGGAGCCAAAGTCATTGAGAGAGTGTAGAGAGAAAAGAAAAATGTAAATTAAAGCCTTGGGTCCACCTACTGTTAGGGAGAGTGGCATGGATGATAAATCTATAAAGGAGATTGAGAAGGCAAGGCCAGGCAGGCAGGAGAAAAGCCAAGAGAAAACACTGCTGGGAAATGTAAAAGGAGATGGTATCCTATAGGAGAGGATGATCAATAGTGCTAAATGCAACAGAGAAGTCAAGTAGGATGAGGATTAAGAAAAGACCATTGGATTTTGAGCAGAAGATCTGGGGTTTGAGTTTCTTTTCTACTATTTATTAGCCATATGACTTTAATTTTTCAAAGTCTTAGTTTCCTAGTCTATAAAATGAGGGATCATTCTTGTTATTAAATGCCAGCTTCACAAGGCTATTGAGAGATCAAGCCCTTTATAATCAAGAAGAGATATAGAAATGTAAACTCATTATTAATCAGCACACTTTTGTAAAAGGTTTTGCATGGCTTTGCTTGGGAAGATTAAGAGTGTTATAAAAATTAATGCTTGCAAGTTGACTCAAGACCCTTGGATGAAGGGGGTGTAACAGTAAGCACCCTAGCATGCCTAGGGCGGCTACTAGCACAGGTTCTTAGATCTGCTTTTCTAAAGGAAAGCAACTCAAAATGGGTTAACAATCTCACTTTAATCAAACATATCATTTACCTAGTTCAGGGGGAAAAG
>CM053585.1:283729808-283740686 GCA_028646515.1 Pseudochirops corinnae
TGAAAGGCACCTTAGACAATGAATTAATATCAATACTCAACATATATGTACCAAATGGCATAACATGTAAATTCTTAAAGGAAAAGCTAAATTATTTAGAGGGAAAAATAAACAGTAAAACTATAATAGTGGGGGACACAAATTTACTTATGTTAAGACCTTGATAAAACTATCTAAAAGTAAATCAAAATTAAATAAAGGGCCTGAATAGAAATTTAGAAAATTTAGGTATAATATGCTTCTAGAAAATATTGAATGGGAATAAATTTGTAAGCTATATATGGCACCTCAAAAAACTGACCACATATTAAGGCATAAACACCTCACAAATAAATTAAGAAAGGCAGAAATATCAAATGTGTTTTTTTCACCATAATGCAATTAATATTATGGTTAGTAAAGGACCTTTGAAGCAAATATTAAAAATTCATTGGAAACTAAACAACTTAATTCTAAAGAATGGGTTGGTCAAAGAATAAATCACAGAAACCATCAATAGTTTCATTGAAGATAATGACAACAATGAGACACCATACCAAAATTTGTGGGAGCAGTCAAATGAATACTTAAGGGATGTTTTATATTTATAAGTGCTTTTAATAATCACAGAGAGAGAAAAAGAGAGGACAAATAATGAATTGGGCATACAACTAAAAACCAATGAGAAAACCAGCAAATTATAATACTTCAATTAAGTACCAAAATAGAAACCCTGAAAATCAAAGGAGAAATCAAAAAAGTTAAAAATCAAAAAAAATTGAACTAATAAGTAAATCAAGAGTTGTTTTTGGAGGGAGAATAATAAAATAGATAAACTATAAACTAACATGATATTTTTTAAAGAAAAAAGAAAATCAAATCACCATTATAAAAATGTAGAAGGTAAATTCACAACCAATGAACAAATCATTAGGAGTTTTTCAGCCAAATATATACAAATGTATATATTTCAGCCAAATATATACAAATGTATATATTTCAGCCAAATATATACAAATGTATATATTTCAGCCAAATATATACAAATAAAACTGAATATTTACAAGTGAATATTTACAAAAAATATATAAATTTCCCAGAATAATATAACAGGAAATAAGTATCTTTTAAAAAGACATTCAACAAGGCATAAACACTTTTTAAAAAATAGAACCAAATGGATTTTTAAGCAAATTCTACCAAACATTTAGAAAACAATTCCAATACTACATAAACTATTTGAAAAAAAATTTTTAAAGAGAAGGACCTGCCAAATTCCTTCTATGACACAAATATAATCTTGATGCACAAACCAAGGAGAGTCAAAACAGAGAAAAAAAACTATAGACCCATTTCTTGACTGAATATTGATGCAAAAATTTATAAATAAAATATTAGTAAGAAGATTACAGACATATAACACAAAAATTATACATTATGGCTAAGCTGGATTTATACCAGGAATGCAGAGTTAGTTCAGTATTTTAAAAAAACTGTAAACATAATTGATTATATTAATAACAAAAATGATTATGTGATCATATGATTATATCAATAGATGTAGAAAAAAATTTTGACAGAATACAAAACTCATTCTTGATTTTAAAAAACATTATAAAGCATAGGAATGAATAGGATTACCTTAAAATGATAAATAGTGTCTATTTAAAACCAAGAATGAGCATTACCTGTAATGGAGATAAGCTATAGGTCTTTCCAATAAAATCAGGGTAAAGCAAGGATGTTTATTATCACCATCACTATGCGATTTAGTGCTAGGAAACTTAGCTATAACAATAAGAAAGGAAAAAGAAATTGAAATAAGCACAGGCAAAAAAGAAAACTATATTACATCTTTTTGCAGATGATATGATAGTTTACTTAGAAACCTCTAGGGAATCAATTAAAAAACAAATTCATAGCAGCAATATTATAGGATATAAAATAAACCACACAAATCATCAGTCAAGACACACAGGTTAAATTACGTACATAAGTACAAAACATTCTTTACACAAAAACAAATCCAAATCATTGGTGAAATATTAATAGTTCATGGATAGGCTGTGTCAATATATTAAAAATGACAATACTACCTTATGAGTTTACATATTCAGGGCCATACCAATCAAATTACCAAAGGATTACTTTATAAGATGAGAAAAAAAAATGATAACAAAATTCATCTAGAGTTACAAAAGGTCAAGAATATAAAAATAACTAATGAAAAAAAAAGCATAGAGGAAATTGACCCAGTAATACCTGATCTCAAACAGTTGATCGTTCCAAAGCTATAATTAACAAAATAATTTGATACTGAGTAAGAAATTGAGAGTGTGATCAGTGGAAGAAATTAGATATACAATATACAGAAGCAAATGAGAAGAGTAGACTAGTGTCTGATAAACTCAACAATTTCAACTATTAGGGCAAGAACTCATTATTTGATTGAAAAAAAAAAAAAGTTTGCGAAAACTGGAAAGTAGCCTGACAGAAACTAGGTATAGGCCATTGTCTCAAACCATACAGAAAGACAAGCTCTTTCAAATTTGCCCATTTCTAAATTGGCACATGATTTAAACATCAAGGATGACATCATAACAAACTAGAAGAAGATGATAGAAATTATCTGTCTGATGTATGGATAGGAGAAGAATTCATGGCCAAATGAGGTAGAGAGACACTGGAAGTCAAATGAACAATTCCAATAAAATAAAATACAAAAGCTGATGTGTAAACAAAACCAATTCAGCTAAAATGAGAAGAGAAGCAAGGAATTGGGGGAAGGGAGAGAAATATAGAAATCTCTGCAACGAGTTTCTCTAATCAAGACCTGATTTCTAAAATATATAAGGAACTGATTCAAATTTATAATAAAAGTAATCCTCTAACTGATAATTGACTAAAGGACATAGACGGTTTTCAAAGGAAAAAAATCAAAGTTATCAGTAGCCATGTGAAAAAAAATGCTCTAAATGACTATTATTAGAGAAATGCAAACTATAACAACTATCTGCCACCACCTCACACCTCAGATTGGCTAAAATGGCAAAAAAGGAAAATGGTAAATGCTGGAGAAGCTGTGAGAAAAACAAACACAGTGGTACACTCTTGGTAGAATTGTGAACTGGTCAAGCCATTCTGGAAACCACTTTGGAATTACACCTAAAAAGCTATTAACTGTACATATCACTGACCCAGCCATATCATTACTAGGTCTATAACTCCAAAGAGATCAAAGGAAAAGGAAAAGGGACATATTATAAAAATATTTATAGTAGTTCTTTTTACAGTAATAAGAATTTGAAACTGAAAGGGTGCCCATCAGTTGGGGAATGGCTGAAAAAGTTATTGTATATGAATGTGATGGAAAACAAAAGTGTTGTAAAAAAATGACAAAGTGGATGGCTTCAAAGAAATCTAGAATGACTAGTGTGAAGAGATGCAAAAATGAAGTGAGCAGAACCAGGAAAACAATTTACATAATAATAACAATGATGTAAGGACAAACAACTTTGCAAGACTTAAGTACTCTAATCAGCACAATGACCAATCACAATTCCAATGGACTTATAAGGAAACATACTGCACATCTCCAGATAGAGAGATGATGGACCCAAAACTTAGATTAATGGCTTATCTTGTTTGTTTAGGGGATAGGGGGGAGGGGAGAACTGTTTTTTTAGTCTGGGTTTTTGGACATGCCCATTGTGGGGATTTGTTTTGTTTGAAACATTTGTTTTTCTTGCTTTCTCTATGTGAGGTAGGAAGAAGGAGAGAATAGGAGGGAAAGAACTGGTACCTGAAAATAAAATAAAAATGATTTTCAAAAAAAAAAATCACATAGGTAATTAAAAGCAGACAGTCAGGATTTGAAATCAGTTATTCTGATTCTAAATCTAGTGGAGGGGTGAGGGAGGTTCCACTACACCTCATTAAGACCCTGTCATATAAGGCCACTATGCCAGTGGTTCTCAACCTTCCTAATGCCACGACCCTTTAATACTCATATGTGGGTGTATCTGCATGTGGGCGGACCTGCCTGGAGACGGATAGAGGAGCTGTGTCTCGAGGGGTCACCCCCCACAAGTTGAGAACTGCTGCCCTATGCTAAGTGCTATGGAAAATATAAAAATGAATAAATATGATAAACTGAGCTAAAGAAACTTATAAACTGGCAAGTAACTAATATAAGGTAAAAATATGAAAGCACAATAAGAGAAGTACAAAGTACTGTTCATTCAGAAGAAGGAAGAATAGTCTGAGGATTGGGGAATATTTCACAAGGAATACAAAAGTTGAGCTAAGCCTTGAAGCTAGGAAGGAAGGAATAAGGCATGTAAATCTAGCCCTTCCTTTCTTGCTGCTTCCCCATGTAGGGTAGAGGCTTAGATTTAAAAGCCTTATTGGGGGCTTCTTCTCCTTTGAGAACAAAGTCCTTGGATAGGCACATTCATGACACTTAGTTACTACTTGGCTCCCATTGCCCAGAGTTCCTTCACTTCAAGGATACAGTAGAATCTTCAACTGGAGATTCAGTTGAGAAACGGTGCATCAGTCCAAGCTCATTCATAATAAGAGTTCACATCTCCTAAACAGCCTGAACTCTAGTCCTAAAAGGGTCATGTTGTCCAACTTCAAAATTACCCAACCGGAGAAATCTCCTATATGTCATGTCAATTAAATTCCGCTAAACCACCTTCCTCTCAGAGCTAAAGGCCATCTGTACTTGAACTGTTAACAGAGATGTGAGTTGTGTTGTAAAAGCCAGTCTACACTGGCTGAGAAAGGCCAATGTCTGCTCCCACTGCCCTTTAAAGATAAGTGCTAATTCCTTATCAGGTACATTTAAGGGTGGAGTCAGCATACTGTATGGCATTAAAGAGATGGTCATTGCCTCATGAAAAGACTGAAACCCTGCTAGTCACTGCCTGAAGTTTCTGAATTTGCTTATTCTATAAACCACTTCTGTGCCCCATCAGAGTGACTTGGGGAGGAGGAACAATTTCCATAGTATGGATGTTACTGTCTGAACTATATCCAGGACTTATACCAATGCTTATAACAGTTGTCAGTTCAGTCCTGGCAGGAGTAGTCTGCTTCTGGAGCCTCTTCAGTGATATTATCTTGTAGCCAGAGATATTTAAAGATGGATAGAAGAAGGGTTGTCACTGAAGCCATAAGAACCCTTACATTTGGGCTCTCAAACAGACTCTAAGGTGATAGGGCAAAGTTATAGAAAAAATATCAGAAATTCAGCTGTAACTATTTCTAAAATATCTTCTCATAGGCCACATTCAACCTTCACCAAAACATTGATCCCTTGGAATGCCAGGACCATACCAACTGCTACCACAAAATACCAAATTACCAGAGAAGAAACCTAGACACTCACACAATCTTTCTCCACTATCACCCAGGGGCTTTTTGGGGGGTTGTCACACTGATGAATAAAAACACCCACATCAGGGAAGCTTTTCAGGAAACATAAGCTGTAGTGGATTGCTTCCTATACTCCAGCAGCTCATCTGTATCTCACTCATATCTCATGAACAGTCTAGATGTAAGAAACACAAATGTGCCAACCTAATTAAATTTACTGGCCCTGACAATGGTTCATCTTTGTCTTTAAATTCCCTCTGTAACTCTGTCCCTTCATACCTACAACAAATACATCCCAGAAGGCTCCACTACCACTGGTGCTGAAACAGCAAGTCATGATAAGCCACACTGTGATCAGCCGGTAAGAAAGTGAATTTGAGAAAGGGTAAACGTCTTCATATGGGTAGCAAATAGGAAAACAGGGATTCAAACACACACACAGTGGTATAGAAAAGAAAGTAATATAGTCTGGTAGAAGTTTAGGGACTATGAAAGGGCATGGTAGGTGAAGTTGCAAAGGTAACCTAGAATCAAGTGTCTTGACTACAATGCAAATTAGATCAGCCTTTAGTTGATTAGAGGTAGCAGAGTACAGTGGGAAAGCATGGCAAACAGAGTCAAAGGAAGTGGATTTAAATCCTGGATCTGCCATTACAAGCTTGAGCAAGTTGTTTAACCTCTCTGTGCCTCAGTTTCCTTGTCTGTAGAATAAGGGGATGAGACTAGACTAGACTAGACTTCCCTCCTAGTTCTAAATCTAGGATCTCATGATAAGTCGTGAGGAATCTGTTTTTGAATGAAGAAATGATCAGTTTACTTATAGAAAAATTAATCTTGGGTTGGATAAATTAGGCTAGAGAAACTAGAAGCAGAAAGACCTTTTGGGGGCTAATTCAGCCCCTATGGAAATATGCAATAAGGGCCTGATTTAGGATGATGGCAATGGGAATGGTGAGAAGGAAACAAATGAGAAAGATAGGAGTAAGAAAGTAACTGGAGTCTAAGTCTCTTCTTTCTTGATGACAAGTTCAAGTTTCTCATTTTCAAAGCAACAAGACAGTAGACTCCACAGGAAAATCCAATAAAGGAAAGGAAGAAAGAAAGATAGATCATTGGTAACTTTGGAAAGAACAGTTATGAGGAATTTAATCACAAAATGAAGGATAAAAATGGAACAATAGCTAGTGGGGTTGGATGGAACAAGTGAGGGGTTTTGTGGATGAGAGAGACTTGGAAAGTAGCCCGTAAGACAAGGAGAGACTGAAGATAAATGAGAGAGACAGTATAATAGAGGAAGCAATCTGTTAGAGGAGATGGGTTGGAATGGGATCACTAATGCAAAGGGGTTTGTCTCAGTAAGAAGGGTCATCTCTTCATGTGAGACAGGGGTAAAGGAAGAGCCAACGGCAGAAGGCATCTGGGTGATGTAACATTAGTAGGAGGGGCACTCCTTACTTTCTTTTGCTAAATCTTCATTCAAGTGATAACCATTAATGATAGGAGTCCCCCAGGACTCTGTCCAGGGACCTCTTCTCTTCTCTCTCTAAACTGTTTTGAATGGTGGTCTCAACTCCCATGCATTCAATTATTGTTTCTATCCTGATGATTCTCAGACTTACTTATCCAGCCCTAACCTCTCTACTCACTCCAGGCTCTCATCTCCAACTGCTATTAGACACTTTAAATTGGATGTCTGTAGCACCAATGCAATATTTACAGCACCATGATCACAATAAAGACTGTGACTATAAATATTGCATGATGTTTGATCACAAAATACACCAAACTCTCCATATAGAGGACAGAATAAAAACATTTGTTTAGATAGCAGAAAACCCAATCCCCAAACCAGTAAGCCGATTTCATCATAGTACCAAAGATATTAAGGAGCCATAATAGCATTGAGAGCCACAGCATCCTTTAGCCTTCCCATAAACCAATATTAGATCCATATTTACTCACAAATCTCTCTCTCTCCAGCCTGAGCACCTCTCTCCCCCACCATCTCTCTGGCTTTGGTTCCCAGGTTCCTGTTGGCTCTGCTCCACCCTTTAGCAAACTCCCTCCATCACAGGCTCCATGTGATTACATTCAGCCTATCAGGGGGCAAAGTTTACTTTCAAAGCAGGGAAAGTCTTCAAATTTCTCTCTAGGTCTATTAAGGGGCAGGAAAAATCTTCAAATTCCCATTCCCATTACAATGTCCCATTGACATCTTAAATTCAAGATATCCAAAACTGAACTCATTATCTTTCCCTCCAACCCTTCCCCCTCATACCTGGATCATTGAAACATTCTGCTAGTTGTCTCAAGACTCTCTCCACTCCAGTCCTTTCTCCATTCAGCTATCAAATTGGTCTTACAGACTGGCAGGGCATCAGAAGTCATCATCCTACAGCTTAGATGAAGCTTAGCTAGGCTGGTTCTCCAGAAAGCATATGTTCCATCACTGGGCCCATCTTTCCAGGCTGGTAATACCTGCCAGAGCTTATGGTCTGCTGGCCCAGTCTTTGAACATCCTGGGTTTCTACACGTTAGTCACATGTTATATGGAATAAGTCTTGGAGCTGGAGGCCCTCAGTTCCAATCCCTGCTCTGCTACTATATTACCTGTGTGATTTGGGGCAAGTCACCTAAACTTTCAGGGCCCTCAGATTCTTCATCCATAAAACAATCCAGTTGAACCAGATGACCACTAAGGTGCCATCCAGTTCCAATCTATTGCCCCATGATGACGAGGCAACTGGAACAGAACTTTGATGGAAGTCTTATATGTAATTGGTGTTTCATGAACATTTGTTGAATTAAGTTAAATCAAATTTAGCTAAGAATTAGAAACCAAGTACATGCCCATCAATTGGGGAATGGCTAAACAACTTGTGGCACATGAATTAATGGAATACTACTGTCCTGTAAGAAATTATGTATGTGATGAATGCAGAAAAACAAGGAAAAATCCATATGAACTGGTGCAGACTAAAGCAAGAAGAGCCAAGAAAACAATATACATAGTGACTACAATAATGTAAATGGAAACACCAAGAAATCAAAAGTAAATGCAAAAAAAACATAAAGATCAAGCAGACCCAAATGAAAGGAGAGAAGAAAACACTCATAAACTAACCTTTCATGCAGGTAGAAGGTCCACAGATGGTGCACATTGCAAATGCTTTCAGACTTTTTCTATCAGTTGTGCTGACTTTTTTCCCTCTCTTACTATTTGCCATATGGGATGACGGGGGAGGAGGAGGAAGAGGAATAAGGAATACTTGGCATCACTATGTTGATGTAACAAAAACAGAAAATATCAATAAAAACTTTTTTTAAGCAGTTAAATCAAACCCCCTTCAGTTCACCAGCTACATACCAGGAAGAAATCTTCACTATAACACCTTGGATCTGAAGCCTTTAAGAACCAAAGCCACAGAACAATCAGCAACAAATGAAATATACTTTCACAATTTTCTTTCATATCTAACTCCAGTTCTTTTCCAAGTTCTAATTCTTTGCCCCAGTACTCACCAAATTTTGCTTTTCTAATCTGATCAACCTCCACTCCAGTACACAAAAACTCTCCTAAGGTCCAGTGGGGAGAAGTCTTTAGAAAACTGCTAGCAGGAATCCAGAACTTAGGGCAATCATGGTATAACAGGAAAAGAGGGTGCCCTAGAACTAAGAAGGTCCCCTGACACCTCCTGGGGACATCCCCCTGGACAAGTCATTTAAGGTCTCAGGGCTCCAGGCAGCTCTCAAACTATAAATGACCAATGAGTTGCCAATCTGTGTCTTTGGAGATAGTTTCTATTCTAGGCGTTCCCCCACACTGAGGAAATCACAAGGCTGGCACATAAACAAACAATTAAGTACATATTTATTTTTCTCTTTATATTCCATATAAAGGTCATGGTTCTTCCACCTTGAAAAACAGGCAGATGAGTGTTTCAGTGTTGGAGCAGAAGTAGAATTGGGAGTCTCAGTAGGTATAAGTATCCCAAATCAAACAATCAACAAGTGTTTTTCAAGTTCTTTCTACTAGGCTAGGTTCTAGGGTTATGATAATAGAAGTGAAACAGTTCCTGCCTTCAAGGAATTTCCACTAGAATCAGTGGTTCTCAATCGTCCTGATGCCGTGACCCTTTAATACAGTTCCTCATGTTATGGTGATTCCCCAACCATAAAATTATTTTTGTTGCTACTTCATAACTGTAATTTTGCTACTGTTATGAATCATAATGTAAATATTTGATATGTAGGATGTATTTAAATTGAACATAGCCCACAGGTTGACAACCACTGCGACTAGATTGAAATGGTCAAAAAGCCTTGTTCTGAAAATCCCCCAACCCTGGAGGTCACTGTTTCCATGTTCCATCCTCCATACCTGCCAGACAGACCCCAAATGTGCCAAATATACCCCCGTCAAAAAATAAGCCCTCTTTCACTTTCCACAAGAGAAAACAGGGAGAGGAAGAGAAGCAGCTCCAGCCCTGAGCTCAAACCTTGTTACTTCTCTAGTTTCATGGCCAAGGCTGATAGGCTGCAGTAGGCAAGGGCGGTGAAGCTCCTGCAGCTGCTTCCAATATTGACGTGATTAACAGTGATTACTTCAGAAATCAATGAGGGGAGATTGCTGGCTTTATCTGAAGAGCATGCCCTGCATCTGCTGAAGCAGGGAGGACAATTCCGCTGACTTGCAGAGTCTTTGTTGCTTGGTTTCCTTCCCCTTCCCCTTCCTTTTCCCTTCCCCCCTTGGCTACATCATCCCTCTGGACTCCATACAGCCTGAACCTCCTTTCAGACGTGATCGTAATAACATGAACAAAGGCACAGCTGATCGCTTGTGATCATTTGCAGGCAGAGCAATTTATTTTTAGCCATCTTGTGACTGTGTTTGTTACTTCTGTGTAGTAATAACTATAGGGAAATTAAATATCGTGAGGAAGTATCACAGCAGGACAAAGGGAAAGCCAACTGTTAGGGAGTGAGAAGTCATTTCAAAGGGTCTTTCAGGGCCACAGAATCCTAGGGAGGGTCAAATATGTCCAATGATCAGTCAACAAACATTTGTTGACTGCCTGCATGCATAAGGCAATATACCAAATGCTGGAGAGGATACCAAAAAACACAATTCGATTCAATTCAACAAACATTTATTATGTACTATTATGTACAAAGACAAAAAAAAAGACAAGAAAGTATTTTCAAAAATTGAGCTTACATTATACTGGGGAAATATCACATATGCCATCTACACAAAGAGAAATAAAAATATAGATAATATGGATAGGTATAGATATACACACCAGAGTATATAAAGTATTCATATACACATCTTTATGTGTGAATACAGCTATACTTTAAAAATAATCTTTAATATATTATGCATACTTATAATCTATAATATATGTTATAGTTAAAGTATATATCAGAGAGAGAGAGAGAAAGAGAGAGAGTTCAATTGTTTCCCACTCTATGTGACCCCATTTTGGGTTTTTCTTTGTGATCCCATTTTCATTA
>CM053585.1:283741186-283765395 GCA_028646515.1 Pseudochirops corinnae
TGGTTTTGTTTCTTTTTTTCCCAGTGTTCACTCATTGGTTACAACCCTTCTATACAACCGAACTATTGTATGTATTTGCAGATACTATACATGATTGCATGCCACCATGGGGGGGAGGGGGAAGGGAGGGGAGAAAATCTGAAACTCAAGGGATTGTGGAACTGAATCTTGTAAATTAAAAGTAAATTTTTTTTAAAAGGCCTTAAATAGCAGGCGGCACTTAAGCTAAGCTTTAAAGAAAACCAGGGTATTCAAAGAGATCAGGGTCAAGAGAGAATGGATTTAAGGCACAGAGATCAGCAAATATAAAAGCACAGAGACGGGAAATGAAGTCCTATATAGGTGTGGAAGAGCAAGGAGGCAGGTTTGGTTGGACAATAGAGTACATAAAGGGAATAATGTATATAAGCCTGAAAAGATACAATGGATTCAAGGCATGAAAGACTTTAAAATTCATAAATAAGAGTTTATACTTGATCCTATGGCTGAGATTGTTAACCTGGGATACATGGACAGATTTCAAAGGATCTATGAACTTGGATGTGGAAAAAAAATTACATCTTTATTTTCACTAATCTCTAAACTTAAATTCTTTCAAAATATTGTTTTAAGAAAGGATTCATGAGCTTCAGGCTGCCAAAAGTTTCCATAACACACAAAATAAGGTTAAGAACCCCTATCCTAGAGGTAATAGAAAACTCCTGGAGTTTATTGAGCAGGAGAGTGACATTGTCAGATCTAATACTTTAGGAAAATAAATTTGGTAGGTACATGGAAGAATAATTTGAGAGACCAGAGACTTAAAGCAGAGAGGCTATTGCAATAGTTCAGGGGAGAATTAATTAGGCTCAGAACTAAAGTAAAGTGAGGAGAGAAAAAGAAAATGATTATGAAGATGTTATGGCAATGACCTTGGGCAAGGGAGACCTTCTGGCCTGAATGATGACAGTTAGGAGGTCTGACTTTACTCCTTGGGCCTTACTGATGGCGCCACTATCGACTTGTGCAATTTGGGGGATGTCACTTCACTTATTTGAGTTTCATTTTCCTTATCTGCAAAACCAAATTGGGATAGGGTACACTAGGTATCTCAAAGACATCTTACAACCTAACTCTATGAGTCTAAAATCTGTTCCCAGTCCATGAGAGGTTCAAACCCCCAGCCAAGGGGAAACATCAGCCTAAAGCATCCATCTTCTTCCCAGAAGTCCTCAAGTTCCTGAGTGAGAATTATCAAGTACACATTTGTAAATAGTATCACACTGAATGGGCATCTGGTTTCACTTCATGTCAGCATTCTCAGAAGCTGCACTACTCTGGTTCCTTTCATTTTAATGACTAGGCAGTCCTTACTCTGTCAGGGTGGCCTAGCCAGGTCTGGAAAAGTGACAGGTTGGATTCTGCTTCTATGCAACCACCCTCAAAATGCAAAGAGTTCAGGAAGGGTAGCAGAATTGGGAACCACAGACTGATCTTATTATCCCAAAGATCCTAAGTTCTACTACTTGCCAAACTTGCTAGTTGCTCATTCTAAGGGTTATATTTCAGATCAGATGGACAGACCAAGAGTATGGAGTGGGGAAGGAACCAGGAGGAATGATGCTTAGCTCAAATCCTCTTCTCCTTCACAAAGCTTCCAAACATTTCAGCCCCTGGCTCTCCTTGCTCTGAGCACTTATGGTGAATAAGGCTCATTTGGCCTTTTATCATATGTTCTCTTCAACTGATAGTTATCTTTTCATGTGTATATGACATCTCAGCTAGAATCCATATGCTGAAGCTAAAAGGGTCCTTTGAGATCATATAGGCCAACCCTGTCATTTTACAAATGAGAAAAGTGAAATACGGAGAGATAAAAATAACTTCTAGAGATGATAAAATCAACCAAGTCAGTGCTGGACCCATCAGCAGAGCTGAGGGAATGTCAGGCCTCCTGACATTCCTGCTCTTAAATGACATTAGGGTCATAGATTTAGAGTTGAAAGTATCCTCAAAATTCATCTAATCAAATCCTCTCATTTTACAGATGAGGAAATAAAGGCATATAATGGTTCAAAACTTTGTCCATGGTCACACAGAGAGTAAGTGGCACTTCTAGCTCCAAATCGTATACCCCACAAAACTAATTCTATGTTTTTTTCCTTTATCCCACAAGGATTCCTTTGTTACTTGCTTATCACTCAGAACTCCCAGAAAAGAAAAAAAAAACCACTGGTGAAAAAGCAAGGTTACAGTAATGAAAGTAGATATTGGATCAGGGATTTCATGGAAAGAGGAGTCCAGCTTAATGATTCCAAAGTATTTCCCAAACGAACTTGCTCCTCCAAGAACATATCTAAATCTCATCTCTAACATAAATGAGTTGTCTAATAATCACCTCTTGGTAGTGGTTGATGTGAGGGAAAAAAGGATAAGCCACTCTACCTTAAAGTATCTCCTCCATTTGCAATACTCTGTCATTAGAGATTCACTTTTTAAATTACAGCTTAGCTCCTTGGAAACCCCATGCCAAAATGAGAGGTCACCCCAGGAAACTACCTAAACTTAAGCTGAGATGTGTAACAAATATTTTAGCAGAGATTAACCAATCAGGTTCTTCCCAAAAGAATAGCTAGCCAAAAAGGAATGAGAGTCAGGGAAAGAGTGAGAGAAAGGAGCATGGCAGGATATAAGGAAATGGAGGCCATATGTAGGTACCCAGAAGAGGAAATAATGTGCCAAAGGCCAACATGACTCCCTTTTTAGTACAATGCTTTCTTTATGCAGCACCACCGAAAATATGGGGTGGGAGTTAATATGATATCCATTCAGAGTTAGAGAATCCTAGAATGTCAGATGTGGAAGGATTCTGAGGGACCATTCATTCCCTCTCCCTCATTTGACAGATGAGGAAAGTGATGTGCCCAAGGTCACCCAGAGAGGAAGGGGCAGAGCTCTCTTGAACTCAGGTGCTGAGACTCTAAGCACAGGGCTCTTTTCACCACCACTCTCACATGTAGGGACACCCATCACCAGTCTGCTCTCGCATTCCTCCCCTGGCACTACTTTATTGTGTTTATTGTTATGAAAAATAAAATCATTGTAAGAAAGCATCATGGATAAGAATCAAGATGGTGGAAAAAGTTTGTGCTTTGAAGACTCAACACACTGTGCCTGCTGCAAACCCTGTCAGGACGTGATGGTGTCTGCTCAGCCTTAATTACCTCTGCTTTCCATTTATGTTCTTGTCCTAAGGAAAGGGCTCAGCCAGTTTGCTGTTGTGCTCCTGCCCTCTGGTGGCAACAGCCCATCGGTGCCGGCAGCTTCATCTGCAAATAGTCGATGGAGCAAAAAGCACAGAAACTTACCAAGGTCAGTTAAGACTCCAGAGGAGAGAGAAGCCGTACTGCTTGGGAACCAAGAGAAAGAAACTCACCTTCCCTAAACACAGCAGGCCCTGCTGTGGTAAACAACCCCAGTGGACTAGACTGGTTGGTTCCACCTCAGATCCCGCATGAGAACAAATGAAGACAGACCCACAAGGACCCCTGGTGAGGGGCCAGTCTTCTGTAGAGGTAAATCGGCAGGAGCAGGACTAAGAGAATGACGTAAACCCAGGGCATGCAAAGGAGCCTGGATGTAGCCGAGCAAATCCAGGCCCTCTCTGAGTCCAAAGCTCAGGTGCACGGAGGCCAGCTCCAGGGGGGAAAGGGGTGAACGTCTGGGGGCCTGAGGGGGAAAGCAGAGCGAAGCAAGATCCTAGACATTTTTCCCAGGGACCTGGGATCTTGGGAATGTAACCCAGAGGCTTTGGCGAGGTGTCCCCCATCTAACCTCTAATGAACACAGTTTATCATCTCTTTCCCTAAAACCTAGACTATTGTCCTTGAGGGGACGGTGCTTCGAAACTCCTGCCTCCTTAAGATTCCCGTCTTCACAAAACTGCCTCCTGCGTCAGAAAATCACCCGGGGAGATGCTCTTAATCTTCTGAACCTCCTCGTTGGAATGTCACCCTGGTTCTAATGCTCCAAAGATTTACGGCTAGAAGGAACCTCAGAGGTCATCTAGTCGACCTCTTCATTTTACAAATGAAAAAACAGAGAAAGAAGGCAAAGGACTTACCTAAGGTCACACAGGTGACAAGTATCAGAACTATAATTTGAACCAGGTCTTCCGATGCCAAATCCAACATACTTTCTACTATATTTTGCCACCTCTAATGTTGAATCAGTACTTTGTTGTGTAGCATCAGACCAATAGTCCAGCCTCTGCGTCCCCAACTTCCTTGTGATAAAATAGAGACTATCATTTTCACTATAGTACAATCATTCTAATTTCATTTAATATAACATGTCTCCCCAAATGTTTAATCTTACAAAGGTCTGTCAGGAAGCATGCCTTTATTACTTTTATATTACTTTTGATTATATCATTTGTTGATTTCATTATTAATAGGCTTTAGCTTTCATTTCTTCCACAGTATCAGGATCCTGCAAACTCTGAGTACAAGGGATCCATGAACTCTGAAATAGACTGGGAGAGAGAACAGGGAAGAGCCAAGGAAGAACCATGAAGGACAAGTTGCAACTGACCCCATGACATAGTTTTCTTTGGCCAAACTCTTTGTATTCCTGTGTCCAGTGCCTTAAGACTCTCACAGACAAATATATTGCCTAAAATTCCCCCAAGGTAACATCCAATACAGGAGAACATAAACATACAAGGAAAGTCACCCAGAAATGAATGCCACACCACCAAAACCACAATAAAATCTCACCTGGCTAACTCACTCTCTTTCCTGTTGAGACACACTATGCTGCAACTTCCTTACTAATAGGCTGGCCTAGACATCAGCCCACAAACTTTAGCTCTACCTGCTTTTAACTACAACCTACACATAGCCTCAGAGTAGAAGACAGACCAATGCTCTCATTAGAGCTGTTGGAAGCAGTTTCTGCCTTCCTCCTCCTCCAACCCTACCTCCTAGATTGTGCTAACAGAAAAAGTCATCCTCTGTGCTGAAAGCAAGAGGAGACTGAGAGACAGCCCAGGGTAGAGAAGAAAGCATCCTACTGAAAGCCAGGAGACCTAAGTAGGAATCCAGGCTCTGCCACTAACTTTATGTGTGACTTGGATGATCTCCTTCTCCTCTCCCAGGCCTCAGCTACCTCTAGAAAATGAGGGCATGGGATAAAATGATCTCTGAGGTCCTTTTCAGTTCTGACACTCTACGATCTAAGTACCTTGAATCTTAAATTGAGAGAATTGCTGGGGAATTCACCCAGAGCCACCCCTCCTTTGACAGGGGGCCCCAACCCAGTACCCCTTGGGACAGCTAAGTGGGAGGGAAAGAGCTTGAGTGCTTGCAGGGAATCATGGTGCTTAATGGAGATGCAGGATCATAGAATGTTAGAGCTGGAGGAAGGGAGACCAGCAGCATCCCCAGAGTGTCAGCATTGAGCCTGACCCCACCAAACCCCAGGGCCAGAAAACTCATGACATTTTGATAATGCTACTCAAATGGAACATTTCTATTTCCCCCAAAAAGATGGACACTGTCGGCAAAATTCATAAAGATCTTATTAAACTTTCCCTTTTACTGCTTCTTTATCTCTTCTGGTGAAATACAGCAGCCTGCAGGTTGCCATGGTGACAGCTGAATTTTAAATAACAGTCCTCTAGTAGCTCAGGCTGCAGGCTGTACCAGCCCCAGGTGGGAAGTAGGGGCAGAGGCTGGAATGGAAAAAAAGGAAGCTCTAGATTTACCCCAATATGCTGCAACTTTCCCAACTCAATTTCATTTCAAAAGGGCCATGTTCTGTTTTGAGGATGAGACTTCTGGATCCCTGGCTAAAGTGGCCTTCTGACAAAGACAGCCAGGTCCTATGGAAAGAGATTGGACTGGAGGAAGGACTCCGAGGCTCTGCTCCAGGCTCTGCCCTTAACTGTGCCCTTGGGAAAATAACTTACTCCAGGCTCTCTGATTTTCATATTCTTCATCTGTGAAATGAGGGAGTTGCATATCAAATTGCTTACCATGAGGGAGAAAGGGAAAGAGGGGAGAGAAGGAAAGAATTTGGAGCTCAATTTTTTTTTTTTTGCTTTTTTGGAGGGGGAAAGGTAGGGCAACTGGGGTTAAGTGACTTGCCCAAGGTCTCACAGCTAGTTTTTATGTTAAGTGTCTAAGGCTGGATTTGAAATCAGGTCCTCCTGACTCCAGGGCCAGTGCTCTATTCACTGGGAGCTCAAAATTTTTAAAAGCAAATGTTAAAAATTGTTTTTACATGCAACTGGGAAAAAATAAAATATTCAAAAAATGGAGGGGTTGGACTCTATGTCCTCTAAGATCCCTCCTGGTTTAATGTGCAAAAGTGTAGCAGGCAATATTGTAGAGGGGAAAGTGATCAGTTTGGAGTCAGGAGGACTGTTTTCTAATGCCATCTGTATCATTTACTGTCAGGGTGACCATGGGCTGGCTGACTACTCAACCTCTTAAGTAATCAGTTTCTCCTTCTGCTAAATGAAGGATTTAGACTCAATAGAAGGAGGAGGAGGAGGAGGAGGAGGAGGAACAGGAAGAACAGCTAGTATTCATATAACATTTTAAGGTTGGCAAAGCATTTTACAAATATATGAACTCATTTTACCTTCACAAAAACCCTGTTAGGTAGCTTCTAGTCTTATCGCCATTTTATAGCTGAGGACTAAGGCAGACCTCAGAGCTGTTAAGTGACTTGCTTAGATAAGTAAGTTAGTAAGCCTCTAAAAAGTTAAGGGCCTCTCGATTGCCTTCCATCTCCAAATCTATGATCTTATGGCTCAAAGTGAGTTGCTACTGCCTAAGCCCCTTTCCCAAATAAACTTCAAGACCCAAACCAATGACCCTTCTTCTAGGGTGGGAGAGAAGAAGGTACTTAGGAGAGATAGTAAAGAGCCCTTTCTTAATCCTCAGGACTTCCAAAAGTAGGGAAGGAAAGAATAAAGGAGATGAGACCCAGCAAAGGAGAGAGATGATATTCTACAGTAGGGGACAAAGAAATTCATTTGTACAAAGAAAATCCTTGTGCAGTCTGGGAAATAAGTGACCGTGGATGGCTATTTCTGGCTATTTCCCTTGCCCACTGTATACACAGAATACCAGACGCTTTGAGCTGCAAAAACCTGAAGAGGCCTCTTGGCCCAGCCTTTAGGCAAAAGCATAGATCCCTGCAGTGATTGTCAGCTCTGTGGCTCCCTTTATTTAAAAAGGAAGGGAGCACTCACCCCCTCCAGTCACACACTGACGAACTGTTTCTCTCAACTGGGAATGGGGTATGATAACTGAACCTGAAACAGCCTTGGCATTTCTGTAGAAGTCAGAAGAGCATTGGCCCCAAGGGGGAGCAGAAGGGGAAAAGGGACCTCCATTTCTATGGGTCTGAACCACGTTACCCACCCATGCACTCCTCCTCCTCCTTTCTGGTCTGGGCGCGAAAAGGCCCAAAAACTAACTAATCCAGCAGCCATTTGGTCTAGGATTTCCTCATCAGCATTCACCAAGCAGCACTGGGCACAGCAGGAAGGAGATATTGCAGAGGCTTAAGGAAGAGATAAAAGCAGAGCACTGGAAGAGAGAGACACAACAGTGGTTAACACCAACCCCCTTCCCTCCTGCCTTCTTTCCCAGTGCACAAGACAAGAATTCAAAGATCCCAGGATTTGTAGGAGAAAAGCTGGAAGGTAGGGGTAGAGGGGCTTAGGGAGATGACCTAGAGAGTTTTGTCTAATCCTGCCCCCTTTCCAGAAACTCAGGCCCTTAATAGAATAGTGAGGCTAGCGCATTAGGATTAGATCTTCCTCCTTCCTAGGAAACTCCAACACACCCACACCCACACCCACATGCACACACACTCACACTCTCTCTGTCTGTCTGTGTGTGTCTCTCTCTGTCTCTCTCCACATTTGTTCCTAATACAGAGAAAAGGCTCCAGACTAAGAGTTCTAATCCTAATTCTATTGCTGAAAAAAATCCCTTTCCCTCTCTGAGCTTCATTTTCTTTATCAGTACACCTAGGAGCCTGGATTGTTGTTGTTCAGTCACATCCAACCTCTTCATGACCCCATTTGAGATTTTCTTGGCAGAGATACTGGAATGGCTTGCCATTTTCTTCTCTAGCTCATTTTACAGATGAGGAAACTGAGGCAAACACGGTTAAGTGACTTGCCTAGGGTTACACAGCTAGTAAGCAACAGAGGTAATATTTTTAATTCAGGCCTTCCTGCCTCTAGGCCCAGTGCTCTGTGTACTATGGCACCACCTATAATAATAATATTATAATTACCGCCTGTAATAATAATCAGAGTTAAATGGCAGGGATTCCAGAGAGACCCAAATGAAGAAAACAAGAAACCATTAAGAAAGTCTCATATTCATCCAATCAGCCTACAAATTTTACATGTTGTCCCAAAAGACAAATAAAGGAAGCTTGAAGTAGTAAAGAGATTGCTGGACTTGGAGTCAGATAGATCTGGGTCTAAATCTCATCTCTGACATCTCTGACCGGTTATGTAATTTAGGAAAGTCAGTTTCCTCACCTGAAAAATGGGGACAATGATAGTACCTTCATCACAAAGCTACGGTGAAGATAAAATGAGATCATAAATATTAAGTGATTTTAAAATCTTCAAGTACAATATAAATGCTAGATATTATTATTATTATTAAACCAGAAAAGCTCAGACAACCCCGTAACACTTACCTACTAAAGAATTTCTTATAGATCATTAGCATTCTTCAAGGCAACAACTAAGCTGAGGGTTCCCCACTTTCACACAACTCCCATGCTAAATATTTTTAATTTGTAACATCTCTATTTTTTTTTTTCACTTTGAGTTCTGCCAACGTAATGTTCACTGTCCCTAAATGTTTCAAATACTTACATTATGCTTTCAGAAAAAGCTCCCAAAACCTATTTTGGTAATTTCCCACTTTTTCCTCTTCTTCATTCCTCACCACCTTATCACCACCACAAATCCAAAAGGAATTAACATCTTACAATCCCAAGAATTCATTTGGATGCTCTTCCCTTCATCCAAAATTAGTAGCCCAATGCTGTTCTGTGTTCCTGTGTTTTATGAGCATTTCCAAAAGTACATGGCTACTGGAAGAGGTACCCATGGCAGAAAAGTCTAACTAAACTACATCTGAAATAATCTTTATTTTAAAATGAGTCAGGGCATGGAAAGGGAAGAGAAAAGAGAGTACAGTATAATCTGTCTTGAGCTGTACAGTCTGGCTTTCTGTGTTCCCAAATCCTAGGAATTGGGCCATACAGAGAGTATTAGAAAAATAGACTTTGTCATCAGCTAGTTCCTCTGAAACTATGGAATTGAAAGGACAGCAGGTGTTAATTAAGTCTGTACCTTCTTCCAAATTCATCTTACCTATATGGAAGCTTATATCACATAAACCTTAGTATTTAATATTAGGATTCTCTCAGATCTTACTGAACTCAAGAGCCTTTCCTCATTCTTCATCTCTCCCTCTATCAGTGACAGAGGTTAACTGTTGGCAAAATTACAAAACAGGCTAACTTTGATACTCTTTCATTGCTTTTTTCATCCAATCATCAACTCCCCTGGCATTTTTATGTTGTCCCTTCCTAAATGGCTCATCCTTGATCCTCCTTGCCCTAGAGTCATGATCCAGACTTTTCTAACCCCCTGACCTCCCACAAAAATGGAATAGGACATTCCATACCCCACATTTGTACAAATTGTTTCCTCAGTGCCTGAAATATACTCCCTCTTCCTCACTGCCTTCAGGAATCTTCTTCTAGCCTGGGTTCAGTTTCTTCCTCTTCATAAGATTTCCTTGATCTCTCCCAGTTGTTAATGTACTTCCAACATATTATATTTATTTATCTGAGTAATTTTCCCTACCCACAGTAGAATATAAGCTTCTTGGGGCCAGGAACTGTTTAATTATTATCTTTGTTCCCAGCCTTTCACATAATAAACCCTTAACAAAAGTTAAAGTACATTGTATTGCATTACCCTGCATTGAATTGAATGACGATAATCAATAATATTTATTAAGTACCTACTATGTGCCAGGCCCTATGCTAAGTGCTGGATAACAGAGTCTGGAACCATGTTGATGTTCAGTCATTTCAATCATGTCTAATAATTCTTCCTGACCCCTTTGGGGATCTTCTTGGCAAGGATACTGGAGTGGCTTGCCATTTCTTTCTCTAGTTCATTTGATGGATGAGGAAACTGAGGCAAACAGGGTTAAGTGATTTGACCAGGGTCACAGCGCTAGTAAGTGTCTGAGGCCAGATTTGAACTTAGGGAGATAAATTTTCCTGACTCCAGACCTATGACTCCTTAGCTAATTTTAAAATGAATTTTAATTAAGATATAAATAGGTGGTAATGACTAAAGGATTCTGTCTCACAAAGAATTTTTAGCATAGGCCCTTAAAGCCTTCATGCAAAGGAGTATAGGAATTTTAGAGAAGGCAAGCCAGGAGGAGAGATATTTAAAGGTAAATGAATATAAGGTCACATCAGATTGTATTCAGGTTTTTGAAATGGGTGCCTTAAGCCACAGAATCATAGAATTGGAATGGATTTCTTGAGAAAGTTCAGTATCTCACTTATCTAAGATGAATAAGTGGGTGTCTGTCCTACTTTTTAAAGCTCTCCAGGTCCGGAAATTGTAACATTTTCTGAAGTTTAGTCGCTTTGATTTTCAAAGTGTCTAACTTCTTGGGTCCAGCTGAATTGAATTCTTTCACCACAATTTAAACCTATATTATCACATAGTTCTTATATTTGCTGTGGTCCTGAAACCAACTGAACAAAAAATTTGAGGTCTTCAGTAAAGATGGATTTAATGAAATTGGAAATGTATATGTCCAACAATTGGAGAATGGTTAAATAAATTACGGTAAATTTACATACTGGAATAATAAGGTTCAATGAAGTATTTCTGCAAAGGTATTTCATCTCTGAGGCAGCCTAAAGAGCCAGAGAAATTGGAATGAAGGAAAGAGTTGTGAGATACTGGAATGTTATGAACTCTTTATATAGGTATAGACAACTCAATGTCATTTATTTCCTTTTCCTTTGCCCCTGAGAACTTCTGGTCTGCCATTAAAGAGACACAGTGGGAAGAAAGTCACTCCAAAAAGATTTAGACTATCTGATCACCATGTGGATGAATGGCAGCAGATTTGAGAAGTCAGATTCCTGGGTTGCCATGGGAAAGACATTGGGCAGTGAGCCTCTTTGGTTTAGCTTAAAACCAGGTTGCTAGTGGCAGAGCCCTCACCTCTATCTTCAGGTCCTGGGACCAGAAACAGAAGAGTCACGACCAGCACTGAGGCCAGTACTACGGACTCAAATCTAAGTGCAAAAGCAGCTGTTGTGACAAGAGGAAATCCAAAGTGCCACAAACTATAAGTTATTGCAAAGCCTGGAGTATTGGTGAGCCAAGTGGGAGGGAAACCAACAACTCTGTATACCTTTCCAGATTTCCTTGCTTACATTCTAAGTCTAGAGCGCTTGGGGTCCCAACACACCCACTTACACCTTTATTCTCTCTCCCCGATCTGTGGTAAGTGCTCTTTGAAAATCCCCAGGGGCAAACAAGATCATGGAAGGAACATGGAAGAAATTTGGAGAGAGAGTCATGAAGAGGATTCCATGTGGGAGAGCTTAACAAGTTTTTCTTTAATTTTAGCTATGGTATGTCTAGTAAACTATGTGGTCACAGTCTATTGACTGTGTTCTATGAAGGAGATATGGGGTGGAGGTGTTCTACAGAACGAGAACTTTTAAGTGCTGGGTAGGGAACAGAACAATAGATTTTGTATTTTTTAAAATTCTGAGTAACATTTCATATTATCCCGTAGTCTAAATTCAGAGCTCAATCAGCATGGATTTTAACTTGGAATCACACAGCAAAGTCATAGGGGAGGTTCACATGCATTTCAATGAGACCATGAGAAGATCACTTGGTCAATCAATGGTTTTAGAACAGGGTCATTTGGTGGACAACTCAGATTTTATCATCTCCCTTCCTAAATATTTAATATAGTGATAGGATTTCCTTCTGAAGTCTTACGAAAGCAGTATTAGAGTGACACCAACAGTACTACAGGGCCCTGTGTCACTCGAGGTACCTACCAAGTACACATGTTACAATTACTATGAGGCACAATAATAACTCGCATTATATGGTGTTTTAAGGTTTACAGAATGTTTTACATGTTATCACTTTTGAGTCTCACAATAACCATATGAGTTAGGATATGTGAAAAAGGTTAAGTGACTTTCCCAAGGTCACATAGGTTGCATGTAATCAAGGTCTTTGTGACTCTAGGACCAGTTCTCTAATCACTACACCATGCTGCCTCCAATAGGAGAGAAGGAAATACTGGGGAGGGGGGAATCTATATAAAGTGATAGAGTGAAATCAATAGAACTGCAAGCACACTGACTATAACTTTTTTTTTTTAAGAAAGGGAGGAAAGGGAGTGAGGAGAGTAGAGGGGAAAAGGGAAGAGAGAGAGGAGAACCACCAAACCAGAATCTTTGTGGTTTTTCAGCTTTTGATTCTGCCTTAGTAAAGGCTAGAATCAAAGTAAAATGTGCTTTGCTTTGTAGGTACCTTTGCTTGTTTTTTGTAGATGGTTAAGTATACAATTTAATTTTTTCTTATTTTAAAAAATTTGACTTCTATTTGACTATTTTACAGTGATATTTCTAGCTGCCCATCTGAGCCATGCATACATTTCTTTGTCAGTATAAGCTAACACGAACAAATTCTAAAAAGCTGACATTTTAATGACTAAGATTGTTTCAGAGACTCAGTCTATTTAGATTATTCTGTATTCCCTGACTGTTCCAAGAATCATGTACTTTTGGACGTGGCCATAAAACAGAAGCACAACACAGCTTTGGGCTATAAACCTTGGATGAGGAGCCGAGTATCCAAATTAATTCTTTGAATTTTAAGCTGTTGCTTCACTTTAGGTCTTGGAAAGGAACAGTAACTAAAAAGTGAGGCTAACATTTGTTATTGGTATTGCTAAGTTGGTCCGTGAGCCTCAGGCAGAGCTGGGACTGGAACCCACCTAGTCTGATCCCTGCCATTTTGTTTGGTTTTGTTTTGTCTTTTTGGAGGGGGGAAGGCAGGGCAATTGAGGTTAAGTGATTTGCCCAAGTTCACACAGTTAGTATGTATTAAGTGTCTGAGGCTCTTTCTGAAAACATAACACATTAGGCAGCCTCGCTGGTGAGCTCCTATTCTTTTCTATCAATGGTCTTTAATAAATCCAGCTGCCTTATGGAGAGTTATGCTCATTTTAGGAATAGAAGAATCACCATGAGATAATATAATAACTACGTTTGATTATACTTTTTGGAAAGACACCACCACTTAAGCAAAAATGCTCAGTGAAACAAAATTATTTACTTACTTTACATAGCACTTTTACCCAAAAAAAATATAAAATATTTTCATATAAATTTATAATTCAATTCAACATACATTTATTTAGCATCATCTATGAGCAAGAAATAGAGGCAAAAAAGGCATAGAATCTTGGACTTGGAGGCAGGAAGGCTTGGGTGAGAATCAAACCTCAGATACCATGTGACCCTAAGAAAATCATGTATATTCTCTGAATATCTAAATATGTGTGTGTGGTATGTATATCTGCCTATGTGTGTATGTATATATTATATGTGTGTGTATAAATATATATTAAATAGGGATAAGAATAGCATCTACCTAAGAGAGTTATTGTGAGGATCAAATGAAATAAAGTAAAATGAAATGCCTTATAATTTTGTAAATATCAATTATTAGTAGTATCAATATTAAGCACCATCTGTGCTTGGTTCCATGAAGACAAAGACAAGAAAATCCCTGACCTCAAAAAGCTTGAATTCTACTGAGTGGGAGGCAAGATATACACAGGTAAGTAAACAAAACTTCAGGAAGGGGAGAGCCCAAACATTGGGGAAATGAGAAAACAAGCTTCACATGGGAGATGGCCCCTGAACTGAACTATGAAAGACTCTAGGGATTCCAGAGTGCTTCATGGGCATTGGGATATGGAGAGACAGAAGGTAACACATTGGGTTGAGAACAAAGACTATAAGACCAGATTATCCATCATCTTGTCAACCATTTTAAAAAAGGAAGGGCAAATCTTAACTCTGATGGACAGAGCCAGGCAAACAGAAAAGTTGAATGATTTTACCCAAGGAGTGCCGTGGGCAGAACACACTGGTCTTGGAACCACAGGACCTGATTTCTAACCCCAGCTCAGGTTCTTGCTATAAAGGACCTTTGGGTAATTCATTTCTTCTCTCTAGATCTGTTTCCTCATCTGTAAAATGAGGGAGCTGACTAGATCAGTGTTGTCAAACTGGAAGAGAAACAGATCCCTGTGATCCACTCATTGACTTAGAAACCCACAAATGAACATTATCTGTGTTGTGTTGTTTTTATTTGTTTTGTTAAACATTTCCCAATTACATTTTAATCTGGTTCTAGGCCCAGCATTAAAGAGTTTGGGAGGCTTTGATACGTATGAATTAGAGGACCTCTATGGTTCCTTCCGGTTCCAGTTCTGCAACTAGATCCAAGTCACTTAACCTGCCACACAACAGAACACATCATAAACATTTGTTATTGGTATTGCTAAGTTGGTCCGTGAGCCTCAGGCAGAGCTGGGACTGGAACCCACCTAGTCTGATCCCTGCCATTTTGTTTGGTTTTGTTTTGTCTTTTTGGAGGGGGGAAGGCAGGGCAATTGAGGTTAAGTGATTTGCCCAAGTTCACACAGTTAGTATGTATTAAGTGTCTGAGGTTGGATTTGAACTCAGGTCCTCCTAACTCCAGGGCTGGTGCTCTATTCACTGTACCACCTAGCTGCCCCACCATCCCTGCCCTTCTTCACCCTAGCGTGGCCCCATATTTGTGAAGGGGAAAATACCTGCATAAAATGTTTTGTTCACCTAAACAGCATCCAGTGCTTTCACAAAAGTACTTACCAGCTCTGTTTTCACAGCTTTGGAGGATTTGTAAGAGACTGGGGAATCTGAGGAAAGAGCTATGCTATGGCTAGGCCATACTTCACAAAACTCAAAATAAGCTTTAATTTCCCATTCAGAGTTCTGAACCAGCATACCTTCAGCCAGGTTCTGAAGCCCAATTTACATCCCACTCAGAGTCTTAAATCTGAGGGACCATCTGGGTAAACATACCACCCTATAGATATAGAGTCATGTGGTAATTTCATAGCTGAAAAATCAGAACCATAACTAGAACTTTTTGTGCCCAGGGCAAGTGCTGAAAACTACATCAGAGCAAGGGACCTAACATGAGCCCCTAGATGAAGCGTGTGTGGCAAGGGACACAGTCTTGTGCTGAGGCAAGGAGAGAAAGGGGAGATAGCAGAGTAGGACAGTGGAAGTTACCCTATCCCACCATAGACATCTGCCAACACTAAATCTGCTAAGGACTACAAGAGCCCTCAGTGCCCTAAGTCCACTGCCCAGCAGCAAGGCCCAGTCACTTTGCTCTACTAGCTAGTACTCTGCCAAAATGGCTCTGCTGATTACTATCAGCTGCATCTTGGACAAGTAATTTCCCTTCTCTGGGCCTTCATTTCCTCATCTGTAAAATAAGACTGGATTAGATCAGTGTTTCTTAACCTTTTTTTTGTGTCATGAACCCTCTGGAAGTCTGGTGAAACCTACAGATTCCCTTCTCTAGAAGAATGCTTTAAAACAATTGAAGGAAGTAATAAATTTTAGTTCAAGCTTAGTGAAAATGAAGATGTAAATTTTTTTCCTTCCAAGTTCACGGACTCCCTCCCCCCTTTAATCTATCCACAGAAACCAGATTAATAAGTGTCATACTAGATGACAGATAAAATTCTGTTCTGTTCTAGCTCCTATTTGCCTGTGAGAAAGAAGAAAAATAGAAGAAAAAGAGGAGGAAGAAGAGATGTTTCCCTTGTCCCTTCTAGGTTGGACACAGAACATGGAAACATAACGTCTGAGATCCCTGCCCACTCCAAATACATACAGCCTACCCTGACCTCTCAGCTCTAACCCAACCCACCTCCCTAAAATGTACTTATCTTCAATTTGTATATGATCCGAATATCATGCTATTTATTCTCGGCTTCAATGTTTTCATTCTTCTGTTTTGTTTTTGAGTTGTTCCTCTTTAAGTCAGTATATGTCTTAGAATGCAAATCCCTAGAACAGGGGTGGGGAACATTCAGCCTCGAGGCCACATGTGGCCCTCTAGGTCTTCAAGTATGGTCCTTTAACTGAATCCAAACTACACAGAATAAATCCCCCTAATTAAAGGATTTGTTATATAAAACTTGGACTCAGTCAAAAGGCTGCACTTGAGGACCTAGAGGGCCATGTGTGGCCTCAAGGCCACAGATTCCCCACCTCTGCCTAGAAAGAAGGTATAGAGTCTTTCTTCATGTGGTTGCCAGGTATTTCTAAAAGGTTGTATATAAAATGATAATTCCAGAAACCAACTCTTTTTTTTCCATTTATGTATGTTTATTCATCCCAGAGGTGCTTTATCCTCACTTCTGATTACTCCCCAACGGGCAATGTCTGTTAACACTTTTGTTTGAAGTTTTTCTGTCCCTACTCCTCCTTCAACCTCTTTGTCAAGGAGTAAATAATTGGCAGACAAATATTTAAATGCACCAGAGAAGCCCACTACATAAAAACAGCCCTCTGAGTCCCTTTCTAAGTGAGATGATTCTTTTGGTAGTACAAGTAAATACCTTCTTAATTTATGTTTTTATAAGTCTCTGTTTTCATTCATTCTTGAAACAAGTTGCCCTAAATTTTTCAGATTTTTCACTTCTCAACACATAGCTCAATATGACATACAATTTAATAAATATTTTCTGAGGAAGAAAAGACGAGAATCTTAGTTCAGTCCAATAAGGACACGTGTCCTTTCTCACCTCCTGTCAGAGCCGCAGGATACAAACCCACAGAGCGGCAGATTTGTCACTGAATTTATAAATGCCAAGCCAACAGCTCTCCTGCAAGAGAATTGACTTGGTGGACACACTGAGGATAAATAATGTATGAAACCACTTCTATTTTAATTGCACTTTGCGGTGACACTAATATTGATGAAAAATGTTAGCATATGTTAGATGGCATTATATATTCAGCAAGAGATGGGGTCTGACAGGCTCCAGGGTTTGGGAAAGGAAAAGAAAGTCATTTGCTTCTAGGTCAGTGATTAGAATTCAGGCCAAGGTTTGTTAGAAATAGCTGTTTCAGTTGACAGCTATATGGTGCCCTCCATTAAATGGGCTGGTGGTTTTACCTCATGCTCCAGGGGAAATATTGACAGCACAGAGCCATCAGCTACTATCTTCCCAGTCAGTCACAGGCTAGGATGTAAGCTCCTTGAGGACAGGGTCAGTGTTGGTTTTTTAATTCCCTAGCACCTCACATAGTGCCTTGCACATACTAGGTTTAACAAATGTTTGCTTGTCAAAAGGGTGGAGAGGAGGTAGGTGGTTAAAAAGGAAATAATATAGTGTTTTATTTTCATCTGACATCACCAGACTGAGTACTAAATGATAGTCCTTTGGGTGGGGGAAGGAGGAAGAAGGAAGTAAAGGAGTTGGGGAGAGAATGGTTTTAATGGCTTTAGAGAAATCCCAGCAAAGAAACTCCCCCTACAAATGCAGATCAAGCTGCCTAGGACAGAGGTATCAAACATGCTGCCCAGACTGCATGATGTAATATTCCACAGGGATCTTTATGTATGGTTTAGTGGTCTCTCTTTCTATTTGATATTTGGACACTGAAATGTCATGTGACCAACCCAAGATCACATAGCCAATATGTTTCAGAGGTAACATTTAACTCAAAGGCAGGCTATCTATTCACTATGCCATCCTGCCTCTCAAAGTTGACCATATTAGCGAAGAAAGGTCCCTGGACATTTGTAGGTTTGTGGTTATCAAAGAAATAGTCAGTGGGAAAACTGTGATTTTCCTCACAGTCCTGGAGTCACCATAATATCTAATCTAGGTCTGACATAGAGAAGACTATAAATTATCTATTATATAGTTTGGTGAAACTTTGATCAATGCAACGACCAGTCACAAATCCAGAAGACTGAGAATGAAGCATGTTTCCAACCTCTTGTCAAGGAAATAATGCACTGAGAGGTAACGGAAAGAGACATTTTCAGACATAGCCAAAACATGAACTGGTTGTGCTTGATTCTACTCATTTGTTAAAGAAAAGGATTTTATTAGGGGAAAAGGAGAATCATGGGGAGGAGCTGAGGGCAATAATAGTGAGATTAAAAAAAGGAAAGAATATCAATGAAACACACTTAAAATGCACTGAAGAGAACAGAAGGAAGTTCATAAGGGGACATCAACAAACAGGGCAGTTCGAACTATATTGTATTTTTAATATAATACATTAAATTATCTATATAATTTCTTTAAGTTGTATGCAATAGAGAATAACTATGTCATGCACAATCCTCTTTTTGGTTCTGATAAGGAAATGTTTATTTATGTTTTTCAAGTTCCTACTAAAAAAAAAGAAAAAAATAGCCTAGCCAACATCTTACTTTATGCCGTCAGACTGTTAGCTGATAAATCATGACTATTTTCAATTAATAAGGATTAGGACTGAACTTGTGATTTCATTGCTGCAGTGAACTTCCAGGTAAGGAAATGCCCTTCACCAAAGCAAGCTCACACCTGCCCTGAAACTTAAGAGTGTTAGAGAATTGTCTAGAGCACTGAGAGCTTCAATGACCCTTTCCTAGGGTCACATAGCCTGCATGGATCAGAGACAACACTGGATCCTAAGTTCATCCCACCTGAGGCCTGCTGCCTATCTACTGCACTATCCTGATTCTCAGACTATCTTCTTCTTTCAAATGGATAATAAATATTTTTATTCTTCTACAAATGATCTGAAGTATCATAATGCCAAAGTCATAACATCATAACTCTAAGAATATCCAATCCAATCCTTATACATGGAGCAAATATTCCCCATCTACATTCCAGACAAATAGTCTGTTCTCTCTAGAACAATGTTCCAAGAGGGTAAATAATCCATTTCTGGAGGATTACCATTTATGGCAGTTGTATCCATGCACTAGAAAGGGAATAGATGAGACAGGAAGAACAAAGTGAGAGAAAAAGAAGAAAAGATCTGGAGAAGTTTAAAAGACATATAAAGTTAAAAACTTAGGAAAATATTATTAGCTGATGATACATTATTTAAATAACTTGAAGGTTTGGAGACTTAATAATTCTCTTTCAGAGCCAATTTATGTAAAGACAACATGCCAACTACAGTAAAAATAGGTCAGCACCTTCCTCATCAAAGACTTAAAATTAATTACACTGGCCACATTTCTTTTCAGCACAGTGCCAGTTTCCCTAGTTGCATGAGAAAAAGTAGGTATACTTTTGGTAAAACAAATTCTTCATTATACATGAGTGGGAAGCTTACTGTTTAAAGAAATCCCTTTGTAAATTCTTTTGTAAAGTAAATAATCTCCCACCCCTCCTCACCCATACCCCAATTTATTTTTTTTGGAAATCCAGATTTTTAGCTATTAGGCTGCTTTAAACAGCTGTTTGGAATAAGCCTGGGTCTAAGAATATCTACGTATAAGGTAATAAAGAAAGGGTTGAGAAAATGTGCCTTCTTCCCCTCTTTACAGAAGTGAGGGATGATAGGCAAGGAAGATTGTGTAAGATGTCAGTTAAAATAAATGTGTTGATCGGTTCTGCTGAACCACTCTCTTTCTTGTAAAATTTGTAGATTTTGGTCAAGATTCACAGCTTCTTCTCCCTAACCCCAGATCGAAGTATTTGATACTTAGGAGTCTCTGCTCATCTCACCACTGCATAGGCAGAGCACAGCTGACTGCTTCAATTCAAAGCTAAGGTTCTGGAATGACTCATGGGGCGAACATGTAGAAACAACTTCAATGAGCAAAGGGAGGAAGAGGCTAAGGTGTAAGAGTGACTTGGAGAGATCTTATTCCAAACACCTTAATGTATATCAGAATAACAACAAAACTATAGGCTTCTTCTCCCTGCCATCATCACTTAATTGCCATTAGCTCATACCCACACTGCTTAATAATATTAGTCAGTGTGATAAAGTACATAGAGTGATGGAATAAAAGTCAAGAAAATCTGATTTCAAATTTCACCTTTGATATTTACTAGTATTCAAGTAGACCTGACTTCAAATTCAACCTTATATAGTTACTAGCTGCGTGACCCTGTGAAAGTCACTTAACCTCTGTTTGCCTTGGTCTCCTCATCTGTAAAATGGGAATAATAATACCTCCTTCCCAGGGTTGTTGCAAGGATCCAATGAGATAATAATTGAAAAGCATTTAGCACAGGGCCTGGCACATAATAAATGCTATATAAATGTTAGCTGTTATTATTAGTTCTTTGACCTTGGTCAAGCTTAACCTTTCCCTGGGCCCCAGATTCCTTATCTGCAAAATGAAGGGTTAGACTCTCTGATCTTGCCAGCTCTTAATCTATAATCTTATGACTTAAGATAAAACATTATACTACTTTTGTATAATACTTCATTCATTTCAAAGAACTTTCACATGCATTATCTTATTTGTTTTTCGTAACACTCTGGTGGAACGCATCTGTATTCCAGAAGATCTATGACTGATGAATCATTGAAGACACTCCCTTCACCAATACAGAGTGCTATCTCTCCACCATTCCCCTACACTTTAGTCGATAGAATGAGTTGTCCTGGGCAAAAAAAATAGTCATTATTTGGTTATCAACATTCTGGTGAGAAAACTACACACTAGCCTGGTCCTCAGTCAACCCACAGAGTCTGTTATTAGGTTCAAACTCAAGTCTTTCTTGAATCTCTCCAAACTCGTCCTCCATTGGTATTGCTTTTGAGAATCTAGAATTACCTCCATTTTCCATTAAAGCATTATTAGAGTAATACTTAAGTGGAGTTCTGGTTTCATTTCACAGGTGAGAAAATTAAAATACAAAAAATTTAAATGACATGCCTGAGATCATATTTCCTGTTCATGATGTAGCCAAGTACAGGACCAAGACTCTTGACTCCTAGTTCATTGCTCTTTCCATTAGAAATGTCCTCCATTGCTTGTTCCTGTAGTCTGTCTCCTTGTTTCTGATCTGCCAAGATCCTAACAGAACCAGGCTTCATAATTCATCTTTTGTCTATGATGGCAGAGATATCCCAGCTGAAGAACTGAGTTTCATAGGTCTGATACAAAGACAACCCATGGAATTCAGTTCTCAAAGCTGAAGATACAGGTTCTCTAGAATCTGCCTCCCATCTTCTTGTCTTGAAGTCTGGTGCTTTTCCCTTTTGATTGCTGAAAGATACAATAAAGAAATCTCAGGTGAACCCAAGAACAGCTATCTTCAAATGCTGAGCTTCCCAGCATTCTGGTTCTTCCATGAAAGCCCAGGAATAAGAAGTATTCCTGAGGACTCAAGGGATTTGGAGGCAACTTTAAGAGTAAGAGTCTATAATTATGGCATTTTAGGGTCATTTTGCAGATTAAGAATCACCTATACAAGACTTATTTTACATCACATACTCTCCTTCCCCAGCTTCTTTGTTCCAGAACTGGCCTATTTGTTCTATCCCATCCATGACAATTCATCTCCTATATGCATGCTTTCACACAGTGACCTCCATGATTGGAATGCCCTTCCTCCTCACCTCCCATCCACAGAACCCTTGGTTATTTCAAAATTCGGCTCAAATACACCCTCCTATACATAACCCTCCTGCTTGCTCCCCTCACTGCCATACAACCATTGTGCATACATTTTGTATTTCATTTTCTATGTACATCTTGTTTCCCCACAACAGAATAGAAGCTTCTTGAGGACAGGGTCTGCCATTCTTTCCACTGTACCACATTGCTTTAATTCCCTGGCCCTTCCAGAACTCTTCCAAAGCAAAACAACACTAAAGGAGAGGGCCTTTAAACCATATCCCTTAAACCAACATCTACTACTGTTATTACACCAATGCGTACTTACCATTCAATTCTAGATGTGGGTAACGTGCTCAAGATGAGATTTTATTTTGTCTTAATAAATGTGTGTTGACTGATTTTAGTACACTCTCTTCCAAGGATCTTAAAGCATTTTGGTGCTCACTACTTCCTCATACCACAAGGAAGTCCACTAGAGAAAAACAAAAGCAAGTCATTTAAAAAAAAAGTAGCAACCTCTCCTTTTCTCGTACTTCCTCCCCTCCATCCGATCAATCCATCCTCAGGAATAATCAACAGATAGTGAAGGAGGAGTGAATCTGGAATGTCTGGCATTCAGTCAGGATTGTGTCCAGATTTTTTAAGTCAGTATTAATTAAGAATCTTTCCCACAATTAAAGCCAACATTGAACCAATAAGTTTCAATTTACCATGTTATTCTTATGGCTAGCTTAAACATATAGCAGAGATACAGAAATAAGTATCTATGCTTAGGTGCGGTTAGTCTCCATTGACATGATGACCAATAGAATAGAAATCCAAAAGTAGAGGAGCAGAGCTCGAGAACAAGGTCAGTAAAGAAACATCAACTTGGGAGTCATTTGCTCAGGAGTGATAAAGGTGCAGTGGTAGGCTGAGGACAGAATCCTAAGTGTAGGGATTATTTAGGAATTATTATACAGGGAGGAGACCAAGGAATGGGCCAAGAAAACAATGAAGGAATGGTTAGTAAAGCAAAGAAGTAGATGAGTGTGATATCTCAGAATCCAAGGGACAAATAAGTATCCAGAAGGAAGGGGTGATCAATAATTACAATATCTAATATTTATATGGTGACTTAAGGTTTACAAAAATTGTGCATGTATTGTCTCATCTGATTCTCACAACAATCCTGTACCATAAGTAATATAGGTAGTGAGGAAAAAGGATCAAAATGGCTAAAGGTCATATGCCTAGAAATACATGAGATAGAATTCAAACCTAGATTTATCCTAACTCCACATCCTGCTCACTCTCCACTATGCTCTGTGGATGCCTCTGGTCAATAACTGTCTCATATACTTGCCAAGAAAAGCAGAAGGATGAAACCTGGGGAAAGGGGGAAGGAGAGGGAAGGAAGAGAGCAATTGGATTTGGGAATTAGGTCATTAGTAACCTAGGAGAATAGTTTTAGTAGAGTGGTAAGGATGGAGAAGGAAATAGCAAACCACTCCAGTATCTCAGGCAAGAAAACCTCATGGACAGTATGATCCACGGGGTCATGAAGAGTCAGATATGACTGAACAAATGAATGACTGAACAACAAGGATGAAAACAAATTGCAAGGACTTGAAGAGAAAATGGGTGATGGGATGCAATGAAAATTATATGTAATCAAGGGCCATGAAAAGACAGACTAAAAATTAATTGGAAACTAAATAATCTAATCCCAAAGAATGTGTGGATCAAACAACAAATCACAGAAACAATAACTTCATCCAAGAGAATGACAAGAATGAGATAACATACCAAAATTTATGGGGTGCAGAGAAAGTGGTTCTTAGGGGAAGTTTTATATCTCTGAATGCTTACATGAATAAAACAGAGAAAGAGGAGATCAATGAATTGGGCATGCAACTGAAAAAGCCTGAAAAAGAACAAACTGGAAATCCTCAATTAAATATCAAATTAGAAATACCAAAAACTAAAGGAGAGATTAATAAAATTGAAATTGAGAAAATGAACTAATAAATAAAACTAAGAGCTGATTTTATGAAAAAAAAAACAAAATTAATAAACCTCTGGTCAATTAAAAAATTAAATTAAAAAAAGAAGAAAATGGGTGATGGGGAAATTGAGGCAATTTGCATAGACTACTTTTTCAGGAAACTTAAGCAGTATGACAGTGGATAGAACTGCCCTTGGATCTCGAAGACCTGGGTTCAAGTCCTGCCCCTTATACAGGGAGTGTGTGCTGCTCAGTAAGTTACTAAGCCCTTTCAGTGACCTAGGCAACTCTCTAATAACACCATAAATTGCAGAGTAGTTGTGATCTGCATTGGAAGAGGGAGTTTCCCCACTGGAGCTCCCTAAACCAATAGAATCACAGATCTGGTTTAAAAAAAAAAAGAGATGAAGAAGAAAGAGGAGACAGTAAATAAGAGGGCTG
>CM053585.1:283765895-283782658 GCA_028646515.1 Pseudochirops corinnae
GGGGGGGGGGGGGAGAGGGAGAAGAGGGAGGGGAGAAAATTTGAAATTCAAGGGACTGTGGAACTGAATCTTGTAAACTAAAAGTAAAAAAATAAATCAATTATTTAAAAAAAAAAGACTAGATTATGAAAGAGCTGCTGATCTACACTGGTGGAAGAATTTTCCTAAACACAGGTGAAATCATAGGCCCAAACTTTTTTTTAATGTTATACATTGTTAAAGTCGGAAATCTAGAGAAGATGATTTCTTGAGATTCCTTCCAGAACTAAGAGCCATGAATCTATGCATGACTCTTACACAGAGTTTGTTTATTTATTTATAAAACTAGATTTCCCTATCTCTCTATCCAACCCAGACTGGAAGTGCATCAACCAGGCAACAGCCTGATGGCCTGGCCACTCAGCTGATCAGAACAGAAACTTTGATCAGCTCTGTTTCCAACCTAGGCCAATTCACTGACTGAACTAGTGTTCCCTCTCCCTTTAGTGTAAACACCAGATCATTTAGCCCAACTACAGACCAGAACTCCCCAGCAGATTGGTGGAAGAAACTTCCTAAAACCCAGATGAAACCAGCATCTGTGCCCCCAGTAGCAGGGATTACAGGTGTGTGCCACCATCCTATGGTTTCATAGAGTTGACTAGAAAGATACTCGGGGCATGGCTACAATTAAAAATTAAAGTGATGTTGTCAGATTTGGGGATGTGGGTATAGAGGAGCACCTAGGTGGTGCAATGGATAGAGTGTCAGACCTGGAGTCAGGATGACCTAAAGCCAAATCCAGCCTCAGACACTTACTAGCTCTGTAACCCTAGCAAGTCAAATTAACCAACCCTGTTTGCCTCTTCATCTATAAAAGAAGCTGGAGAAGAAAATGGCAAACCACTCCAGTATCTTTGTCAAGAGAACCCCAAACGGGGCCACAAAGACTAAGACACAACTGAAATGACTGAACAAGGGCAACAGTGGAAAAGAGGTCATGGATTTATATACTGCGAGGAAATAGAAAAGTTTTTACCCCTTTCCTTCCAAAGAAAATTCTTGGGATGGTGAGATTGAAGGAAAAGGCTGCTGACACCCAAAAGGATAGCTTGCTAGGTAGCTTAGATCTCCTTTTCTTATTGCTGATGAGGGATTAAACAAGTCTGTTATGAATGGAAGGCATTTCATTCACACGCATTTGAGTTTTTAAATGGCATTGGGACTTTTGGATATTCTTAAGTCATAGCTACCCCCATCCCTAACTGCAAAGTACACACGCATGCACATGCATGCACACACACACACACACACACACACACACACACTACACAAAATGTCTCTGACAAGGTCTAGGTGATATTTACTTGGGAAAAAAAAAAAACGTTTGCCAACTTGAATAGTTCTTTGCAGTTAAAACGGCTAGGAAGTGAAGCAACTGTTATTTCCTCTATGCCAAAGATAAAGTCAAAATGACAGAGATCAAGGAAAAGTTAGCATTTTCCTATTGCCAGGGAACAAAATTTTAAAAGTGGTTCATGTTTCCATCTTAACTCCACTACTCAAATTCAGGAATTTAACTCTTTTGTGATCCACTGCTCTTGTATGTGGACAGACTTCAAGAGATAGTGAAGGACTTGACACACCATGGTCTATAGAGTCACAAAGAGTCGAATATAACTGAACAAGAAAACAAAAGCTCTTTTTGGATTAATCTGTAATATTAACAACCCAAAAAAGGGAATTTCTGAGCAGTATCTCAAAATTTCCTTTACAATGAGGCATGTTCCTAAATAGTTACATCCTGAATAAACAAACTTTATGGACCAGAAAGGCAAGTACCTTAAAGTAAGGAAAAAGAAGAAAGAGTCAAAGTAAAGAGAGACAGAACAAAATCAGAGGAACCCTAGGCTCACATCCTGTCTGCAGTAACTACTAACTATTTGGCTACACACAAGTCATTTATCCTATGAAGCCCAGTTTCTTTATCTGTAAAATTGGGATAATTTTTTTTTGTGTGACTTCAAACGTTTGCAGTAAAGATCAAAAGGATCACATAAATTAAATTGTTCTGATCGAGGTGATGTGGTATAGTACAAAGAACCCTGGATTTGGAGGCAAGAGAGCTGAATTCAAATTCTGTCTCTGTCATTTACTACTTGCGTGAACTTGAGCAAACAACTTAATCTCTCTCTTAATCTCAGTGTCCTCATCTAGAAAAAGAGGATGTTGGCTTCACCAGATGAGCTCTACAATCCTTTCCAGTTCTAAATCACCCTATAACCTATAAAGATAGAATATAAATGTCATTATTACCATTGTTCAAATGCAATCTCTTTGAAGGTAAAAACTATTTCAGTTTTGTTTGTGTCCTCAGAACCTACCCAGCACAGTGACTGAAACGAGGTAGACATTTAATAATAGTATAGGGTTTTAAGATTTGCAAAGCACTGTTAAAATATTAACTCATTTTATCCTCACAACAACTCTGAGAGATAGGGGACACAATTATTCCTATTTTACAGTTGAAGAAACTTAGAGGTTTGTCCAGGGTCACACAGCTAATAGAGTCTGAGGTCACATTTGAACTCAGGACTTCCAGACTCTAAATTCAGAACTCTATCCACTGAGCAGCCTTGCTGAATTGAACCGAAATATTATCTCAGCACTCCTGCTAAAACTGTCACCCTTTGTCACTTTTCTGGTCTCTTTTCTCGGGACATCTTAAAGGTAGAAGACAGAAGAATGGAGGAACATATCTTTCATCAGAGATTCAAAGGCAAGGACCAAAATTAAAAACACTTGCCAGGTCAAGCAGGATAAACTGAGAAAGGGACCCCATTTCCTAAGTTCAAACCACTCCAAAACAAACTTTTAGGAATTTCATTCCAAGAAGATTTATCTAGACCCCAACTAGTCAGAAGGACAAGCATATTGACAGGGACTCTGTCTCCAAGTCTCCATTAGGCATCTGAAGTAAGAGATATTGATGTAAAAAAAAAAAAAAAAAAACAGGCTAGTACACTGAGTCCCAGAGAAAGGAGAAAAATTTTTTCAAGATTAAAAAAAAAAGAAAGAAAGAAAGGACCTGGCCAAGCAAATTGTCGCCATCTTCCCAGTTACGTTCCCAATTGTGTGCTAGACTCTCTATTATACTCCTTTTTAAAAAATGTTATTATTTATCCATTTTAAATTTTAGCTCTTTGCTATGCTATCATATTAAAACAAAAAGTAATGTTTGAGAAAATGAGCATTCTACTCAAAATAGCTAAATGATGAAAAGTAGATTTTATCCCTAAATTCATGCTTATCCATTTTCACATGGCCTCAGCACAGTACTACAGCCAGAAATGACAAGAAAGACCCCAATACAGGAAAGGACTTATTCTTAAATAACCACCCTCAGGTGATAAGAGTCTTCAGACTCAGTGACCCCCCGCAGCAAGCAGAGGAATTAAATGACCATGAGGTCAGAAAGCAAAAATATCCTTAGGAGTGAGAAAATGAGGTAAGCCCACTTAACAGCCATAAGAGAAAGGCTCTGATGACTACCAGGTTGACACACAAAAAAGATTCAGAATAGAAATAGAATTCTTTTTTGTGAAAAAATAAAATAAAATAGATATGCCCTCCATATCAAAAAAAACATAAGCTCAAACACAAGCACAAGAGAAAAGGAGCAATAAGCCAAAAATAAGACTTTTTCCATAATTGAATTCCTACCTGAAAGCCCAATATAGCAATATTTTGTTTGTCCAATGTGTACAAATATGCTTTTAGCCCAGTTCTACTGGAGATAAGTCTATGACTGACTAAATGAACAGAGACTATAACTCTAGAGTCCAAAGCAAATTACTTTATCACCATATTTGTTTCTCAAGATGTATTTTCCCAACAGAAATAAAAGGTTAAAAACATTTTCATTACAGATAAGAAGCCACATCTTAACTAAAGCACTGAAAAAATTTCCAACCCACTGACATTTTTATATTTATAGATCATGACAAAAGTCTCACCTGCTTTAACTATAATGTCTTTCAATAAGCTTAAACATCTTGAATGTATCTTTAATGTGCCATTTTCTCTACAAAACCCCACTATATAAAAGCATACAGCCTTTCAGACAGAAGATAAGTACATAATAAATCAGCCTGGAATCATTTTTCCCCCAGCTCTTACTCACAGTGGCATCCTAAAAATTCATTTTACTGTTTCTTTTCCAATTCCATGCTTTTTTTTCCTTCCTCCTCATGTTTCCTTCCTCCTCTTCAGACAACCCTTTTGCATGGTTTTATTTTCCATATGTCACTCCTTCACTCTAGGCCCTGCTGTCAGAGAGAAGAGAGACGACATGCAGTGTCAGGGGGAGCATCCACCGCCTGCCTTCAGGAGGAACACTCAAGCTCTCCAGCACCATCTATGATTAGAAAGGAAGAGACTAAAAACCCCATTTGCATATGCTTTTATTCCCTTTCCACACCCTGCACGCTAATGTTCTCTGGAAAGTCCCTTCTCAATTCCCTACTCAGGTCAGAGCTGGGGAAGAGGTTGAACCGGAATGAGAGATTATGTTTCAATGTGATCCCTTTCATGTGAGACCAAATTTAGTCACTTGAGTTTCACAGAGGAAATGGGGGTCCGGACAGGCCCTCTTCTTGCCAACTATGGGACATATGCCATTCTTTGGGCCTGTATACTCCAAAGAGTTCTTATGGTCTTTTTTTTTCCACGCAGGAGGAAGCTCTGGTCAGGCGCTCGATACTCTGGCTTCCTGTCTGTACTCTCCGAGGTCTAATCTGGGGAAATCCTGAGAGCACTATCATCTGCCTGATAAGCCTCTTAGCTTTTCAAGTACACCCGCTTTAGTTTTGGTCAAAACCTCAATTTAACGTTACCCAAAAACTACATGTGTAGGCACATTTTTTTTTAATTAGACTTTTTGATGGGGGAGAGGGATGGAAAGAAATCATCTGAGAAGCACTTGCCCATTACTAATAGTATGTGAAGTTTGAACCTGCCTGAATGAACCAATGTTCTAAAGCACAGGATTATGGATCTAGAAAATGCCTTCAAGGTCATCTAGCCCAGCCCCCTCATTACACAGAAGAGGAAACCAAGGCCCAAGGAAGTTAAATGACTTGGGGGATCACACAGATAGCAAATGACAAAAATCTAAATTTGAACTCAAGACCTCCGACTTCAACTACATTGTTCTTTTTATTGTACCATGGTTAGTCTTTGGGAATCAACACTAGCCTAACAGGCAAAATTCCCAGGAAATCTCTCATCATTTATCATTGTCGATCTTACATCCTTGTAGATGTTGATCTCAGTTTTGTGTCCCTCTTTCCCAGACTGGAAAATTCCCAGATGCTTACTTCCTGGTAGGTTCTCTGATAATATTTCAGCTTCACAGTAAAACCAAATCTAACTTAAATGCTGTCTATTGATAGTGCACACATAGTTATGCCCAATATCTCAAAGCCCACCATTCACAAATATCTGTATCAGTCATTCCAACTCTTCGTGATGCCATTTGGGATTTTCCTGGCAAAAACACTGCAGTGGTTTGCCATTTCCTTCTCCAGTTCATTTTACGGATGAGGAAACTGAGGCAAACAGGGGTAAGTGACTAGACCGAGGCTGCACAGCTAATAAGCATCAGAGGCCAGATTTGAACTCACAAAAATGAGTCTTCCTAACTCCACATAGCTGCCCCCTGTACCTACTGAGGAATGGCCAAATGGATCTTGTCTACTCACATAATCAGAACTTTTAATAGTCGCAGCCAATATGTTCATTTATTGTGCTTGAATACACTTGCTTCTTACTAGGCAATACTTGGGAAAGGAAAGGTTAGCTAATCAATAGTGATAGAGATGCAGAAAAGGAAAAAAAATTAAAAGACCATCAATTAAACATTTTAAAATATGCAAATGAAAACAAAAATGTTTAGAAGGGAACGACATTGCAATTTTGTTACTATGTTGTGCATACTTTTAAATCTATATAGCAGAAGTTCACAATTTCATTAATGATCCCTATTTTTTTTGTTCTTTGTATGTTTAAACACTTGTGTTTTGGGATGACTGTTAAGTTCATAAACTTTTTTTAAAAAGAAAAAAGAAAAAAAGTCGTTTAGAGTCAGAAAGACTAGATTCAAATTCTAGCTTCTGCTACTTCCTACTTTTGTGACCCTGGGCAAATCACTTAAGCTCTTTGGGCCTGAAATCTCTCAATTCTAAAATGAGGAGGTTTGATTAGAATATCCAGTAAGATCCCTTTGAACTCTCAATTCTATGATCCTGTGATCTATTCAAAACAATTAGAATCATTCACCTGAATATGCGCTAAGGAAAATAAGGAAAGTCCTGCCTTAAGCAGAATTAGTCCCAAATATCTTCCCCCTTTCAAAGACTCCAAAGCAAAATTCTTAAAACTTTAGGTCTGATAAGCTTTTACAAACATTTTTTTTTTAATTCTGCTTGGCTCAAGTAGTAGTAACTTGACAGCTAGCATTGCTGTAAACTATTATGCTTAAAACTTTTATTTTGACTTATTCTAAATGGTTCATTAGAAGTAAATGCATATTCCCAATTGGGCCTTCAGAGTAATATTCTTGGGAATCAATATTCTGGGGCCAGTGGATAGAGTGCTAGGCTTGAAATTGAGCTCCACCTTGGAAAGTATATGTGTCAAAGATAACATAGATCTTGATTACTGGAAGTCTTTTTCTACCCTTTGTAAAGTACTCAAAAAGTTAACCTTAAGCATGCTACTGCTTCTTTGCAGAATTCCCTACAGGGCCATGAACCTGTATTCAATCTATCCTTGGCTCCTGTTTCAGGTATTGCTGCCAGCTGATCTAAGGCCCCTGATAAGATGCTGGTGGGAAGACAGAAAATCTTCTGGACCTCCAAGGTTAGCAAGGACTTCCTCAGGATGGAGGGACATCAACAGGCCAGTAATGAAACTCTTCTCTTCTTCTCTATGTCTCATGGAGTCATTAGCTTCTACTTCACCAACTCTTAATTTTAAAGATTTATTTTCTTCAGTGAGATTTTGTGCCTATTTCTATTTAGCTAATTTTGCTTTTTAGGAGTTATTTTCATCAGTGAAGTTCTGTACCACTTGTGCCATTTAGTCAATTCTATTTTTTCAAAAAGTTCTTTAGTGAGATTTTTACCTCTTTTACCAAGCTGTTAATTTTCTTTTCATGATTTTCTTGCATTGTTCTCATTTCTTTTCCCAATTTCTTTTCCTCTATAGTTCTGCTTTTTAAAAAAAATTGCTTTTTTTAAAAATCTTTTTTTTAATTCTTCTAGGAAGTCTTACTGGACTTGCATCCAATCTTCATTTTTCTTTGAGGTTTCCCTCATACGTGGTTTCACCTCATTGTCTTCTGAGTTTTTATCTTGAGCTTCCCTATCACCAGAGAAGTTTTTTGTGGTCAGGTTTTTTGTTGTTTGCTTATTTTACCTATTTCCTGATATTGAACTTTATATTAGAGTTGGTATCTTCTCACTTAAAGAGGGAAGGGAGGGCTTGTCACTGTCCCAAAGTTCAGGTTTTTGTTACCCTGCTATTTTAATACCTAGTTCTGAGGGGTCTAAAAGTTTTTTACTTCCAAAGTGGTATGATTAGGGGAGAGATGTGGTCACTGCACTCCTGGTCCACTCTCTGCTCCTTAGTCAGGTAGGAGCCCTACTCCCTTCAAATGCAAGTGCTAATGCTCCTCTCCACCCTAGAACTACAACCAGGAACTGGTCAATGGAGTTGCCAAACAGTGCCGTATCCTGAACCCACTGCCAACACAGGGGTCCCCTTTAATCTGCTTCTGACAAGCTGTCCAATCACCTTACTATCTCTGGGTAGTGAGAACTCCTGAAATTGCTGCTCCTATTGCCATCTGTAAGGCCCACCACTGCAATGGGCTCTGGGCCATTCCTCATTCCAGTGACACAGACCTCTCCTTCTGACCCCCCAAGTTATCTTAGTCTGGAAAAATATTCCACCCCAACCTTTTGTTGACCATGTCACTCCAGAATTCAATTTGATGTGTTATTTTAAAGTTGTTTGGAGGGGAATATTGAAGAAGTTCAGCAGAAACTCTTCTTCTTCTACTCCACCATCCAGTTCCCATAATTGCTTCTCAGATGGATACTCAACTCACCCCCAGCCCAAACTGGCTTGACATTTTATAAATGAGCTTCATGGGCATAACCAAGTTTCCTCAGCTAATCCAAACATTTAAACATTCTTCTCATACAGTCACTTCCAGTTCGTCCAGTGGCTCATAAAAGACTTCTACACTGATTAAGGTCTCTTCACACTTAATTGAAACACCTTTAATTGATTTGGCTCAATCAAGAGGTTGATTTACTAAAAAAGACTCCATCTTTATACCTTGATATAGATAAACCTATAAAGGCCATAGGCAGGGACCTGTAAATCCAATATTGCAGAAAGATTCAATAATGGAGAAGGATACCCAAAATAGAAGTGGAGGCCTCCCACCCTAGGTGAACATATCACTATGGTTCAGTAAAAAGGAGTTCCCCCTACAGACCCAGCAGCTATTGAACTGGAATCTCTAAAATAAGCAAGAAATGCAACAAACATGACAATAACTTTATTTCTGCCCAAACAACTCCCAGCTAACCCCTCCCTAGAAATCACAGCAGCATAGAATTATAGGACTCCAATGGGAATGAAATACTAGAATCATGGATCTAGAGCTGAAAGGGACCTCAGAAATCATCTAGCCCATCCTCCCATGAGGTCCAGGGAGTTTATGTGACCTGCTCAAAGTCACATAAGTAATAAGAATCAGAGATGGGATTTGAAATCAAGCCTGCTGACTCCAGGGCTAGCGTTTGTTTCCTAGCACCACCATGCTGCCTCCCACTAGTAGGAACTAAAATAAAAGGACCACAATGGTCTTGGTCATACATGGCACTGGGTCAATGGTAAACCCACCTCCAAGTATCCTTCCCACAACCCCAAACCTTTTCCCCACTAAATAACTCAGTGATCACCTCTCTGCAAATAACTCTTGAGTTTATATCCCTGACCCCTGAGCTTCAGTCCTAGATCTCCAGCTGCCTGCTGGATGAATATCTCCATCTGGATGTCCCTTGGTCATCTCAAAGTCATTATCTCAGTTAGTTAATAAACAATTACTAAGTGCCTACTATTTGCCAGACACTGTGATAGGCACTACACAAAAGAGAATTCATTATGTCTCCCCATAAACCCACCCTTCCATCTAACTTCCCTATTTCTAACCAGAATACAATTCTTCAATTTGCTCTGCTTCCAAATCTACCAGCTATACTGTTCTTCACTCTCACACCATATACCATCAGTTGCCAATACTTGTTAATTCTACCTCTAAAATCTCTTGCATTCACCCCATTCTTTCCACTCACATAGCCACCACCCTAATTAGGAGACCATTGCAATAACCTCTTCATGAATCTTGTTTCTCCCTTCTCTAATCCATCCAACCACCTAGCTGCCAAACTGGTATTCCTAAAGTGTGAATTTGGCCATGTCATCCATCTGCTCAAGAAGCTTTAGGAGCCTCACCTTCTTCTAGGATAAAGTAGAAATTCCTTTCTTTGATATACAAACAATTAAGATCCAGTCTACCTTTCCAAACTGATTCTAAATCACACCCCCTCAGGCACCGTAGACTGTGGTCCATCAGCCTACTAGCTGTTTCCCTTACACAACATCTTCTCCCACTCCTTTGCCTTTTCATAGGCCAAAGCCCATTTTCTCTATCTCTTGGACTCTCTGATTCCCTTCAAGGCTCAGCTCAAGAACTACCTCCATCCCCTCCAAGAACCACCACTGTGACCCTTTGACTGAATCCAAACTTCAAAGTTCTAACTTCTGTCAAAGGGCCACAATTGAGGACCTAAAGGGCCACACATTGCCTCAGGGTTGCAGGTGCCCCACCCCTAAGTCACAGTCCTAGGGCAGGACCAGAGATTGATGACAGTGACAAAACAGTGTGTAGAAAACCAACAGCATTGGAAGCCAGTACCAGCTCCCAGCTTCCCCAGCTAACTTGACACTGACTCTCCAGGAAAAACAAATGAAAGATATTTTGGCCATAAGTAGGAAAACACTGGAGACAGTTAGTAACTCCAGCTCTGAGGGTGTTTATTTTTATGGGGAGTGGCAGAATCTAAGCACCTAAAGTAGACTTGAGAATTTCTGGGATTAGGGGGTACTTATGGATTGGTTCAGGGATACCTGTGTCTGGGAAGAGCCCGTGTGGTGACAGTGCTGTTATACATTTTATTGTATTCCCCTTCTTTGATTTATTTGGTCATGAGTGAAAAACCACAGGTTTGTGTAGTTGTCACCAACTACAGCACTGAACCTGGAGTAAGGAAGAGCTGAATTTAAATCTGGTCTCAGACATTTAATCCCTATGTGTAGCACCAATGCAATATTCACTGTGCTCTCAAACACTATAAATATACCTGCATGGTGCTCAATCACAAAATATAACATACTCTCCATATAGAAGACAGAAGCCAAATATTTATTCAGACACTAGGAAACCAAATCCATCATAGCAACACAGAAGTTAATGCACCACAACATAGCAAAGAGCCACAGCATCCTATAGCCTCGCCACAAACCAACACAAGACCAATATTTACTCACAAGCCTGTCTGTCTCCCAAAAAGCATCCTCTCCTCCCAACTATCTAGCTTGTTCTCACTCCCAGCTTCCTGTGGGCTCTGCTTCACCCTTCAGCAAACTCCTCCCACCATAGGCTCCATGTGACCACATTCAGCCTATCGGGGGCAGAGTTTATTTTCAAAGCAGGGAAGGTATTCAAATTCCCTTAGACTTATTAGGGCAGGGAAGATCTTCAAATTACCATTACCATTACACTATGTGATCCTGAACAAGTCATTTAACCTCTATCTTTCTCAGTTTCTTCAGATATAAAATGCAGATAACCAAAACGCCTATCTCCCAGGGTTGTTGTGAGGTCCAAATGTGCTGATATTTATAAAATGATGAGCACCATGCTTAAGATGCAATAGATACTCAATAAATGCCTACTTCCTTTTTTCCTTCCATTACACTACATTCACTTAACAGAAATTGCCTAGATGAAAATGCAGCAGGGAAGAGAAAAAGAGTTTTCTGGTGAGTGAGAGCTGAGCCAAAAGTTTAATTCGATAAATCCATGCAACCCATAGCCATAAACTAAAAAGATGAGTACTGCCATCCAGAAGAGGGGCAAAGCTTGGGGACAGACGTTGCCAATTCTCTAGGAATGATGAAGTTTGGCATTTCTCCCAAGTGCCTTCTGGTTTTGTGGCAGGGTACATTTTGGCCTGAGCAATCCCAGTGCCCAGTCTTCATTATTGATCCCAGTCAAGCCAGTGAGCAGTAGTATACAATGACAAGTTAAATTATTACCACTTTTTCCCATCTCAAATATTTGGACCATGTTAAAAAAAAAAATCTAAACTTCTAGAGGAACACAACACACAAACCTTGACCAAGAGTTTGCAATTTATATATGACTATATTGTTTATGTATGCCTACCATGCTTTATTTCTCTTATTTTGTTTCACTCAAATCTCAACTATGAAGGTGAAAGTCTAGTATATCTGTGGAAATTATATGGAAAAGAAAAATTCCATGAAAACAAAACAATTTAGATATCTCAAGATATTTTTTATAAAGGGATTTCATTTATATTCATTGCACATTATACTGGCTACTCCCTACAAAAAGAGTTATACCACTGTAAGAGTGTACCTCATTTAGACTTCAATGAGGCTGAACTGTCCAAAGAGGCAGAGGCATAGAAATTTAAAGGAAAAGCCCATTCAGATGCAAAGGAACTATTCTACATTTAGAAAGGGTCTGAAATTTGAATAGCTCAATTGCATATGAAGAGGCCAGCTAGACAATGAACTTGCCTCCAAATGGATTCAATACTTTTGTCTCCAGTCACTCATCTGCATAAGACTTGAAAAGGATTTGGAAAGTATAAGTTGGCTGATAATTATAAGTAAAGTTAAGATCAAAAGCTGAGAGAATCTACCTCGGAATAAAGTCTACAATTCCTTCCTGAAGGTAACAAACCTCAGGACCAGGGCTTTCTGTGAGTCCAAATTAAGAGGTATTCTGTCAGTCCTAATCTGTTTTGTTGCTAAAAACAGAACTAAGATGCCTAGCTGAGCCAGAGCGTAAAGGTAGAGAAGACCGCAGCTACCCTTCAAAAAACAAGTTCAGGAAGTCCAGTTGATTGACCCTTCCAACAGAGAAACCCACTCCCTAAAAAAAACTCAGCAGCTGAATGATTTGCTTGGCCCAATCTAGCAGCAGCCCAATGGCCACTGAAGAACCAGCTCCAGAGCTAAGTGACCTACTTGACCCAACTTAGCAGTGGATTGGTCTATCCACCTGAGATCTCAGGCCCTGCAAGGAGTCAGTTCAGCTGAGCAGTGGAAAAGTTCATCTACCACCAATGTTAGATCCCACAGTGATCTTTGTGAAGAACCTCCAGAGGAAGAAAAGACATCAAGAGCTACAGTTCCAAAGTTGTAATTTGCCTTGGCTCCTGCTTATGTATCTGTGGGACCTCAAGGTTTGGGGGGAAACACTTTGTAATTGCTATATTTGCTGTATCATTTGAATTTATTCAAATTTATTCAAATTTAGCCTTTGCTAAAGAACTAACTGAATCTACTCCATAACTGTGAAGGGGAAGAATGCTGGTGCGAGCTCGTGAGCTATAGCGTTAGAAGTATAATCATTTGGATTTCAGAAAAACCTGGAAATGATGGAGATGGGAACTGGACCCCTGAAAAGGCCTTGAACTTTCCCACAAATTTCAACAACCAAGTCCCTGGTGTTTCCCTGAGGTATCCGGCCTATCCCAGTATAATTCTTTTAATTGTCTTTTCATTGTTGCCCTCATTGTCTGCACCTGGCTCACCCCAGGCTACTTGTCATTCCTTGATCCTATCCAGATCTTCTCACAGTCTTTTTGTATAAAAATGCCAATCTTACCCCCATTAAATTGCTCAGATTCTTAGAATCTAGCCTGCTCATATTGGCATCACAAATACCACAGACTCACTAGGAATCTCACCCATCAAACCAGTGTCTCAATAAACTCCCCACTTGGACTGACAGAAGGCTTAAGTGGTCAAATTCTTTCAAGGCAGACCCTCCCTGTACCCTTACATTTCAGGGTTCCTAGCACCCCTAGACCTCATCAGAAAGGTTTATATGAACTGAGGCTGAGTGAAGTGAGCAGAACCAGGAGAACACTGTACACAGTAACAGCAACATTGTGTAATGACCAGCTTTGATAGAATTAGCTCTTGTTGGCAATATAAGATCTAAGACAATTCCAAAAGACCTATAATGGAAAATGCTATCCACATCCAGAGAAAGAGCTATTGAGGTTTGGGGCTTAGGGGTGCCCAAGACCCCAAAATACCAATATGCTGGGTCCTGCTGAATGAATTCAACCCAAGTCTTCTCTCAGTCAAAGTAAAGCAAAGTTTATTAAAAATTCGCCATAATGGGTAGCCTCTTAAGGAGCCTAAGTATTTGTAAACTTGTGTTGACAAGCAGGCAAGAACACTCTGACACAGACTGAGTCAGTGCTAGATTGAATCTCAGCCCCTTTGTGAAGGCAAGATGGATCTTATATACAGAAAGACTGTGGGAAGGATCTAGGGGTGGTCTAGAGGAGGGATTTGGGGAGAGTCTTGAGGATCTTGATGGGAACTTAGGTCAAACTCCAGGAATGAGATTAAGGGTGGGAAGTAGCTGAAGGCTACCTGGAGATGATAGACAATGGAAGGTTAGGCTAGTTTAAGGATAAAAGATTTGGGTATAGATATTTTGATAGGCTCAAGGGTGGGAAGTAGCTGGACAATGAAGGGGTAGGCTAGGTTAAGAGCAACAGAGACTTGGGCCTAGCCATAATGAAAGGCTTACGGCCTCAGAAAAATGCCTCATCAAGTGGGAAAAGTCAAAGGGGTTCCCAGAGCCTAAACCCCATCAGAACCATGGAGTCTGAATGCAGATCAAAGTATATTATATTCTCTCTCTTTTTTTCCTTTCTTGTGATTTTTCCATTTTGTTCTGATTCTTCTTTCACAACATGACTAATGTGGAAATATATTTAATATGATTGTACACACATAACTTATATCAGATTGCTTGCCATCTTGGAGAGAGGAGGGAAGAGAGAAAGGGAGAAAAAAATTTTGGAAATCAAAATCTTATAAAAGTAAATATTGAAAACTATCTTTACATGTAATTAGAAAAAAATAAAATACTATTAAGTGGGAAAAAAATTAGTATAGCCATGCACAAGGTTTTCCCTAGAATCTGAGAGCGGTAGAAGTCTCCCCACAGGAATCCAACCTGCCAGTTCTAGTGCAAGTTGATTGAGTGAGCCCAAAGGGGGTTGCTAAACAACCATAATCCCTCTCCTCTAGAAATGCACAAAGACAGACAACTGTGGCATAAACAAGTGTAATGGGTATACACAGGCATGAGAAGCTAGGTAAGCCCTTTCTTTTCCTTCTGTTCTCTTGACAAGAGGTAAACTTGCCTGATCTTGGCTCCCTGTTGTGCTCTTAACTTTTGCTTTGTTTGGCATTGACTCAAGTTCCCAGCTTCTAATTTGCAGCAGGAAACAAGGATCAATGAGTTGATAGTTCACTAAAGATGAAGTTTACACCTGATCTGCTTGACTTTTAAAAGAGAAGTTCTCTAGAGAGAAGTCAGACAGAGGGGAAAGGAGCTACATATAGACTCAGTTCACCTCCCAGAAAAGATTACTGCACAACCACACTTTCTTCCAAAGAAATGTGTACATTGAAGAACCAGAGCCAGATGGAAATGCAGATCAGCAGGGGTGTGGAGCCAGACATATTCAGGAGAGGGAGACCAGCACAACCAGGGAACCATTCCCCAGCCAGGAATGTCATCACTGTCATCAGACAGTGATACAGACAGCAGAGAAAAGAAACAAGCTCATTTTCAGACTTTTTCAATGTATCAATTAGTTGTACGGCTTTGCTTTGGGTTTTTTCTCCTTTTTGTCTTTAAAAAATATTATTTGTTTATATGCAATGGCTTTCTGGGAAGAAGGAGGAAAAGGATACTGGAGAAAAACATGACGATGTAAAAAATAAAAACCATAGAGAAAAATTATTCAAAAAACAAAATAAAAGAGACAGATTCTCAAAGAATGAGACAAAGAGAAGACTAATTGGCCCCCAAAGCCAAATAGTCCCTCCCCTCAAGAAGTTTACATTCTAATAGAAGAGTTGTGTTGCACACACGCAAATACACACACACACACACACACACACACACACACACACACACATGAAAAGCACAATGTAGATACAGGGAAACTGAGTGTAAAGGCCCTAGTGATAGAATGGGGCACTTCAGCAGTGCTGAAGGAAGCCAAGGATTCCAAGGGGCAGGGGTGAGGAAAGCATTCTAGGCATGGGGGACAACAAGCACAGAGATGGGACAGGGACCCCAACTGGGTCATTATCATTTCACAACAATCAGTTTCAACTGATTTGTAAAAACAATTATCTACTAGGATAGAGTCAACAGAAAGAACTGCAAGGAGCTTACAATCTAACCAGAAAGACAACACATATGTATATTAGAAGAACACCCAAAAGATGGAGTTTGAGGAGGAAGGGCATTAGCCACTAGGAGGATTAAGAAAGGTTTTGTGTAGAAGGTGACACTCACTAGACTGACTCTTGAAGGAAACCAGAGATTCCAAAAAATGGAAGTGAGGAGGAAGTACATTCTGGGTACTGGGGACAGCCAGTGCAAAAGGACGGAAATAAGGGGCAGAGGCATATGTAAGGAATAGCCAGTGTGCCCACATAACCAGACAATTGAGATAGTGGAGGGCAATGATGTGGAAGAAGGCTGGAAATGTACGTAAAGAGCATTTAATTGTAAACAGAGGAGTTTATATGTGATCCTAGCAGCAAGAAAGCACCACTGGAGTTTATTGAGGAGGTGAGTTGATATGAGGCAGAAAAGGTAGGAAATGGCCAGGTTATAAAGAACCTGAAATTAAAAACAGAGAAGCCATAAGTAGCCAGAAGGCTTTATCGAGGAGGCAGGCGGGCCATGTGGGCAGACCTGGGCTTCAGGAAAATCATGTGGAGAATGGATTAGAGTGGAGAGGCCTATGCAAAGTACTTTACCTAAATTCTCTCACAACGAACCAGGGAGATAGCTACTTTGAGTACTGCAATCTCCATTTTACTGATGAGAAGACTGAAGCTCTGAAGGGTAAAGTAATTTGCTCTTAGGGGTGGCTAGGTGGCACAGCAAATAGAGCACCAGCCCTGCAGTCAGGAGGACCTGAGTTCAAATCCGACCTCAGACACTTGACACGCTTACTAGCCGTGTGACTTTGGGCAAGTCACTTAACCCCAACTGCCCTCCAAAAAGCAAAAAAAAAAAAAAAAAAGAATTTGCTCTTGCCTGTATAGCTTATAAATTTTAGAGGTAGAAAGTTAGCCCCGTCTTCCCAATTCTAAATCCAGTACTCTGCCTACTCTGCCATGTTGTCCCAGAAAATATAGCAATTTCTACTTCTATAGTGCTTTAAGCTCTACTTTCCTTCATACAACCTTGCATGGTAGTAATGTATCATTAAGGCCCTTACACAGATAAAGAAACTTACCCTGTGAGAAATTAAGTACCTAACATGTTTATA
>CM053585.1:283783158-283809258 GCA_028646515.1 Pseudochirops corinnae
CACAGGCTCCACGTGACCACATTCAGCCTATTAAGGAACAGAGTATACTTTCAAATATCCAAGGGTCCTCAGAGTCACGTAGCCACATTAGCAAAGGGCCTAGGGGCAGGGAAGATCTTTAGATTCCCATAACATTACATCAAACTAAAAATTTGCCACTATGCAGCCTCCTCCCATTGCATTTAGGCCTGTCCTCTGGGAATACACAGAACAATCTTATTTTTTATTGACCATAATCTAATATAACCAGACAGTAGAGAGAGCGGAAGAGAATAACATGAAAGAAGACCAGAGATGAAGGAAGGGGGCAGGTAGTAAAGAGCTTTATATTATAAACAGAGGAGTTTATATATGATCCTAGCAGCAAGAAAGCTCCACTAAAGTTTATTGAGGAGGTGAGTGATATGAGCATGCCCTGATTTTTGACAGAATGAAAGAAGAAAAAGAAGGACTATATGGAACTAAAGAATAAGGGACCCCAAAAATATAATTCTCAATAAATTTTGTCAACTGGAGCAGTTATCATGTTGCCATCTCTTCTGGAAAGTTCTGTCTTACAAGGTTCTTTTGACAGGAAGTATGTTTTGTTGGCTAAGATCTTACTTTGATTAGTGCCTGGAGGCTCTCAAGACAATATTACACAAAGCAAGGTAATATTACCACATAGCTTGAAATACAATGTAAAAAGCAGTGCGTGGTCACTCACTATACAGAAGAGCTTCATTTATAGAAAATGAAACCAGCAGGCTGCCCCAGCAACACAAGCAGGGGCAGGACGCTCTTGAGTCAGCATCTGCTTCCCATTTAAGTGTTGGCTAGCTACAGCTTATACCAAAGCATCATAAATCATTTTCTATCTTTCAAATGAAGAAATCAAAACATTCCACGTTTGAATACAATGAACATAATGACATCTAAAGAATAGAGTCATAATTCTCAATGCTACTTGTGACATGTTGTGAGTGTATACAGACTTGAACAGAGGGAGGCTCAGTAGCATAATGTACAGGGTGCCAGGCCTGGAATCAGGAGGACCTGAGTTCAAATCCAGCCTCAGATACTAGCTATGTGACCCTGGATAAGTCACTTAACCCTATTTGCCCTGGTTTCTTCATATGTAAAAAGACAAACCACTCCAGTATCTTTGACAAGAAAACCCCAAATGGAGTCATAAAGAGTCAGACATGATTGATCAACTAAATAACAGCGCACTTGAATATATGCACGCATGTGAGCAAAATTTTTTAAATATTTTAAAACATTTTATTAATGACTTCTGTTCTTATACCATAGTCATTTGCAGTTATAACTTTCCTCACCACCCTAGAACAAGCCTTCCTTAGTAACAGAGAAAACCAGTTAAGTAAACCCAACAAAAGCATGCACCATTACATTTCAGTCTCCCACTCTTCTATCCTATTTTTCTTTTTTTTTAGACTTAAATAATTTATTTTTAGTTTTCAACATTCATTTCCACAAGATTTTGAGCTCCAAATGTTCTCCCCATCTTCCTCCTCCCCGCCACCCTGAGATGGCATACCTTCTGATCATCCCTCCACCCAGTCTGCCCTCCCTTCTATTACCCTCCCTATCCTCTTCCCCCTTACTTTCTTGTAGGGCAAAATAGATTTCTATACCCCATTGTCTGTATATCTTATTTCCAAGTTGCATGTAAAAAACATTTTTTTTGACACTTGTTTTTAAAACTTTGATTTCCAAATTGTCTCTGTTCTTCCCTCCCTACCCACCCTCACTGAGAAGTCAAGTAATTCAATACAGGTTATACATATGTAGTTACGTGAAACACTTCCATAATGGTCATGTTGTGAAACACTAACTATATTTCCCTCCATCCTATCCCACCCCCCACTTATTCTATTTTCTCCTTTGATCCTGTTCCTTTTCAAAAGTGTTTGCTTCTGACTACTCCCTTCCCTAATCTGCCCTCCCTTCTATCATTCTCCCTCACCCTCTTCTCCCTTCTCTCCTGTAGAGCAAGATACCCAATTGAGTGTGTACGCTATTCCCTCCTTAAGCCAAATACAATGAGAGTAAGATTCACTCATTCCCTCTCACCTCTATCCTCTTTCCCTCCATTGTGAAACCTTTTTCTTGCCTCTTTTATGTGAGATAATTTACCCCATTCTATCTCTCCCTTTCTCCTTCTCCTAATATATTCCCCTCTCACACTTTAATTTTATTTATTAGATATCATCCCTTTATATTCAACTCACCCTGTGCCATCTATCTATCTATCTGTCTGTCTGTCTGTCTCTGACTATCTATTTATGTATCTATCTGTCTATCTATCTATCTATCTATGTCTATATTTCCTCCAACTACTCTAATACTGAGAAAAGTCTCATGAGTTACACGTATCATCTTTCCATGTAGGAATGTAAACAGTTTGGGGGTTTTTTGTGAACAAAAATTTTAAAACCCCAAAAAACTTAGAACTAGAATGATTCTAGAAGTACCTTTCAATAATTATTATATTTATGTTATTCTTATCTTACCATATAAAATTATTATTAATATTGTTATAATTATTATGAAAAGTCACTGGATAGGGTGTCAAAAGGTAAAAATTCTAGATACAGTTTCCTCAATAAGTAGTAACATGACCTTGGGTAAATCATTTTGTTTCTCAGTTCTCCCATCTCTCCTCTGCTAAAAATAATGATCATTTGATCTTTTTTTTGGTTCTATATACACTTTTTTTCCCATAAGTTGAGAAAATTGCCCAAATTCTCTGTGCCTCACTCTCCACTTCTATAAAATAGGAATAATAATTCTTGCTCTACCTTCTTAACAGCAGTGAAAAGCGAAAAGTTATGGAGCTATTATTCTGTCTTCCAGCTAAGATCAGGTATAAAAATAATAGGGATACCAATCAGATTGGCTAAATTGACAAAAAAAGGAAAATGACAGATGCTGGTAGGTCTGCGGGAAAACAGATGCTTTAATGCACTGTTGGTAGAGCTAAGCATTTGGAACTATGCCCAAAAAGCTGTTAAACTGTGACCCAGCAACATCACTACTAGGTCTATACCCAAAAAAGATCAACGAAAGGAAAAAAGATCCCTATGTACAAAAATATTTATAGCGATTCTTTCTGTACTGGCAAAGAATTGGAAACCAAGGAAAAGTCCATCAATTGGGGAATAGCTGAACAAGTTCTGGTGTATAAACATGATGTCTGCCTGCCTCAAGTCACTCACCATTCTACTACAGCCTCCATTGAACAACAATAGCGATTTTCCTAAAACCCAAGATCATGTCCCTCCCAAACCCTATGGACTTTCTATTACCTTCAGGAGCAAATATAAAATGTTGTATTTGGCATTCAAAACCTTTCATAACCTAGACTCCTACCTTTCCAATCTTCTTATACCTTACTCTTCAACTAGCACTCTTCAATCAAAGACACTGTCTTCAATGAACAAGACATTCTGTCTTTCAGCTTTATGCATCTTTTCTGGCTGGTCCCCCAAGCCTAGAATGCTCTCCCTCTTCTGCCCCAACTACTCACCTCCCCGATTTTCTTTAGGTCCCAACTAAAATCCAACCTTCTTAATTCTCTTAATTCTCTCTTAATTCCAGTGCCTTCTCTCTGTTAATTGTCTTGTCTTTACCTTTATATAGCTTCATTTGTATATATTTATTTGCATACTATCTCTCCCATTAGACTGTAAGCTCCTTCACGACAGCGGCCATTTTTTTATCTTTTTGTGTAACTCCGGTGCTAAGCATAATGCCTGGCACATAGTAGGAGGTTAATAAATGTTGATTAATGGATTAGAATAGTGTTGTGCCATGAGAAATGATGAAGGTTATGGTTTCAAGAAGACCCAGAACACCTTGTAAGAACAGTGCAAAGTGAGTAGAATCAGAAAAGCATTTTATACAACAACAATGTTGTAATGATAGGGGCAGCTAAGTGGTGCAGTGAACAGAACACTGACCCTGGAGTCAGGAGGACCTGGGTTCAAATGTGTTCTCAGACACTTAACATTTATTAGACATGTGACCTTGGGCAAGTCACTTAAACCCAATTGCCCTGTCTTCCCCCCCAGCAAAATATATATATTGTAACGATAATTTACTTTGAAAGATTTAGCAACTCTGATCAACACAACGACCAACCACAATTCCAAATGACTCAAGATAAAACATGCTATCAATTTCCAGATGAAGAACTGATAGCTTCAGTGTGCAGACTGAAACTTATTTTCTTTTCTTTCACTCTTTCTTTTTCCTTTCTTCCTTTCTTTTTAAATATGGCTAGTGCAGGAATTTGTTTTGAATGATTCTACATATTTATAATGGGTTTTGTTTTTCTTGCCATCTCAATATGTGGAAGAGCAGGAAAAGAGAGAAAAGAAGAATTCAGAACTAAAAATAAAATGAAATTAGATTTTTAAAAATAAAATTTAAAAATAGACTTTTTAAAAATGCCATTTGTGCAACACATACTTCAATGCTTAATGGATTTAGGATCTCATTGATGTGGGCACTCACTCCTTCAGTACAGATCACAACCCATCAATTCCTTCTCAACCTGGTCAATTTTCAGTCATGTTCTTCCTTAGAGCCTACCACAGAGGATCCATCCTAAATGATAAAGATGTTCCTCTAACACTTTATGTGCTTCCTTTGAACCCACAGAGAAAGTACAGAGGTGATCCTCCCATAGTTCCCAGCTCCTACCATAACTGGTCCAGCTCCTTTTCCCAACATACATTTCTCCAAGGACACCCTTTATGCTACTTCTTGAGAGTATGCCACTAAGGTAAATGGACTGCAGCCTCCTTGTGCCCACCATGAAGCTCTCTATTAATTATCCTTTGGCTCATCCATAACTGGTTTTTCAGACAATTTGAAGATTTTAAACCATTAGGCATCATTTAGAAAATATTTGTTTTGATAAGATAGATGTTTGTTTTGAGGAGTGCTTGTGCTCACTAATAGAACTATAAAAATTGCCAAGGACAGTCCAACTTGCTCTCCTCCTAACCAATTCTGGCACCAATTCATTGTTCATTGGAGATACATGCCAAATACAGGGTGTCCCAAAAGTTTCAGTGCAGTCTTAAGTTATTACAGCCTAGTTATAACTTTAGGCACTCCATATATGTGCAATTGTACTAACGCAATGGAATGGACAATTCAACTGCATGTATTAGGCTGGACAATTGATAGTTTTCAAGTCCTCAATCTTCCTATATAGATTATTAGGCCACGTTATTCTAAATAATCATGGATCTTATTTTGAAAACCTCATTCTGTTTTGGGTTTTGATGTAATCAGCATAATACATCTAGACTAGGACCTATAGGAAATCCATCTTCCATCTGTACCCTGCAACAGAAATCCTTCACAATAGTGGTAAACACCTTTGACAGGCATACATCTCCTTTTGTTGTGCTTTGCTGGAAAATAATCATCTCTCCTTACTAGCAGAGAGATGCTGCCAAGATTAACACCATTTCAGGAGAGGAGGGGAAAAAACCTCATTTATACAATACTACAGGGGAGGAAGTGGAAGAATGGGGAAAGTATCACCTTACAAAACAGGGAAGAGAAGTGGACAGGAAAACAAGTCTGTAGAAAATTTGGCATGAGACCAAAATAAGCCACATTTCCCCAAGAATATTCAAGGATGAAATTTGCAGGAAGACAACAGAAAAAGGGACAAATTGGTCCACAATTCTATAATGGTCTTGCCTCATCCTCAGTGACAAAGAAAAGTAGGAATAGCACCTAGGAAGATATTGAGAAGAGAAACTCAGCAAGACCAAGTATATGGTAAAGAAATTGTTCATAAAATATCAAAGAAAGATTTTCAAGGAAAGAATTTCCAAACAACAGGAAAAAAAAATCCCAGATAAGGTTAATAACCAAAGTAGAAAAAAGAAACTTATTAACTACTGACCTAAGTGCCTAGTTTCTCATCTTTTAAAAAAAAAAACTTTATGAATGGTAGTACATACATAAAAAGATTATACTTAATCAAAATGTTAGAAGGGAACACAAAGAGGCTTCTGCAAAAAACTCTACAGCAAATCACATGTTCATAGTTATTGACTAAAAGGAGCAGAAGATTCAAGATCCCACTGGTTTTATTATTTGTTGATTACTAAAAAAAAGAAAGGCATTTAATTCAATGGAGCAAAATATATCCTTAAAGGCTACCCTGATCTTGAACAAGGAATTTCTCATGCATCAGATGAACCTCTATGCCTGGACTGCACTTCCTTATCACCTCTACCTCTTAGAATCCCTAGCATCCTTCAAAGCTCAGCTCAAGCATCACTCTATGCTTGAAACTCTATATTATGCTCTTACACCCACCCACTCACCCAAAAGATCTTTTGTTTATGAATTTGTTTTGCACATATATATTACATACTTATATATACACATACATATTATCTATGTAAATATTAATGCCTTCGCCTCAACCCAAATTCTCTTTTGCTGATTAATTTATTTACACATATATAATACATACTCATGTATACACATACATACACATGTATACACATACATATTGTCTATGTACATACTAGTGCCTGCCCCTCAACCCAAATTCTCTTTTATTGATGAACTTATTTTGCATATACATGGTGTATGTATATGTATGTGTATATATATACACAAATATATAGATAGATAGATAGATAGATAGATAGATAGATAGATAGATAGATGTATAGATCCAAGTATGCATACACATATTGTCCCCTCTCATAGAACATAAGCTTCTTGAGGACAAGAACTGTTTTTGGTTTTGTTTTTTTTTATCCCTAGGGACTTAGCACAGTGCCTGGCACAGAGAAATCCCATAATAAATACATGTTGATTGATTCAGAGATCTATGCAACATCATCATTACACAGTGAGGCAATCTGGTCTAACGGATGGAGAGCCAGTGTCAAAGTCAGGAAGACCTAGGTCCATGCCCTGTCTTTGACTCATACAAGCATCTCAGTGTCTTAGACATCTGCTGATCTGCACTAGTGGAGTTTCCTCACCTGAGTTTCCTATGCCAGTGAAATCACTGGTCCAGTCCCTATCCCATTATAAATCATGACTAATCAAACATGAATTCTAAATACTACTTTAAAGAATTGTCTTGAATTTTTGATAAGTAGATATTAGGGGCAGTGAGGTGGCACAATGAATAGAGCACTGACCCTGGAGTCAGAAGGACCTGAGTTCAAATGTGACCTCAGACACTTAACACAAAACTAGCTGTGTGACCTCGGGCAAGTCACTTAACCTTAACTGCCCTACCTTCCCCTCTCCAAAAAGCAAAAAAAAAAAAAAAAAAAGTAGATATTGAGGTCTGAGTACTGTAATTTTAGTTAACAGAATTCATTTTTTACCTTTCTGGAACTTCCCAACCTACCCTCTTCCCTCATGTCACCCAAATTTTTCCCAAGGATTCTCATCAATATAGGGAGAGAGGGTGCAAATTCCTGATACATGCTTTTAGAGTAAGAGTCACATGTCTTATCAAAAGAAATTTCATCAAGAAGACTTAGACATTTCAGTTAAGAGCCCACGGTAGGGTTGCAGGCCAGTGACTCAGAGCTAAGTTTTCATTTGAAAATGACTTTTGCCTTTTTATCGGATTTCTAAATTGGGAAATTCAGCCTTATCGGGGTCATACGTGTCAAGTTCTTCTTTTTCTACCCCCCTTTTTTTAAGTCTCTTAAGAAGGAAGAAAAAATTCTCATGCCAAGATCCTCACATGACATTAAAGAAGATACTGTTGGAACAAGGAGTAATAGACAACTGTCTATCACATTAGGGCCCAAGTCCCAGCTCTACTGATTTCTTCCCTTTAACTGGCAAGAACAGCCATATAGTGTAGTCCATGTAGCACCGTCCTGAGGAGCTCAGATCACTTCTCAGACATTATCTCACTTTCACTAGGTAAGAACAGATTGTATTTTGAAGAAGATTATGACTCCCAGAAATGTTACATAACTTGCCCAAGGTCACATCACAAGTCAACTGTAGAAACAGGAGCAGAAGTATGTTTTTTTTTAAATTTTCTTCTCTGCCTCTCTCTCTCTCTCTCTCTCTCTCTCTCTCTCTCTCTCTCTCACACACACACACACCCCTCTCTTCTGTTTCTTTATGGCCTTCCTCCTTCTACTTTCTTCTTCCCCCCTTTATTTTCCCTTCCTATCCCTTTTTTCCTTCTTCTTTACCTGTGCCATGGGCATGCATTGATATTATTTAATCCCTTTAGTAACACTTAGCATTGAAGAAATTCTTGACATCTGGGTCCACTGGAGATATATTTTCCAATTCCTCTTCCCTTTATTTTACTTTTTTGCTTTTTATTAATGACATATTTAAAGAACCCAGAGTATGCAGTCCTGGACCTTGAGTCAGGAGACCTGAGCTCTAATCCTAACTCTGCCATTACTTTCTTGTATAAATTGGGACAAGTCATCCTGTGGGGCTCAGCTTTCTCATCTATAAAATGAAGTTTTTTGAACCAGATGATCTCAAAGATCCCAGCTTCTAATTCTAACATTCCAGGAAGCTATGTTTCTACTGGCCGCTCTACTACGCAGAACAAAACTGCCCCCCTCAATCAGGATTGTTAACATCTGCTGTCACAATAAACCAGATGTCCTCACTAACAATCTAGAAGCCACACTAACCAATAATCTTCAATAACGAGAACAATGGAACACAACAAAATGTCCCTACTGGGGACAAGCAGAGTGCTGCAGGGTTGTGGGCTCTTTTTCAAGTGTTGTTGTGATTGTTTCTTTAAAAAAAAAATGACAGAGATCTATTTAAAAACTATAAGCAAATTTAAGATCTTACCCAGTTTAAATAAAAGCTAGGAACTTTTCTGTGGTACTTGAGAACAAATATTCATACTGGCAAGAAAGGGCCTCAGTAAAAATGAGGATAATAATAGCACCAACCTTACAGAGTTGTTGTAAAAATCAAATGAGATAAAATATGGAAAGTGCTTTGCATGCCTTAAGGTACTCTAGAAAGGCTTGCTATTGAGGTGTCGTGTAGTCTGCCAAAGACACACAAAAGCAACAGAAAATTCATCTGTTTGGGACTAAGCATTAGAGTCAACTGTGAAATCATAGCATTGTAAGCAAGAACGGGGCTATTAGCTTCATTAATACATCATTTACAAATCTTAGGCTCTCCAGAAACATTCACAGCCATAGCTTCACTCCCAAGAGAAACACTATCCAAAGTCGTCACTAGGATAAGGTGAATAAGAATGATTGATCATGTCCACCCACTGAACCTGGCAACAACCCTGTTTCCTAGCAATCATGTACCTAAAGATGGCAAGTGACCAGGGAGGGCAATAGGAAAAGGAGGTGGCTCAGCTAGTATTTTTAAAATAGAAAAGAAGAGCTGACATACATAAAGGCAAGGTCCACATGAACATAGCTCACTTTGCCCCAAAATAAAGTGGTAAAACTGCCTGTTCTTCCTACACACAGACCCCTTACTCTCTTTAGTGCCTGTGATGGAATTCTAATAAAGCTACCCCAGCCCCAATGTTCTAACTTCCTTATGGGCCTCACTGAACATCAGGCATGTCCAGATTTAACCATACAATCTGGCTTTAACCACACAGGCCCCCAGGCTCAATCATAGGTCTTACTGAACAGCAGGCCTACTGCCCCTAGCTAGTCACTCCTCCTACCCCTACTCAATATTCTAACTTCCTCATATAAACCTCACTGCCTCACTAGAACAGCAGGCATGTCCATGTGATGGAATCCTAGCCACTGTCTTTAGCTAGCCACTGCCACCAGACCCATTCCTCATATTCCTCACAGAAACAGCAGGTGTGCCCATGCACTCAACCACAACCACATCCATCTAATCTCAGACAAGACCACGATACTCAGCCAATCAGAAAGCAGTGTCACTAAGATGCTCAAGCAGGATGTGAACCCCAAAACAATAGAAGGGACCTTCTCTAAGCAGGCACCTGCACAGTAATAGCAAGAGCTATCCCCTAGGTGAATTTATGACATAGAGAGGCTTATTATACTATCATTATCATACATACATGCCCCACCTCCACAATGAGTTTTTCTTTCTTTTTTTTTTTGCTTTTTTTTTTGGAGGAAACAATGAGTTTTTCTGTGTGCATTGTGGGTAATTGTGTGTGCAGTTCCATTGAGGCTGGGATCCCTCCCACATTACCTAATTCCTTGACAAAACCCCCCTGCCTTTTTAATATTAATAATTTCTGTTATGTAATCAGCATCATTATGCTATAAAATTGACTGTCTTGTCTTACTGAAGTGGCCAGTTCCTCTTGGAACTCAGCCTGCTGGAGAGGCATCACTCTCAATAAATGCCTTTACTTGGGTTGGAGATGGTCTAAGTCTGTTGATTCATTCAAGATGACCCCCACAACACACCATGGAACCACAACAGATATGCCTTCAAAGCTCATCTCAGGTGCTACCTTTTCTCCCTGATTGCCCAGTTGAAAGTGTCCTCCTTCTCAAGTTTTCATAGAGCATTTTGCCTGGATCTCTTCCACACTCCCATCACAATCTACCTCATAATATAATAATCTATTTACAGGGAATATCCCCTCTTGTAATTTATAAGTACTTTGAGAACAGAGACTAGGTAATCTTTGTAACCCCAAAGCTTAGCAAAGAACCATGAGCATGTCTGATGTTTCATAGAGGTCTGTTTAACTGAAGTGAACCCTCTTGTAACATCTCCTCTCCTCCCCTCCTCCCACCCCATCAAAGTTTCCCTTGTTATTATTAATTTTAACCTGATTTCACAAGTTAAGAAAAATGCTGGGGTTTGGAAGAAGAGGACAAAATAATCTGCCCAGTGGCCCTCATCACCTAGGGACAATCCACAACTGTACCACCAATGTACTTACAGTCATAGCAGAAGCAGAATTATCAGGTGAGGGTAGCCTAGTTAATGCAAAAAGTTGGCTGGCTGGCATTTTGAGACTCTATGGGGGTTCAGGACAGGTCCCTTGCCTCCCCAGAACTCAAGAATTACCTGAATAAAGTGGCAGCTTGTCTGCTCTGTGGTCGTGGAGGTTGTCAGGCCTCTAAGCTTTCTAGCCCATTGATTCGGTGGAGTTGCAAACACAGGAGTTATTTGACTTTTCTTCTCACCTGAAGTCCCAGCAACAATCCTTATCAGCATTGCAAGGTAAAACACTATCAGTGGGACCTAGGAGCATGTAAAGGTGATTCTTGTCACTTCAACAGAGTGAATGGTCTTACTTCTCTCAGAACTCTCACATCGACCAATCATGCTCTAATGCTGCTGTTGCTCTTGTCATTGTAGTTTCAGTCATGTCAGATTCTTTGTGTACCCATTTGGAGTTTTCTTGGCAAAGAGAATGAAGTGGTTTTCCATTTCCTTCTCCAGCTATTTTACAGATAATGAACTGCGGCAAACAGGTTAGGTGACTTGCCAAGGGTCACACAGCTACTAAGTGTTGGAGGTCACATTTGAACTCAGGTCTTCTTGAGTTCAGGCCCAGTACTCCATCCACTGTGCCACCTAGCTGTCCTGAATGCTTCTACTGATCTTCAATCTTCAATCTCCAACTGCCTTTCAGACATCTCAAACTGAATGTCCAGTAGATATCTTAAATCTACCATGTCTAAAACTGAACTCATTATCTTTTTCCCTAAACCCTCCCCACTTCTACCCCCCTATAACTGTCAAAGGCAGCACCTTCCTCCCAGTCTTTCCGATGTACAATCTAGGTGTCGTCCTTGGTTCCTCACCATCTCTCACCTTCCATGCCCATTAAGTTGCCAGTGTCTTTTAATTCACCTTTGTAACATCTCTCAAATATGCCCACTTCTCTCCTTTGATATTGCCCACCTTGTGCAAGCCCTCATCACCTCACACTTAGAATACTGCAATAGACTCAAGTCTCTCCCCACTCAAGTCCATCTTCCATGTAACTGGCAAAGTAATTTTCCTAAAGCCCCAATCTAACCTCCCCTTCTCAATAAATTCCTATAGCTCCCTATCATCACCAGATCAAATATAAAATCTTCAGTCTGGCATCCAAAGCCTTTCATAATTTAGTGGCCCCCTCCCCACCTCTACAATCTTTTTCTACCTTATTCCCTAAGAAATATTCTTAGATCCAGTGACACTGGCCTCCCTGCTATTCCTCAGACTAGATACTCCAACTCTTGGCTCTGGACATTTCCTCTGACTGACCCCCATACGTGGAATGTGCTCCCTCCTCCTGGCTTCTTTTTACTTCAAGTCCCAACTAAAATCTCACCTTTGACAGAAAGCATTTCCCAATCCCTCTTAATTTCTAGTGCCTTTCCCTTTAATTATTTCCTATTTGTCCTGAATATAGTCTGAATATAAAATGTACATATTTGCTTATACCTATAAAGTCTCCCCCATCAAACTGTGAGCTCCTTGAGGTCAGAGACTGTCTTTTGCCTCTTTCTGTATCCCCAGCACTCAGCACAGGGCCTGGCATATTGTAAGCACGTAATAAATGTTTATTGACTGACTGACTGACTAAACTCGTCTTCAGATCCCAGTCAGGTCAAAAGCCTAATAAGATAAATCGCGAAACTCAACAGGAGAAAACTGGTGACCTGGATCAACAATATACCCTTAGAAATACAACTTTCCAAGTGGCCAGGGGTCCTCAGTCTGACCTTCCTTCTTCTGAAAGTTTTGTTTTCTTTATTAATTAAGGGTGTTAAGAACCTTTTTTTTTAACAAGTTGTTTGAAGACTCTGAATATAAACATAGGTCACTAGCTCCATCTGTAACATCCACTTTCTAATTAGTGATTTTAACACCTATTGTCACAAAAAGCCAGAAGCTAGCTGATTAGTTTCTCTATCTTGTCTGTGAATAAAACCCTCACACAACATGGCTAAGCAACATGAGTTACCATGCTACCACGGGAGCTGTATAACATGAGGTGACTAGAATAAGAAGGGGAAACAACACAATTACAATTAAAAGGGTTGTGTGGAGCATAGATAATAGCTGTAGTCACCTGCTGGATTATACACCATATATTCTGCAATATAGGCATGTGGCCTGACACTTAATCCTTTTGCAAAGTCTCATTAAAAGTGCTCTTTCTCAGAATACTCCAAATCATTAATAAAAAGAGAAATAAAAATCAAAACTACCCTGAGGTTTCACCTCACACTCAGAAACCTAGCAAAGATGACAAAAGATAGATTCATTGTTGTAGGGGTTGTGGAAAGACAGGTACACTCATGCATTGTATGTGGAGCTGTGAATTGGTACAATTCTGGAAAACAACTTTAAATTTGCAAAGAGAACAATTAAATTGTCTATAAAGTCATTGATAAAAAGAGAAGTTCCACAAACACCAAAATGTTCATAGCAGCCTTTGCACAGTAACAAAGAACTAGAAACACAAAGTAGATGCCCATCAGTTGGGGAATGGCTAAACAAATTATAGTACAATAATTATAATGAATATTACTGTGTTGTAAGAAATAATGAACATATAAATACAGAGAAGAATGAATTCACATGAACAAAGCAAAGTAAAATAAGCAAGGCCAAAAAAACCATATACACAATGACTACAACAATGTATGTGAAAAGACAACCACATAACAAATGAAATCAAATGTTGTGAAATTATAAAGACTAAGCTTAACCACAAAAATGGGATATGAGAAGATGTCTCTTCTTACTCCTTTACAGAGTCAGGCTACTGCCTGTGTGGAACACTGCAGAGAATGTCAGATATTTTCAATGTTTTGATTGGTTTTGCTGATTTTTTTCTCTTTTCTTTTTTTAATTATTTGTTAAAATAGATACTTCTCCTGGAGCTGAAGAGAGACAGAAATACAGGAAGAAACCTAGGCAATGTAAAAACAAAACATATCAATAAAAATCTTTTTTTTTTTTCCAAAAATTTATTCTTTCTCTTCTTGAAATTGGGACTGTTCCAGAAAATCCAGAATCTCTGGTTGTCATAGTCAAGAATTTCTAAAATTGAGTAGGGCAGTTAAACCCTTGGGGGTACATAAACCCTTGAGGGTACCTCATTGTTCCCATGTGTACCTTGTATCTTTCCTGAAGCTGTTTTCCTTCCCTGAATTGCTCTCCATCCTTCTCCCTGCCCATCTAAATACTATATATCAGATAAAAACTAACTTAGGTTCTAATCTTTCCCTCACCAATTCTCAATCAGTACATATTCATCATTCACTTCTAATTTGATTAATAATAATTATAACTCACGTTTCTCTAGCACCTTAGGTTCATCAAGCACTTTTTTTCACAACGACTTTGTGAGGCAGAAAGTAACATGTATGCATAGTCATTTAGGATACACAAAGTGCTTCTCTCATAGTCCAGTGAAATAGGCAGTAAAGGTATTATTATTCCCAGTTTACAAACAAAAAGTCTCATGAAGGTGAAATTACTTGCCTGTGGTCACAAACATAAAATGTTAGAACCCAAGTCCCCTGACTCTTTCCACTATGCCAGGCTGGTTTTTTGGTAGCAGCTAATCGATACTGCTTTGTGACATCTTTGGAATTGTTGGCCTTAAGTTGCTGTTTAAATCGTATTATTATTTCCCTTTTCCTGAATTTTCCTGCATTTGCACTTACTTGGCAATGGGTGAATATTTGATTGAATGATTGATTGGATTGAAACTGAGGCAGGATTTTCCAAAAGACCTTGCTACACCCATTGAATGGAAATTCTACTGACTAAAATCTGCGTTCCTTAATCCTGTTTCATAATAAAATAAAAAAAAAAAGTCAAAAGCTAGTATCCTCAGAAATTCAATAAATTTCAGGAACATAAAGGTGTCCTCTAAGATCTCTTCCTAGCCTGGGATTCTATTTTGTATGACAATATAAAGAACACAGAAACTTCACAAATATGAAAGCAGAAAGTGCCCTCTAGTGACACAAACATAGTACTTCAGGAGGAAACAAGTGGAGGATGTGGATTGAAAGTTCACTAACTGCACATCTTCTGTTACATCACTCTTTGAGGAGGGGACAAGAAAATAGGAGGGGAGGCAGAGCAGATGGATACCTATGACCCTCCTCATATTCCATAAAGCAAAGGTTAAATAACATAGGAAGCCAGTACTTGATGTCTGTATCACGTGTTTATCTGCTTTATGTTAATTAACAACTCGTGTTTCATCTCCCAGTGGTAATTCTAAGCTTTTTTTTTAAAGTTCTGATTCATTATTTATTAAGCCTTTATTTTAGTATGCCAATCAATATGCTAGACATGATAAGAGAAAACGTTTAGATAGAGCATCATCCCTACCCACACAGTTTTTTAGTGGACTAGCATAACTAGTCTCTTTCTGCAAGGAAATCAGAATCCTTCAGGAAGAAAAGACTCTTCTGTCCCCGCATGACCTGAGCTGTTAGAAAATGTGGAACTGGAAGAAGGGAGGAAGTCCTTTTTTAAAAAATTATTTTTCTTACATTTTTGAGTTTCAATTTGTCTCCCTTCCTCTCTTTCAACCTCATGTTAGAGAAGGCCAACATTTTATTATAGACATATATGTGGAACATATACTTCCATATATCAGTTCTTTCTCTGGAGGTGGATAGCATTTTCCTTCATAGGGGATATAAACAATCAGAGCCACCAGCCTCACTTAAATCCAATTCACTTGCACGTCATGGCAGCACCTTCCTAAAGTCATGCTCCTCTTGGAGAACAAAGGACAAACAGCCAACAGCAACAAATGATCATGTGACTCAGAATAGCTTAGTCATTCAGGTACTCTTTGAACAATACTGCTGTTACTGTATGCAACATTCTCTTGGTTCTGCTCGTTTCACTCTACATTATTTCATGCAAGTCCTTCTGTTTTCTAAAACCAATCAGCTCATGATTTCTTACAGCCCAATAGTATAATGCCATCAAATTATAAGCTTCTTAAAGGTAAGGATTAGGATCTGCTTATTGCCACTAAGTCCAGTAGCTATGCAATCAAGATTTATTGAATGAAAGATGAATGAAATTAGCAAACAAAGGCATTCCTTTCAGATGGTCATAAAACTCACAGTTCTGTCTTTTACCTAACAACGCATACTTTCTTCTGCCTCCTCTGTCTCTCTGTCTCTCTGTCTCTCTCCCTCTCTCTGTCTCTCTCCTCTCTCTGTCTCTGTCTCTCTCTCTGTCTCTGTCTCTCTGTCTTTGTCTCTCTGTCTCTGTCTCTCTCTGTCTCTGTCTCTCCCTCTCTTTGTCTCTCTGTCTCTGTCTCTCTCCCTCTCTCTGTCTCTGTCTCTCTCTCTGTCTCTGTCTCTCCCTCTCTTCCTCTCTTTGTCTCTGTCTGTCTCTCTCCCTCTCTCTGTCTCTGTCTCTCTGTCTCTCTCTGTCTCTGTCTCTCCCTCTCTTCCTCTCTTTGTCTCTCTGTCTCTGTCTCTCTCCCTCTCTCTGTCTCTGTCTCTCTGTCTCTCTATGTCTCTGTCTCTCCCTCTCTTCCTCTCTTTGTCTCTCTCTGTCTCTGTCTCTCTCTCTCTCTGTCTATGTGTGTGTATGTGTGTCTCTCTCTTTTTCTCTTTCTCTCTCCTATTCTAAGCTATCATATTCCTTTCTAATAACAGGGAGTCCTGTGGCTCTGACTTCTCAGGACAATTTAATTCAACAAACATTTATGAAAAGCCTACTGCAAGCAAGGAGATATAAAGACAAAAATGCTAGGAATAGAAAGGCCAAAAAATGAATCTCTACAAAAGGAATTTTCATCTATAAGGGATGAACTTTCGTTGGGTAAGGGTTTAAATTAAGTCTGCAGCCCTCAAGCAATAATGTAAGCCTGTTCAGTTTCCTCTAAAACCAAAGAGAGAGCCATAAGTAGGTGAATGTAAACAAGGATTTTCTCCAAACTAAGTAAAGGGGACACTTTTCCCAATGGTTTTTCTCTCCCTGTACCTCACCACAAGGTCCTATTTCAGCTCCATAATAACACATAGGGCACTGGCTCTCCTAATTGGTGATACTGTTCCTCCCAGGAATAGTGGGCTTCACCTGGCCCACTATTGCAGGACTGCCCTAGACATGCTTCACTTTACTCTCTATTCTCTGGCCAGATTAGCAAGCACAGATGCCCTTCCGTCCCCCTCCTCTCAACTTTTCAGTTCTGGGATTATAATTAAAACAATTGTGCCATGTGCAAAAAGTTACATGACCAACAAGATGGAAGACTGAATTTTCTCTGATCCTTATGACATCTCAAACTTCACCAAAATGGAAATTGTGCACAAGAAAAAGCAATTTCATATACCTCCATGGTCTAAAACACCAAGAACTCTAACAAGGCAACAGTGTGATGAAATTATAGCAGAGAATGCTAATTCCTAAGCCCTAATTTACTCATTCAGCATCCCTTCCCCAACAATCACCACACGATCACCACACTCTAAAAGGGCTGCACACCGACACATGAGCTCACAACAGAATTCAATTCTACCCACCCCTTCTTCCCAGTGTTTGGGGAAAAACAAAAAAAGCTTGCCAAGACAGGAATTACCTTGTGGCAGTGCTTTGTGCTACAACAGAACTAAGCCAAAGCACTATTACTTAGGGTAAAGGACATGTGTCTGTGTAGCATCCCACTAAATCTAAGGGAAGAGGCCAGGATCCAGCCGAGGCCAGTTCTGTCCCACCAGAAGGCAATTAGAGACTGAGGTCAACAAAATATGAATTGCCCAATGTAGGAGTAGGATAATATGACTTTGAGGTCCAGCCCCAAGGGTAATTAACATCAAAGGCAAAGGATTCAGAAAGTGAGAAATGGCAGAATATCAGGAAAAAAAGACTGAAATTACCAACAATTTCTGAAGGACGAAAACTCAGTTAAAGATATTGAGCATAAGCATATAAACCAACAGAGAAGACATTAATAACAGAAGTGATTGTGGTCTCCAAATCAATTTAAAGAGTCCAGATAGCTATGAATAAATATTGCAAGACTCAGTAAAATAAATCAACACTTGAGCAGGCAGGAAGAAGATGGAACTACAGCAAAATATTACTGAATGGTTTAAAAGAGAAACAGAAATTTTGAAAGCAGAATTTTTGACCTACACAACAAAAATAACTGGAAAAAAAAAACACTTGAATCCACAAAGACAACTCTCACCAAATAAACAAAATAGAATATAATTAGCTAAGAATGCAAATATAGAAAAATAAAGGATCATCTGGAAGAAAAGAAGCAAAAAGCAATAATGTTCAAAGAAAACATACTATCCTTAGAAGCAAAACATACTGATTTTAAAGTCAGGAAGCATAGAGACAACTTACAGATTATGATTCTCCCAGAAAAACATGACAACTCAAAAAAACCTGAAAGGCAGAATGCAAGAAAACTGCCCAGAACTTTTAAACACATACAACAAAGTGTCAATTGAAAAAAATCCACAGATTGCCTCCAGGAAAAAAAAAAAAAAAAAACCCTATGCTGCCAACTCTAAGACACACAGCGGTTAAATTGAAAAACTCCTGTGACAAAGAACAAATTTTGCAGGCAAATAGAAAAAAAAAAGACCTTCAGATATAAAGGAAAGGAAATTTTAATAACACAGGATTATTTTTCACTCACCAGAAATTGGAGGAGAAAACAGAGTTATGTATTTCAAAGAGCAAAAGAGCTCAAGATGATATACCAAGGTGATACACTGTGCAAACCCTGCAAACTTGAGCAATGTGTTCCAAAGATGAAGAATTCAAGATGCGACCCAAGATGATATACCCTGCAAATCTGAACTTGAGTATTAATTTTTTATAAAAGACTGACATGGGGAGAGGGTGCATTTAAAGTATTACTAGAAAAAATCAGAGCTGAACAAATTATTTGCTTTTCAAACTGTTAGTTTCTTAGATGACAGAATTACTAAATACGGCAAACAAAAACAGTAACAACAAAGAGATCATTAAGAGATTTCTTTCTAAAATCTCACAAAGAGATAAGAATAAAAGCAGAAGTAAAATAGAAATGATGGTGGAGAAACAGGCCTGAAAGACCCTGGACTAAACTTTACAACACTCCACCTACAGATGCACTTGTGTTTTTATGGGACTAAATTACAGAACGAAAGAGTATATAAAAAAGGAGAGGTAAGGCAGAAAATAGAGGAGAATATATGATGTGCTCTAATCAAGTCAAGAGTTAGTAATTAAGGGAACATAACTCTGGTAGTCGCTCAGGAAGAAGAGAGTCTTCGGGAGAATAAGTGAAAAGCTAAAGGAAGGGATTAAAAAGAGGTGGGGGGGAGAGGGAAGAAGAAAAGAGCAACTCTTGTTTCAGTGGTGGGAGGAGGGACCACTGATGTGTAACACTCTCACGGAGAAAAAGATATTCTATAAAGGGACCTGGGGACCTTACAATGGGTCTAATCTGTAGGGGTTTAGCTCTTAGAGAGATCAGTCATCCTGCCTCAGGAAAAGGAGAAGCAGGGCTCCTAGGGGGCAACTGACACCCAGAGGAGGAGAGCATGGACCTAGGGAGGAGAACTTATGGCAAGCGGAAGGTAAGTGACCATAAAGAGGGCGAACATTAATAATGAGCCACACAACCAGGTATATAGGAAAATTCCTACCATGAGACAATTTCTTCCCCATCACCTGCAGGAATTGTTACTTCTAAGAGAGCAGCACAACAGCAAAAGGAGGCCAGGGGACAGGCTCTACAAGGCAATAACGGAGAAACTATATACAAGAGGGAACCCAGCATAGGTACCTTAGAGCATGAGGAGAATTTTATTATCCTTCTTAGAGTTAGTTTCTCAGCATCCATGGCCATGGGAATGTCTAGTTTCCAGGTGTTTGATAATAACTCCCGGAATAGCCCTAAGGATTCTAGACAGTAGTTCCCAGAAGCATAGCGACAGTCAGTCCTACTGAGGCTGTGCCATGAGATAAGGGGTGACATAAGGTAATATTTGCTATGCTTGCACAGAATGACATTATTGCTAAAGTTAGCCTGTGAGCTTTATGTTGTCAAGATGCCTTCTTTGTCTGTTGCCCTATAAAGCAGGTGGGCAGTGACTGGAAAGAAACCTATGGGGGGAAAACCATGGGGAACCCATGAGGGGTAATCCAGAGAAACCACTGGAAATTCATGGGGAAAAAAATCACAGGGAACCCATAGGGGAATCTATGTGTGACTCATCCGGCCCCCACTGAGGCTTGAGGGGATTTAGGGGAGTATATAAGCTGTGCCTGTCTCAGGTGACTCCATAGAGACATGGGGTAGTTGTCCCCACTTCTTGCTAGCCCCTGTGAGAAGGGTGATTAAGGAATGCTATAGGAGCTGGTTCTCCCAACAACCATCTGAGAAGACTAGACTAGAATCAAGAGTGAACCTGAGAGACTGAGAACTCCAGTGCCTCTTATGTGTTATCTGTGAAACACCTAGAAACTTTAATTCCATGAGTAATACCAAGAATAAAGAAGAACTAAATAAGTAGAAGGGCCATGAATCAAATAAAGTCCAGAAAAATCAGAAGGGGAAGATAAAAAAAAAAAAAAATGAAGAGAATGACTGAAAGAAATCCTTTTTAGAAAAAGGTATAAAAACTAAAATTTTAAAACTAACAAAACCAGTTATAGGTGAGGACAGGAAGGGGGATTTTACTTGACTATATAACTGAGAGGGGGATGAATTAAATAGCTAGATGAAAAAAAATTAAAAGCTAAGCACAATGCCAAAACTAAGGAAAGGGGTAGCAAATAGGGAACAGGGACTGGTGAGGGAAAAAGACCCAGTAGGAATAGGACCATCTTAAAGTGGATTAAGTCAAAATAATTGAAGAGACAAAATATCGTGTTTACAGAGAAAGAAAGCCTAATTTGGAGGAAAAAAAGAGAGATAAATGGAGGAAAGTATAAATTTAACTCATAACTTTAATTGTGAATAAATTAAACAATACAATAAAATGGAAAAGAGTCATAGAGTGAATAAGAAAATAAAATATTCCACCATTTCTTGCTTAAAAGAACACATCTAAAAAACAAGCATCATATGCTGTGGGGACACACTATGTGTAGGTGATGTACTCTTAACCAAATAAGAGATAGGATTGTTGTTATTGTTTTTTTGTCAACTAGTCATGTCCAACTTTTTGTGACCCCATTTGGGGTTTTCTTGGCAATGATACTGGAGTGGTTTGTTATTTCCTTCTGCTCATTTTAAAGATGAGGAAATGAGGCAAAAAGTAGGGTGAAGTGACTTACCCAAGATCACACAGTTAGTAATTGTCTGAGGCTGGATTTGAACTCAAGTCCTCCTGACTCCAAAGTTGGCACACTATCTACTATACCACCTAGCTGCCCCAAGTGATAGAATTACAGAAAATAAAACTGGTAACTCTGATTACATGAAATTGAAATGCAAACTTCTACACAAACAAAATTAAGGCATTTAAGATAAGAAGGAAAGCAGCTGAATGAGAAAAAATATCTTTGTATCACATCTATATCACAGATATAGACACATTCCATTTTTTAAATTCCCCAATAAATACAAGAGTGAAGCAAAGATACCAGCTATCCCCACTATTATTTGATATAGTTATAGAAATGTTAGCAATAGCAATAAGATGAGAGAAAAAAATTAAAAGTATAAAGATAGGTAAAGAAGAGCTATAACTACCCCTATTTGCTGACCATATGATGACTTAACTTAGGAAATCCTAGGGAATTAGTAAAGATGCTAATTGGAACAATAGTTTCCATGAAGCTGCAGGCTATAAAATAAGTCCTCAAAAATCAATTGCATCGCTATATAATAATATAATAATGACTTACAAAAGACAAAAATAGAAAAAGAAATCCAATTACAAATAACTACAAAATACATAAAAAAGTTAGAGATCAATCTATTCAAGTATATAAAATAATTGCAGAAATTCAATTGCAAAGTGCTGCTTAAAGGAAAAAAAAGAGCAACTTAAAAAGATGGAGCAATATTCAGTGCTTATGGCTGGGTCATATCAACCCTAATCCTAAATGATAATAACTACCAAAGCAAATTTACGCTTTTAATGCTATATGAATCAAATTATTAAAGGAATACTTTATAGAAATCAATAAATAATAACAAAACTCATTTGGAAAGATCTAGGCTATCAAGGGAAATAAGACAAAGAGGTAAGGAAAAACTGGTAAGAGCATGTTCAGACCTCAAACTATATCATAAACCATCTGGTATTGGCTTAAAAATACAGAGGTAGATCAATGGAACAGACTAGACAAAAGAGAAGCAAAAACAAGGGAACCTAATAATCCAGTGTTTGATAAACAAACAAACAAAATATATATATATATGAATTTTAGGAAAAAACTCCCTATTTGATGAAAACTATTGGAAAACTAGAAAGCAGTTTGGCAAAAGTTAAACTTAGACTAATACTTTACATCACATTCCATTAAACATGCTAAATGGATACACAACGTTAATATTAAAGAAAAGCAGATCATATACTTCTCACAGCTATGGGTAAGTGATATATTCTTAACCAAACAAGGAATTGAATTATATAATATAAAACAGATAACTTCAATTACATAAAACTGAAAAGTTTCTGCAGAAACAAAACTAATGCACCTAGAATAAGAAGGGAAGTAGCAAATAGGGGAAAAAAATCTTTGCATCCAATTTCTCTGAAAAGGATTTGTTTGGTACAAGCTATATAAGCAATTAACAGAGACAGAGAGAAAGAGAAGGAAAGAAGGAAGGAAGAAAGGAAGGAAGGAAGGAAGGGAGGAAGGAAAGATGAAAGGAAGTAAAGAAGGAAGGAAGGAAGGAAGGATGGATGGATGGAAGGAAGGAAAGAAGGAAGGAAGGAAGGATGGAAGGAAGGAAAGAAGGAAGGAAGGAAGGAAGGAAGGAAGGAAGGAAGGAAGGAAGGGAAAGAAGGAAGGAAGCAAGGAAGGAAGGAAGGAAGGAAGGGCCAAAAGTCATTACCCAATAAATAAATGTTCAACAATTCTCAAAAAAACTGCCAACTATTAATAGCCATATGAAAGAACACTCCAAATCACAAAGAATAATTGTTAGCATTTAGATATCACTTTAATGTTTACAAAGTATTTTACATTTGTAAACTCACTTGATCTCTACAACAACTTTGTGACATAAATGCTGTTATTATCCCAATTTTACAGACAAGGAAATAGAAGTCACAGAAAGGGTAAGTAATTTTGCTACAGCCACATAGTTATTAAGTATCTGAGGCAAGATTTGAACTTAGGTCTTCTGCTTTATCCACAGTGCCATAAAGATACCTCAGAGAAATACAGATTAAAAACAACCCTGAGGCCTCTTAGCCTGCAAAATGGCAAATGACAAAAGATGGAAATAGTCGATGTTGGAGGAGTTATGGGAAGACAGGCATACCATAGTAGAGCTATGAATCCATACAACTGTTTTTGGAACAATTTAGACTTACGCAAATAAAGTGACTAAAATGTCTATATAATTTAATTCCAAGATTCAGTTACTGGGCTTATATTATATCCCAAGGAGGTCCTTGATAAGAAGAAAGTCTATACACCCCAAAATTTTCATTACTTTTTTTGATAATAAAAAAAATTAGAAATGAAGTACATACCCATTGATTAGAGAATGGCTAAACATAATGTGGTATATGAACATGTGGTGCATATAGCTTTATCCTTCCCTCTACCTGTTACTTTCCCTAAATCCCTTTCCATTTCACTCACTTTTCTTCATGTCTTCCTTTACTGGTAATAATAAAGTCTATAGGTTATGGGGGCTTGATTAATCTAAATTAAATTATATATACATATATTTAATTTAATACTTTTTTTTAAATAATTTATTGACTAGGAGGCAGAGCCAAGATGGCAGAGTGAAAACAGGAACTCCGTGTGGCTCCCACTCCAAACACCTCCAATACCTGCAAAATATGACTCAAAACAAATTTTAGAGCTATAGAACCCACAAAGTGACAGAGAGAAACAAATCTCCCACTGAAGGCAGGCCAGCAGGAAGGGTCTATCACACCAAGCTGGGAGCCAAGCACAGCCCCGCATGAACCACCTGCAACCAGACCCAGGGCAGCCCTGACCTGAGGCCCAGACTAGCAGAGTAGACTTCAGGAGAGTGAATCACCAGGGGCTGTGGCAGTTTCCAGATTTCTCAAACCATAAATGCCAAAGAGAAAGTAAAAGGTCAGTGGGGAACTCTGTTGGAACTGGGTGACTGGAAGAACATGGTTCAGCTCCTACTCCTGGGGCAAGAGGTGGCGGAGGTGCAGCAGCTACCTCTGGAGCTCCTGGCCTGCAGATCATAGGGGAACCAAGTCACCATTAAGAGGGCAATAACTCTTGCTTTGACCTGCTTGGATCTAGATAGGGGTCTTTGGTGGTGGTCCTGGGGTGTGTGGCCAGTGTGCCAGAGCTTGGGATGTCTGTAGAGAGGGTGCCCTCCTCATAGCTCTGACAACATCTGTGAAAACCCCAGAGACTGGGGACATAGCTCTCTGAAATCTGGAAGCAGATACCATGGCAAAGAGCTCAAAAGTCAAGTAATTGGCTGGCAAAATGAGCAAGCAGAGGAAGTGCAATCAGACCATAGAATCCTTTTTTGGGGGAACAAAAAGGATCAAAATATGGAACCAGAAGTCAATGAAGTCAAAACTCCTGCATCAAAAGTTTCCGAGAAAAATATGAGCTGGTTATAGGCCATAGAGGAGCTCAAGAAGGATTTTGAAAATCAAATAAGAGAAGTGGAGGAAAAATTGGAAAGAAAATGAGAATTATGCAAGAAAATCATGAAAAATTAGTCAACAGCCTGCCAAAGGAGACCCTAAAAAAAATACTGAAGAAAATAACACTTTAATAGACTAACTCAAATGGCAAAAGAGGGCAAAAAGCCAATGAAGAAAAGAATGCCTTAAAAAGTTGAATTGTGCAGATGGAAAAGGAATTTTAAAAACTCACTGAAGGGAATAATTCCTTCAGAACTAGATTGGAGCAAATGGAAGCTAATGACTTTATGAGAAATCAAGATACTACAAAACAAATCCAAACAAATGAAAAAATAGAAGGCAATGGAGAATAGATCCAGGAGAGATAATTTAAAAATTTCTGGACTACATGAAAGCCATGATCAAAAAAAGAGCTTAGAAATCATCCTTGAAGAAATTCTCAAGAAAAATTGCCCTGATATTCTAGAACCAGAAGGCAAAATAGAAATTGAAAGAATTCACCAATCACTTCTTGAAAAAGATCCCAAAAAGAAAACTCCTAGGACTATCATAGCCACATTCCAGAGGTCCCAGGTCAAGGAGAAAATATTACAAGCTGCCAGGAAGAAACAATTTGAATATTGTGGAAACACAATCAGAATAACACAAGACCTAACAGCTTCTACACTAAGGTATCAAAGAGCTTGGAATATGATATTACGGAGGTCAAAGGAGATAGGATTAAAACCAAGAATCACCTACCCAGAAAAACTGAATATAATGCTTCAGGAGAAAATATAGTCACTCAATAAAATAGAGGACTTTCAAGTATTCTTGATGAAAAAAACAGAGCTGAACAGAAAATTTGACTTTCAGATACAAGAAGCAAAAGAAGCATGAGAAGATAAACAGGAAAAAGAAATCATAAGGAACTTATTAAAGTTGAACTATTTACATTCCTACTTGGAAAAACTACAATTGTAACTCATGAGACTTCTCAGTATGAGGACAGTTGAAGGGAATATATATGTATATATGCATACGTATATATGTAAGTATAGGAGCATGTATGTGTATATAAATACATATGTGAGCATGTACATGTATACATAGACAAAGGGCACAGGATCAGTTGAATAAGAAGGGATGATATCAAAAAAATTAAGAGGTGAGAGAGGAATATAATGAGAGAAGGAGAAAAGGAGAGATAGAATAGGGCAAATTATCTCATATAAAAGAGGCAAGAGAAAACTGTTACAATGGAGGGGATGAGCAATAAAGTGAAAGGGAATGGGACAACCTTACTCCCATTGAATTTGGCTTAAGGAGGGAATAACATACACATTCATTT
>CM053585.1:283809758-283837482 GCA_028646515.1 Pseudochirops corinnae
GTGTGTGTGTGTGTGTGTGTGTGTGTGTAACCAGTTCTTTTATAAGTAGCAAAGAACTGGAAACTAAGGGAGTGCCAATAAATTGGGAAATTGATGAACAGATTATGTTAAATGAATAAACTGGACTGTGCTATAAGAAACAAAGTTTTAGACAAACCCAGGAAGACTTGTATGAACAGATAGAGTGAAATGAGCAGAACAAAATAATTCATCAAACATTATTATAAAAGCACACAACTTAAAGACTTAAGAAGTTTGATCAAAGCAATGACTGTGATTCCAGAGGACCCATCATGAACCATGCTACCTACCCCCTGATAGTGGCGATGGACTCAAACAAAGAATGAGAGAATGAGACATATGTTTGGACATAGACAATGAAGTAATTTTATTTTACTTGACTTATACATATTAGTTTCTGGGGTTTTATTTGTTTTTTTTAATGGGGGAAGAGGGAGAGGGAATGAAAATAAATGCTTATTTATTGAAATTTTTTTTTAAGTGAAAAGCTTGGTTTAGATCAGTGGTTCTCAACCTGTGGGTCGCGACCCCTTTGGGGGTCAAGCGACCCTTTCACAGGCATCACAGGGGTTGCCTAAGACCATGGGAAAACACATTTCTGATGGTCATAGGAACTGAGACACTGTTCCTCTATCCATCTCCAGTCAGGTCCGCCCACATGCAGATACGTCCACATATGAATATTAAAGGGTTGTAGCATTAGGAAGGTTGAGAACCACTGGCTTAGATGGTCTCAAAGGTCACTTCCAGCTCTGGAGACTATGAGCCAGTAATTCCTAGAATGCACAGTAAGAGGATGTAATGGTAATGGGAATTTGAAGACCTTCCCTGCTCTGAAGATATACCCTGACCCCTAATAGGCTCAATGTGATCACATGGAGTCTGTGGTGGGAGCAGTTTGCTGAAGGGTGGAGCAGAGCCCACAGGCTGGCAGTCACAGCAGCTAGACACAATGGGAGGAGAGGTTGCAGCTGAGGGAGACAGTAAGCCTTGTGAGTAAATGTTGGTGTTTGCCACCTGCTGTGACAGCTAGGCTTATGGGAAGGCCAAAGGATGGTATGGCTTTCTGCTACATTGTGGTACTGCTACATTCTATGTTGCTATGATGGATTCAGTTTCCTGGTGTTGTGATTTGGTTTTCTGAATAAATATTTTGCTTCTATCTTCTATATGGAGAGTCTGTTATATTTTCTGATCAAGCAGTATGCTGGTATATTTATAGTGACTATTGACACTGTGAATATTGCATTGGCACTACAGAGGAGGAACAAAGTCAGGAGTCTTGGCTGTCCTGCCTACTCACCATACAACTCTGTGCAAATCTGATCAAGTATATATATGAACTGGGTAATGATACATACCAATCACGAAGGTTGAGTTCTCTCCTTAAAAGTTTAGTCCTAAACAGACTCAAATAGTGATAGATAAGCCAAGCTTTGATGAAGGCTTTGAGCTGTGAGACTAATGAAAATGCCCCTCAAGATCTAGTAAACACTTTTGAATTATAGGTCAGTCCTTTAGCAAAGGAACATGGAGAATAGTCTGGAATACATCCAGTGGATTCTCTGAGTCAAGCCCAAGGACAAAGTTAAACATAACATTCACTCAGTAAATATTACTTACCCCTCTATAGCTAACAGAGGTTTCTCTCTGCTAAGAGTTCTATGAGATCTCTCCTTTGTATTTTCTGGCCCTAACCTACATACTTACCTGCACTACGCAATTAAAGAGAAGGTCCTTGAGGGCAGAGCATGTCTCTTTTTGAGTTTCTATCCCTAGTACTGAGTTTAGTGCTTTGTACCTAGTAGAGGCTCAATAGGTATGTTTTGAATTAAGATCTGAATTGCATGTAAACTGTAGAAAAGGAGATTGAGAAAGCTTGGGGCAGTCATTAACAGGGCTGGACTTGGAATCAGGACAATCTAAGTTCAAATCCCCTAACGTCTCCAAGCCAGAACAAATGATAGGCTTGCAATGCAGCTCTTTGTTGGAAGATTTCCATGCTGATGAAATCATACTTTCTTTGCACATGTAAAGTGTAATAATTTTCATAAGTCAAGATAGAAATGATTGATGTTAATAGAGAACTGTTTAAAAGTCTTCCCAAAAAAGTCTGATGATATAATATGATTTGATTAGCAACAATAAAGCGATCAGAACTACAGGTAGTTCCTACCCACCCCCCAGTAGAAATAAAATGATTTAATTTTGTTCTGCTAATCACCCTTGACTGAAAGAGTTCAGGTATGTCAGTTTCTAAAGAACACACTAGAACAGTTTGGCAAGTGTCAGCCTAGACACTAGAGGAATTAATGACTCTTCATGCTTCATAAAGTTGTAGTACTACTGAGAAAAAGAAATCTCTCTCAAATATGTTAAACTATTTTAGGGAATGAGGACTTGAAGAAAATGGTTTCTTTGCTTTAAGAAACACTAATAATTCCACAGTTTACGAGACTCAGTTTATTCCAAAGCCAATTAGAGGTAGGGGAGGGGTAAGAAAGGGGTAAGAAATGTTTCTTAGTTTTTCATTTAATTTAATTTTTCCAACAGTTACCCTAACATATGTGTATGTTCCAAAAGTCTGAGTATTTAATAGCTTCAAACTGCTCTAAGACTTTTGAGACACCATGTTTCTGTTTCCTTCCCACTACCAAGGGATCCTTTTAGAATCCTCAAGGATTACAAAGTGAGCTGATAAATCTACTTCTGAAGGACAGTGGAAAATTCCAAATCAGTGTGAACTAGAGCAATCGCCCTATGGCTGTAAGGTAGTAAACAAATAGATTGGCCAAAGGCCAACATACTTTGTTGTAATTTTTTTTTAACTTCCTACTCCATCAGCTCTGGATGCTATTTTTCTTAGAGGAAAAGTTTCTAATATGCACAGCTTCCCTATAGGTTGTGTGACAAGTGAAATCTAAATTAACTGAGGAAACAAAGGTTTGAGCTTCCGAGCATATTTATTAAGTAATGCATGCCAACTGCATAACAAATGGAGACCAGGCCTCCTCAGCTTGGCACTGGACCCTGAACACAAGGGGTAGACAGATTTGTATACATTAAAAGACAACAATTAACAGAATATAAACTAGAATACAAGATTAGGGGCTTTCCAAGTTTGGCGGGGTAGGGAGAACAGGTACAATTCCCTAAAACCAGAAAAGGAAAGGTCTCTTCTCTTCACCCCCAAGTGTGTATTCAATTAGAGCAGTGGTTCTTAACCTTCCTAATGCCGCGACCCTTTTAATACAGTCCCCCATGTTGTGGTGATCCCCAACCATAAAATTATTTTCGTTGCTACTTCATAACCATAATTTTGCTGCTGTTATGAATCGGAATGTAAATATCTGATATGCAGGATGTATTTTCATTGTTACAAATTGAACATAACCCACAGGTTGAGAACCGCTGCATTAGAGAAACAAGGAATAGTTAACTGATTGGCCAGTAAGGGGCCAGTTTTCAGATAAGACATATAGGTTCCTTGAGATGCATAATTGTGAGAAAATTACTTTCATCAATCTTCGGATATGACTAGATTTCTGCTCAGCCTAACCCAGGTCCTTAGTTAAGGGTATCTAAGCAACAAGTGGGCAGCTAGGTGGCTCGGTGAATAGAGAGTATCATGTCAGGCCTGGAGTTAGGAAGACCTGAGATCAAATCTGACCTCAGACACTTAATAGCTGTACAGCCCTGGGCAAGCCACTTAACCCTATTTGTCTCAGTTCCTCATCTACAAAATAGGAACATACTGGAGAAGGAAACAGCAAACTACTCCAGTATCTTTGCCAAGAAAACCTCATAGACAACAAAGTTATAGGTAGAGTGGTCCAGCTTCCCAGTCATGCAGGGTTATGTTCAAACAATGCAATAAGGTTTTCTCATAATTCTTGGAATTAAAGTGGGTTTTTTTTCTTCAGAAAACAGAAATTGGACTAGATCCAAAATTGAAAAGGAATTAAACCAGACCCAAAATTAAGTCACAAGATGAGGTCAGTGTGGTTCAATCAATTCCCACGATTCCTACAGTTGAGAATGCATCTAAGAAGCACATATTTCCTACAATGAATTAGACAATAGCATCTCCAACACTAACAGGGACAGATTAAAGGCAAAGGTCCCCTGATAGTGTGTAAATACCAAAATCCCTAGAGAAACTGTGTAAAATTAATGAAAGTCCATATATACTTTCTTTCTAAGTGGCCAATTTAGACAACAGCCATTCTTTAAGTAAGAACTGTCACTAGCCCCAGCATCTCTCATAGCTACTAAGAACACTCAGCTACCTAAAGAAAAACAAGCAATGTCAACTGAGAGATACAAGAGCACATAGAGAAAGAATGTTACTCTTCTAAGAGAAGATGTACCCCCTTCCAAACCAGGGTTAGTCAGTAATTTTAAACCTTCATATTGCCCTACCCTCAATCCCGCCAGATCTTGGGCTAATTCAACAAATTAAGTTCTCTCATCTGGAAGATGTCCCTATAAATTAATCAGTAAAGAAGTATGGCATAATAAAAAAAGGCTCCTAATTCTCAGTCTGACCTAGGATTAAGTTTCATTTTGTCATTATTTGCCAAGTGACAATCTCACAGATGAGCCTCAGTTTCCTCATCTCTAAAAGTGTATTCATTCAAGAGGAAGGGAGGAGGAAAAGGGAGATGAAGTTTTTACTAGGTTAGAAGGGATATTCAGTCTATGATTCTAAGCAGTTTTATAAGCTATTTAACATAAAAGAGAGACAATAAAACTGCCTGAATAACATAGCCCCAAATACAGTTACTACATAAAGAATCACTTTATTAAAACAAAAATGATTATAATTACACCATAAAATAACAAGACACTTAAAGAGAGAAGTCATAACAAACAGGTGGCAAGTCAATCTCATCCACAGTTGACAGAAGATTCGAAGTTGATTCCAACAGATCTAGGAGAGAAAGATTACCGTTAAGGAATCCTGTACACTTCTGACAAGGCTTCACAAATCATAGTCCTGCTATGACACACTAAGTAAGGATTCTGAATCTCAATTCTGACCTGAAAGTCAAGATGTGACCTCGAACTTTTTATTTCTGATCACTGCGGAACCCTCTTCTACTCTGTCACTCTTAAAGTCCTCCTGAAGCACCGATACTATCCTGCTCCTAAAATTGAATTGTACTCCCCTTTGTCCTATCGACTGAGTTTATCCTGATCAGCAATATTAAAATTGCTGAACTAAAAAATGTTTCAAAAGCTCTGACCTCCACCAGTGCTCCCCCACTGACGCACTTTGCCATACCTTAAGAAGACAATCCTTCTGCTTTGCTATAGCAAGGATTTTCTTGTTTATTCATGATTTGAGTCAGCACCTAGCAACCAGCCTTCAGGTGATAATCCCCTCTGCACTTCTCTGCAGGCCAGTCCTCAAACAGTCAATCTGGCACTAATCTTACCAAAAAACCTACTTGGTAGAACCTGTCACAGACTGCGCCCAACCAGCAAAAACAACAATCAGGCTGTGGAAGTGAAGGAACTTTAGATGACCTTGAAGTTCAACCCTCTTATTTTACAAAATGGGGAAACTAAGACACTTAGGTGTCTTACCCAAGGTCACTCAGCTACTAAGAAAGTAGACAAAGTGGGACTCCAAACTCCAGGCTCTTGACCCCTCATCCCCACAAGAAGGAATTGGAACAGGACAGTAACAGCAGGTACCTGAAAATACTCATTACAGCTAGAAAATAGCTTTGCACCACTGAGATGTCTTAAGTTTTCCATAATAAGGAAAGATCACCATTTTGCATGTCATGCTTTTCTATTGCCAAGAAAGGTCTTTTCTTCTATCAGCTTTTCAAATAAACTTGAGAATTCTCTCATCCCAGCCAAGTACTCTTAGAAGAATTTACACTATGAATTGTTGACATCCAAGAAAAAAAAATGAGGATCAGTGGTTGCTTTCTTGTTTGATCATACCTACAGAGACCACCCATGATTTTAATCTTGAATTCTGAGTTGCCAGAATGGCTTAACTTTTTTAATCTAGTGGCTTACACTCGAGGCCTATTTCAGTGGAAAGTCATTCCCTACTGACAACAAACAATAAGTTGTTTTTGTCAGACCACTTTATTCACTAAAGATGTAACTTATAACACGCAGCTTTCTCCCTCTCCTGCAGGCAACAGGAAGTGTCCTGAAACAGGCACATCTAATCTCTAACTATCCCTAAATGTGGGGGAAAAAAAGGGAAAAGGGCAGGAGAGAGGAATCAAATCTGATAACTTACCAGACTCCCATGTCAGAGAAGGCAACAGCACAGGGGAGGGTGGAAGCTCTACAAGTCTTTCAAGTGACTTCTCTGGCTCAAGCATCAGGAGGGGGACACCAGTCAGTGGCAGGTTTGCAAGCTGGTGCTCTTCAGGAACATCAAAACTCTCAAATTCTGTTTATAAAGATAAGCCTATCTAGTTATTCGACAGCTATTTCAACTCCGTTCTTAAAAGCTAAATGTGTTTTCTTATAATTAAGACCTTACTTTTTTTAAAACTAAGAAAAAATTGTTACAAATAAAACAAAATTAAGTCTATCGTTTACATGAAGTATATTGTTTTACACAGAACAGGATCTTAATCAAATATATGCTAGTTGAATAAAGTGATTTTAGACTTCTTCCATCCCAAGAATTCAAAGAATCTTCTCAAAAAGGACTAAAAAGATCAAGCTCTCCTCCAGCATCCTTAGTCTGACATATACAGAGATCCAGAGATACTCTCTTATGAGGACTCAATGGATTTCTTCATCTATCAGTTAGCCAGAAAAGGCATGCTCCTGGAAAGACATGTATTTATCAGAATGCCCCAAAAACATTCTTGTGAGTGAGCTGAAATCTTTCTCTCTTTTGAACTCCTGTCATACTTTGGTTGTGTTATTCTTGGGGACCCAAACCAATACATAAAAACAGGTACTAAATTGTCACATACTGCCTTGTCTTCTTTACTAGACTTTGGGAATGTCCTGGGGAGCAGGGGAGAAGAAGGCAGTTACTTACAGTCAGCAACCATGCCTTATACACGGTACCAAATACATTTGCTGAATAAATAAAAGACCTTAAAATATGACAAGTCTTAGGTCACATCTATATCTAGGAGGTGACTCACTGTTAAATTGAAACACCCCAGAGAAGCCAAATATACTTACAAAAAATATTAGATAATAAAGAACGCATACTACCTAGTGGGTTGAAGGGAAAGAAATTTTCTATTTCTGGACATGTTTCATCTGGGAACGGAACCGAGGTTTTTTGTGTGGGAATCTTTTCAGTCATCTAAAGAAGAAAATATGTAAAATTAGTGAGGTTAAACAACACTTACCAACTATGTCATACATGAGATAATGACTAGAGTTTTAATTATTATGACTAAGTTACCAAGCTTATAGTTAGAAAACTTGATGCTAACTTTAAAACAATTCTAGCTTCTTTATGTGTCATTGTAATTCAAAGATACAACTGCATATTGTTCTGGTAGCATGGCTCAAATCTTACTAAGAATACAAAATAGTGAACCCTTAGTTTTACTGGTAAGTATCAATGCATCTTACTAGGAATGCAGACTGAAGTCAATTAAAAAACAGTCAATTCAATTATCTGCACTAATGGAGAGAGAACACTGGCATGAATAATATAAAATAACAGATAATACCAAAAGTTGACTTTTAAACACATTGTAATTTTCTAGCAGATTTATCACCCTAATTATATTTTGCTTAGCTTAATATCAAAATGAGTTTGCATTTTTTAGTACATTTCAAGCGGGAAAGGTAGGAAAGTGCTAAGAATATTTCAAATGAACTCTTTAAGTCTTTTATCTGATTATAACCTTTTATCACTCCATTTCCCTCTGGTTTATGGCTCCTAACCCAGTATTTCATCCTCACTGTAACCTTTAATCCTTCCATCCCTCAGCTCTTTCCTATGCCACCATCCCCTTGCTAACTGCACTCTCCTTTCTTCCCTTAGTGAACCAGTTTAAGTCTATACCAGACTCTCTCAGCCCTCTATTCCATGGCTGATCATGCCTTTACAAGCCTCAGCGTTGGATGACTCTCACCATTTACTGCCTTCACTTATTCACATGCTGCCAAATGGAATTAGAAAAAAAATATGATGACTGGATCCACTACAAACATATGCTGCATAATCTCACCTGGGCCTTCACAGCAACAAGATCATACTTTTATACTTCCCTAATTGACTCATTATTCCACTCACTGTATCATCTCTTCCAAATCTTTCCTCTCTTCTCAATCCTCCCATGGCATCTCCTCTCCCTGCTCTCTCAGCTGAGGACCCTGCCTCTTACCACTTGAAAAAAAATCAAGGTCATTCACCATGAGCTCCCTCTTCTCCCCATCTCACGTCACACCACTCAGATGTCTTCCCCCACTAAATTTCACATAACCCAGCTGAAGAGGTGGCCCCTTCTCCTTGCCAAGGCAAGGCAAACTCCTCCACATGCACCCTTGATGCCATTCCATTCCATCTTGTCTTCTCCAGCAGGTTGCCCCCTATATCATCCCCACTGTCACTAAACTCCTTGAGAAAGCTGCCTACAATCTGTGACTCCATTTCCTTTCTTCACTGTCTTCTAAATCTTCTGACTTCATTCAAATGAAAAAAACACTCTTTCCAAAGTTATTCATGAGCTATTAATTGCCAAAATCTAACAGACTTTTCTCATTTCTCACCCTTCTTTATCTCTCTGTAGTCTTTGACAATGCCACTCACCCTCTTTTTTCTGATTGATTCTCTAGGTTTTTATGACATTACTTCCTCCATATTCTTTTCCAACCACTATCTAATGGCTCCTTTTCTAGATCTTCATTCAGGTCCCTGCCACTGATCATGGGCACCCCCCAGGGGACTGTGCTGGACCCTCTTTTCCCTCTACCAGTAGTTCTCAACCTTCCTAATGTTGTGACCCTTTAGACCCTTTAATACTCACATGTGGGTGTATCTGCATGTGAGCGGACCCGCATGGAGACAGATAGAGGAGTGGTGTCTTGGTTCCTAAGACTATCAGACATACGTGTTTTCCGATGGTCTTAGGAGACCCCTGTGAAAGGGTCATTCGACCCCCAAAGGGGTAGCGACCCACAGGTTAAGAACCGCTGCTCTATACTATTAAACTATTTCACTTTACCTCACCAGTTTCTATGTGTTCAATTATCTTCTCTCCCCAGATGATTTTCAGATCTATTTATCCAGCCCTAAGTTCCCTTCGAAGCTCCAGTCTTATACATCACCAACTGCCTACTGGGCATCTCAAACAAAATGTCCCATGGACAAACTCACTATGTCCAAAGTAAAGTTCATCCTTTCTCCCAAACCCTCCCTGCTTCCCAACTTCTCTATGAATGTTGAAGGCACCCACTATCCTGCTTATCAAACCAAGTCTGCCACCTCAGTTTGAACCTCAACTCTTTCTCACACTCACTCCACATATCCAATGTCTTCCTGCCATTTCTACCTTCACCACATCTCTCATCTACATCCCTGTCTCTCCACTCATAGCTGTCACCTGGCACAGGCCCTCATCATCTCACACCTGGATTACTGCTTCTCTGCTTCACGGCCCCACTCCAGTCCATCCTACACCCACATGTGAAAGTGATCTTCCCAAAGTGCAGATCTGACCATGTTACTCCCCTCCTCAGTATACCCCATCCCCCCTCACCTACGCTTCCTGGCTTCCCTCAAGAGCTGGTTCAGATTCCACCTCCACAAGATGCCTTTCCCCATCTCCACTTTGACTTCTCTACAAAATTCCCTCACATTTACACTCTATTTATCTTGTATGCAACACAGTCCTTGAGGACAAGGACAACGTTTTTGCCTCTTTTTTATGCCCAGTGCTTAGCATAATGCCCAACAGATAGAATCCTATCAACTGGGGGGGAAAGCTAAAGAAATTGTGGTACCTGACTGTAATGGAATATTACCATACTGTAAATAAGAAATCATGAATGTAGAGAAGCATGGAAAGACATAAATTAATGCAAAATAAAGAACCAGGAAAACAATATACAGAATGACTGCAACAATGTAAATGGAAAGAAAAACAAAAAAGTAATCAAAACTGAAGTCTAAGAAATTATCATGACCAAGTGTCCCAAAGAATGAGACATGAGAAGGAACCTCATCCTACTTCTTTAGGGAAAAGAGGAATACTGCATATATAATATCAGACAGAATTTGAACATTTTCCCCCTTCTTTCTTCATAATAAGGGATGGCTCTTAAAGGAGCTTGAGGGAGGTATAGAGAGGGAAATTTAGGTGATATAAGAAGAGATCAAAATATGTGCTGTGGAAAGTTACCAAGGATTAACAGTTTGCTAAAAAAAATAACCAATAAAATGCATAAATGTAATGTGACCATCACATGATAAGCTGATGAAAGCCTCAGTCCCCCCAAACTCAATTCTTGCAAATGTCTAAAGAAATATCATCTCGAAATATAAAAAGTCAATCATCTTACCTTTTTGGCAGTGAAGTTTTGACCTCTCTGTTTGAGGGGTTCTTTTCTCTTCCCTACCAAGTTTTCCTTTTCGGTCGTCCTATTGACAGGTCCCAACGCCTTTCTGACGGATTTGGATAAAACTGGGGTTGCAGCAAACACTTTGCCTGACTTGGGAGTTGAAATCTGAGCTCTTCCAGATAAGGCTTTGATTGCTGAAAAAAAAAAAATTTGTGATCAGAATTTCCTTCCCTGGATCAACTACATCACATCACCAAACCATTCTATTGCCTGATACATGAAGCCCTCTCTGTATATATACCCCTTCCACTGCCCTGCAACACTGTCCCACTGCTTTGAAATTATTTCAGAATGCCAAAACTCAAAAGACTTCCATTTCTTATAAAGTTGTCCCAATAAGTGATTTATCATAATGCTACTTGGTTAATCCAGGCACAGTGATTATTTTATAATGAATGTTCCAAACTGCATACATAATAGGCCTCAGGGAAGGGCTAAATATAAAGAGATACATTAAAAGATATTTTTAAAAATGTATTACTTAGAACAAGACAACACTGTAACAAAAAAGGTAGATTCCATGTTATCTGTATGAACATGATATGACTAGTGAGGGTATGTAATATAATTTAAACTTATCAAAGTCCTTGTTCAAAAAAACAATTTTAGGTCCTATTCAGCTACCTACAAAAAAAAATTCCAATGAAGGACGATCCTCACCCAAAGGAATCAGGCAGTCTGTTACTGGTATGGATTAGAACAGAAGCTAGAAAGAATCCACACCAAAGAAAAGGATACATACACATTACCCTTTTATTTTTTTCATCAACATCAGATATCTATTGTTGTTTTGACAACTGCCACTTCACAATATAATCTGAAGTCTGGAAGTACCATCCCCTCTTCATTCCCTACCTCTTTTCATTTTTTCCCTTGATATTCTAGATACTTTATTTTCCAAATGAATTTTGCTATTATTTTGTCATGTTTTATAAAGTATCCTTTTGATAATTTGATTGGCATAGCATCAAAACTCTAAATTTACTTTGGTAATATACTTTTTATTATATTGGCATGGCCCAGTCATAAGCAATGTTTCTCCAGCTATTTAAAATGTTCTTTATTTCTTTAACAAATATTCTGTAACTGAATATATAAAGTATTTTTTATGACTTGGTAAACTCATTCCCAGGTATTTTGTGCACTTTGGGATTTCTCTCATTATGGCCTCTTGGATTCTGTCATTATTATATAGAATGCTATTGATTTTTGAGGACTTATTTTTGTAGACTCTGACTTTGTTGAAACTATTAATTGTCTCAATTAGTATCTTTGCAGATCCCCTAGAATTTGCTAAGTAAACCATCAGGATACACTCACATTTTTTAAAGAACACACACCTTCTACATTTCCCACAACCCAAGCTCTTCAGTGAAAATTTTTTATTCACAGCAACCCTATATGCCCATCAGAATCAAAGCAGACTTACACTTCAGCCTGTCCTTAGGTGCCACGTGAGAGCTGAGTTCTCCATTCTCCTTATCAACATAGATTAGTGTTGCCATTCTAGATTACTGTAGAGGAAAAACACATAGACTAGGGTAGAACCCTGTAGTGCAGTGGTTCTCAACCTTCCTAATGCCGTGACCCTTTAATACAGTTCCTCATGTTGTGGTGACCCCCAACCATAAAATTATTTTCATTGCTACTTCATAAGTGTAATTTTGCTAGTTATGAATTGTAATGTAAATATCTGATATGCAGGATGTATTTAAATTGAACATAACCCACACGTTGAGAACCGCTGCTGTAGTGGAAAAGTGAAACAGACCAAGCCTAACAGGAACTAGATTAAATCCTGACTTTCAATGCTAATTAAAGTAAAGAGTGGACAAATCAAATCACTGGGCCTCACTCTCCTTATCTATGGAATGAAGAGGTTGGAAGAGATAATCTTTGGGTCCCTCCCACCCCACCCCTCAAATCTCCCCACCCCCATTCTAAAATGATGACTCTTGAATGAATGAAAAGGCATTTATTAAGTACTTCCCATGAAGAGTACCTCTGTGCTAATAGGGATACAAATAGTAAAGTAAACCAGTGCCTGCCCTCCAGGAGCTCACATTCTAATGCCGAGAGACAACCCATAAAGGAGTGTTTCTGGCACAAGACAGATGGAAAGGTCCGTGGGCCTTGCTAAGCAGAGTTCAGATAACTACCACCACCTCAGGATCCCCTAGCCCTCACCAAATTGCCACACATGCAAATATAAAAAAGCAGCAGTTTGAGAGACATGAGCCAACATTTAGCCCATTTAGACATGGGTCAATAAACTTGATAATTACTGAGCTAGGGAACTGTTCCAGAGTCATGAAAACCAGTAGGTAAAGGCTAAAGTGTTTAGCTATGAGAGTAGGAGCTGTTGGGTTTTGATCCCATAGTACCTATTTTACAACCTTGTATATAGTAGGACCTCAAACATTTGCAATTGGAATCTGTCTAAAAACATTATAGTAAGGTCTGCAAGTAAAGAATTGAATTTAAAATGAGCAGAGACAGTCCCCCAAGTTATATAATCCAACCCCCCTCACTTACAGATGAAGAAACTGAGGGCCAGAGAGTTTAAGTCATGACATGTCCAAAGCCACAAGCTAGTAAGTAAAGTTTGAGCCCAGAGGGTCTGTTTCCAAAGCCAGGACTGACTGGCACCCTTATTCAATTCAAACAAGCACACAGTAAGTACACAGACAGATGAAACAGGGCATGCCCTCAGTGAACTTGCATTCTACTGAATGATACACCATGTACTCAGATGAGTGAACCATAAGGAACTTAACAAAAGAGAAAACCATGCTAACGGGCATCCTATGGGGGAAGAATGCCTTCACATTAAGTCTTGGAATGGGAAGGAGGTGAAGGATATTTATACAGAGGTTTGAGTTTTACAAGGCCCTCAAAAGAAGTGAGCTCCAGACAATAGAGATGAGGTGAGAGTGCGTTCTGGGACAGGCTGGACATTTGAAACTGAGACAAAAAACCAAATTTGTGGACCTGCAAGTAAGGAGGCCAGCTGGGATTGGACAGGGATCAATCACATGCTGGGGGAGGAAGGTGATGGATGTGAAATCAGTCTTGAAGAGTAGGTCTGAATCAGACTGTGGAGGAGAGATTGAAGCAGTGCCCAGTATTTACCAGGACTTCGACCTCCTGAGTAGTCATGTCACCCTCTGCAGCTGTTTGATCATCTCTAAAAGGAGGGAGGTAGAACTAAGGAGTCTTCAAGCGCTAAAGTCCTATGATCCTAACTTGCTTCTTCCCTTTGAGGAGCCTCAATTTCCTCATATGGAAAATATTGGCATTGATTCTTCTTGTACTGAACTGTCTCAAAAAGAAGGCACTGGGTCTCTCTTCCTCCCTCTCTGACTTCCCTTCTTCCCTCTAAAGCCTCATGTCCAGAACACCAACACCACCAATGGTCTGTTGGGTCATTAAAGAACTCTTCCCAGACCACGGAGTCAAGGAATGTGGTTATTATTATAATGCCAGCTTCTTATGCTGATTGGCCACCGTCTACCCCTACAATTTTTCTTAAAGGTAAAAGAGAATACCTTCAAGAGTCATCATAGCCTCTTGACAGAGGATAGAAAGGTTTTCCTCTAAACCAGGAAGATTTGGGTTCAAGTCCTGCCTGTGAAACAAACACACAGGCTATGTAACCCTGGAAAAAGTCACTTAAATTTCCAGTGCTCTAGGCAACAGTAAGACCATAAGCTGCAAAGAAGGCTTATTGGTAAAGGGACTTTGCTCTCCCAGAGATTCCCTACACTAATGAAATCAGAGATTCAGTCAGTATCGCTGAGAATAAGCACTGGAATTAGAATCAGAAAACCTGGGTTCAAATCCCAGCTCTGTCCCTACCTGTGTGACCTTGGGCAAATCATTCAGTTTCCTCCTCTAAATGCCACAGGACTAGGATTGGACCAAAGGGCACTGATCTCCAAATCTCTGATCCCACAAACTCTAAAGATTCTGCCTCTAGGACCAAATATAAACTTTTCTACTTGGCATTTAAGCCCTTCACAGTCAGATTCCAGCCAACAGTTTTTCAGATTCATACACTGCATAATTGATACTAGGGTCCAGCCAAACTGCTCCTCTCACATGCTACAGGGGCCCTCTCCTCTTTCTATGTCTTTGCATGGGTTGTCCCAAATGCCTGGAATTCATTCCTCCTTCCTCACCCCCCACCTGCTAAAAAAGCTTAGCTACAATACTCTCTCCTACATGAGGCATATTCATGATGATGATGATGAAAGCTGCGAGCACTTATAGCATTTGAAGGTTTGCAAAGCTGTTTACAGATGGCATCTCATTTGATCCCCACAACAACCCTGAGAGATAGGTACTATTATCCCCTTTTTACAGATGAGGAAACTAAGGGAGTCGGGAGTGGCCAGCCCAGGGTCACAACAGCTAGGATCTGAGGCCAGTTTTGACCTCAGCTCTTCCCAACTCCAGCTTGCTCTAGCTGATCCCAAAGCTGTTCCTTTCCCCACCTGCAATTATTCTGTATGACCTTAGACTTAATTTGAGAGGCTGCATGGGCATAGTCGATAGAGCTAGGTCTTTGATACCAGGAAGGACAGAGGTTCAAGTCCTGTCCCTATCACCTACCCTTGCAACTTTCTAAGAATGATAGTCTCTAAGACAGTGGTTCTCAACCTTCCTAATGCCGGACCCTTTAATACAGTTCCTCCTGTTGTGGTGACCCCCAACCATAAAATTATTTTCGTTGCTACTTCATAACTGTAATTTTGCTAGTTGTGAATTGTAATGTAAATATCTGATATGCAGGATGTATTTAAACTGTTACAAATTGAACATAACCCACAGGTTGAGAACCACTGCTCTAAGACAATTAGTTGCAAAGATGCCAGCCTGCCCTGGTAGAGGGATTCTCCTCACCTGAGAGTCTCCTCTATTTAGTAAGGCTAGTAACTCCAATAGTCTTAGCATAGTTTTAACCCTATTTAATAGCTTTACTGTACTAAGTCTCAAGTGCATCACGCTTCCTAAGAGACAATGTAAGCTCCCTGCTGGCAGGAGATATTTTGCCTTCTGGTCTTTGTACACTCAGAGCCTAGCACAGTCTGGCACACAGTAGGCGCTTAATAAATAGGCCGCCTGCCAGGTGGGGCGGGAAGCTGCCCCAAGTGCGCACTGTTCCTCTCCGCCCACGCAAGTGCAGCGCCCTAGGGGAGCCACGCGCGTATCCCCGGCTGTCCCGGAGGCTCAGCTCGCTCACATCCCTCACGCTGCCTCCGCAGCCACCGGTGTGGGCACGGCTGGCGGCGCAGCCGTTTCCCAGCCTCCACCAACTAGCTTCCCTCCGAGAGCCCTATTCCGGGGCAAGCCCCAGTCTGCGCCCGCGCCCCCTACCTCGAAATCCGACAACTAGCCGCGCCGGGCTCGTTCGGCCTCCCGTCCAACCCGACGCAGGCCTACCCACGTCGGGTACTGACCGAAATGGGTCTGAAATGCAGAGTGGACCCACCTACCTTCCACACTTACCACAGACGTTAGCAAGCTCAACCGGGCTTGTTTTCCCAGGCCTGCGTTTAAACCAGAGCTCACGCCTTCATTGGCTCTCCGAACGCAGGGGGCGGGGCGGGGCCGCCGGCTGAGCCAATGAGAGAGAGCTGGTGGGAGCCCGGCCAACTTTGCAATACGGAGGGGGAGAGAGAGGAAAGCTACCGAAATCTTTTGAAAAATCTGCTTTTTTTTTTACTCGTTGCTCTGAGCTGCCCCTCACGTCCCTTCCGGCCTCAGAGCCATGAAGAGTCAGGTTCAAATCCTACCTCCGACATTCAAGCTTTCTTCTTTTACCCTGAAGTCAATTAGCATATATTTTTAAATACGTTGATAACTGTATTCCGATATAATTGTTTTTCTTTGCGAGTTTGTGTATTTTATGCATTTAAAAACATTCTGAGAAGGGGTCCATAGGCTTCACCAGACTGCCAAAGGTGTCCAAACCCACAACCAGCTATATAACCCGGGATCAAGCTCCCTTAAACTCTGAGCTTCAATTTTCTCTGTAAAACGAGGGAATTAAACTAGATGGTTTTTAGAAGCCGCCTCTAAATCGAAATCAGTCTTCTAGTTTCCAGCCTTTCAAATATATGGAAAACAGCTTTTCATTAAAATGACCATATAGTTTTCATCATGGTGGCCACAAAGTTTTGAACAAAGAACAATCATCTGGTATCCCTAAGGAGGTTTGCCTCCTTACTCAGTCATTCAGTCATCTCAAAGTACAATAGTCAGTCTTCCACTCATGGGGCAACTAAGTTAATTCAATCAATCACTTATTCAGCAACCAATTACTAAGTATCATTAATCACTAAGTACAATCATTAGAAAATATATAGACCCTCCACCCCTAGGTCACTGGTAAATTTACAATTCCTCAATCAGTACACAGTATCCAAGTAAAGTCTTCTTTCAGCTTAACTCTGAGTAGTCTCTCAGATTCCCTGGATCCCCTTCCATGGTCCCAGATCCTACCTGGATTCACCAAACTGTCACCTGGGTTCAAAGACAGCTCCCAGGACTTTGTCCAGCTCTCTGTATAGGTCCTGCTCTACACTGTGGTTCATAGGGTCTAGTCCATCTCAAATCCTCCACAATTTCTGTTCCTGGGAATTCAAGCCTCAACCAAGCCACAAACAGACAAAGCCCCTGCATCCTCGTCGTGCCTCCTCAGTCCTTGGGCAGTCTGGCTGGCCCTCGGACACAGAAGAAATCTCAGCTGGCTCCCAGAATCAAAGTCACTCCACCCAGGTTTTCAAAATCATTCTCTCTAGCCTGGGAGGAAAGGGAGGGGCCCTGGATGTTTCCTTTTCAGCCTCCTAGCCTCCTGGGCTCCTGGGCTCCTGGGCTCCTGTTCAGAAGAAGCTCTACCACCACAAGTTCTCAGGAAATTCTGACTGTCTCTCTCTTCTCATTTCTCTTCTGTAGCTGCTCTGCCTCCAGATTCTTGTCCCAAGAAATTCTGAGCCTTCCTCTCTGGGGCTTTTCCTTATATACACACAGAATTAGCTTCCTGCTTCAGCCAACCCCTTCCTGTTACATCAGTAACAGGAGACAGGAGTTCATACCTTCTGTTTCCCCAACAGAGGTTTGATCAGTTACTAAGTTCCAAGTACCTGCTACTTTTGCTTAACTTGAAACAAGGTGCTAAGTACCTGCTTACTTGCCAATACAAAAAGGGGTCTTCAAATTCAAATTAATTACCATTACACATGGAAGCAAGCACAGAGCCTTGTTTCACTCCACTGTCATCTATAAATTTGAGAAAGATGGCATATATCCCTTTATCCAAATCAATTTGTAACAGGTTGAGTAAGTTTTCAAGGGCTATCTATTCACATACTTAAATGGATTTGTGCTCTCATGGATGAGGATGTTCTCAACAATAATGCAGATCAAAACCCATCCACATTTTCTATCCAATGCAATTCACGCCTATGTTTTCCCATAGATCTATTGCAGAGAATCTAACTACTGTTCTTGAGGCCTTCTTTTAGTTCAGGGATTCTGAACTACCTTTGTGTTATGGACCCCTGCAGTAGCTGAGGCAAGGCTATGGCGCCTTTCTTTAACAGTATGTTTAAAAGCACAAAATAAAATACACAGGAAATACTCAGTACATAGGAAAATACATAGGGAAAAAAAGAAAAACAATTATTTTGAAGTATTGTATGAGAATTTTTTTTTTAATTCACAGACACTAGCTGAAGAACTCCTACTCTAGGTCTCTTTACATTTAATAGGTGTCAGTTCCACACTCTGATAGTCTGTTTGTTCCCCTTCACTCTCACTACAGGATGGGTCGTATTCCTTTCCCAATATTACATCTCCCTGGTGATATGTATTGATTACTAACTCAATAAACTGGTTATCAAAAAAAGCATTTTCTATCCATTAAGCTTTTCAAGTATAGATTTTTAAGCCAATCTCTTTTGTGCAATTTTTGGATAATATTTTGAAGCTCAAAATAATCACCATAAATTTACACACAAACAGTAGCATCTAGATGATCTCATCATTTATAGAGATACCCTCTTGCATCTAGACTCTTTGTAAGACATCCTCCATGATACCAAAGACCTTTGGTGAACATACATCTATCTCCCTTACATACTCCCTAATCTATCTCCCTAACATACATCTAAAGTCAAGCAAGGCATATCTGACTTGTGCTTTGCATGACATAAATAATCAGAGAAGAGTTAAATAAAATGATCTCTTCAGTAATACTTGTAAAAGGTCCCTTTACTACTTTTGTATAATCCAATTTGGGTACAAATCTATTCAAATTAATACTCTGAGGCCCCAATATTGTTTTTTCTCCCTGAATTTCCTCTCCTTGAACAGCTGCTATGCTAATCACATGATATTACACTGTAATGGTAGGAAAGGGTAATTTACTTGAAATAGAAACAAGGGATATAAATAGGAAAATGCAGTAAAAGAAAACACTCTTTTTTTAAAAAAATGTGTATTTTTAGTTTTCAACATTCATTTTTATAAGATATTAAGTTTTAAATCTTCTCTCCCTCTCTGACCTCCCCCAACCCCAAGATGGTGTGCAATCTGATATAGGCCATACATGTACAATCATATCAAAGATATTTCAACATTAGTCATGGAAAACACTCTTAAGATCATGCCCAGGATGCACCCTCCCTCTTAACCTCCAGGTTACATACTCAGTCCTTCTCCACTCCCCTTTGCCTCTTGATACAATGAAAAAGATATATATAGGTAACTTACGAGCAGTTTTCACCACTCTCCAAATAACTCTTCTGTCTCCAGGAGAGGTAGTAGAAACTCAATTAATCACAGGAGATTCGAGGGAACTTGTGTGGGTGACCTGTGTTATTTTCTTTTACATTTTTCCACAGTAGCAAATCTTCAGTGTATAGGCTTCTTGGCACTGCAATTAGAGAGAATGTTGACACTTCTCATTTCGGTGTGAACATGTTTCAGATATGCAAACTTTTTGCTCAAGAGCTAAGGGAAAAACCTAACCCTGCATCTTGCTGCCTCAGGTCCCACTGGGGCTGCTGCCAATGCTGTGCTAGTCCCAGTATGGACTATATGTAGCAACTATAATTATTTCTTCCTTGCCATCTAGTTCCTAACTTCTCTCAGCACTCTTTTCCAAACTGCCACTCTTTTCACAAGTTTCCCGGTCTGAAAGACTGTATTAGCTGGGGTCAGTGGAGAACAGGAAGCCTGCCATTAGTCTGTGAAATTACCACACAGGCTTATGGGAAATCACATTTTCGAAGTCCCCCCCAAGGGAAACTTGTGTTCCCACAAAAATATTTATCAAGGAATATTGTATGACCCTAACACCTATGCATGAAAGGATCCTTGTAAAGAGAGAGCCTTGAAGTTTGTGCTTTTCTCTACTAAATCAAGGCTGTTTTATAATCAAACAGCAATAAATGTGAGCCCTATCTGGCTTCCTTTGAGTCCTAGCTAAAATCCCACCTTCTATGAGAAACCTTTCCAAACCCCCTTAATGCTAATACTTTTTCTCTGTGATTATCTCCATTTTATCTTGTTTGTGTCTTGTTCATACACAGTTGTTTACTTGTCTCTCCCATTAGACTGTGAGGTAGCTAGATGACATACTAGATGGGGTGTTGGGCCTGGAGTCAGGAAGACCTAAATTAAAATGCAGACTGAGATACTTTCACCATAAATTTTCACATAAACAGTAGCGTCTATGATCTCATCACTGATACAGACACACACTTCCATCTAGACTCTCTATAAGACATCCTCCATGTGTGACCTTGGGCAAGTCATTAGCCTCTTTTTGTCTCAGTTTCCTCATCTGTAAAATGGGGATAATAACAGCACCTACCTCCCAGAGTTGTTGTGAGGATCAAATGAGATAATAATTATAAAGCACTTAGCACATGGCCTGGCACATAGGTGCTATATAAATGCTAGCTATTATTCTTATTATTATTCCTCGAAAGTAGGGATCGGGGTATTTTGTTTTGTTTTGCTTTTTCCCTTTTTTGTGTCCCCAGTGGTAAGCGCTGTACCTAGCACAAAATAGGCACTTAATAATTATTGGGTGTCTAATTGGCATCTTGCATTCTCCCTGCCTTTCAGTCAATTGTGTGACTGCAAAGATGAGATCTGCTCCAGGAAAATCACTTATGAAAGCCTCTTTCCTCTTACTATTTCCATAAGGATACTTTCAGTGGATAAAAAGAAGTTTTCTCTACGGACTACGCTAGAGAAGAAGAAAATAGAGAAGTGCTCATTTAGCAAATGATTGCTGATCATAGTTCTAAATTTTTTTCTCATTTCCTTTTCTGTTTTAGTTACTTACTTTTGTTAGTTTTAGTCTGTTGTTTGATCTGTATAGTATTTGTATAATGATGAAGAGCAAAGTGAACAGAACCAGGAGAGCATTGTATACAGTAACAGCAATACTGTTTTAAGAAATCATTTTGACTATTATAAATACACAAACTAAAAATAAAGGCTATATGAAGAAAGATGCCATCTGCATCCAGAGAAGGAACTGATAAATAGGAGTACGTAGAGAATAATTTTGCATATATATCTATATATATATCTATATATAGATATATATAGATACATATGCCTATTTGTTTCTAAAGGTAGCCATCTCTAGGGGAAGGAGGAAGGGAAGAAGGAAGGAAAAAAGAGAAAAAAACCAGAAATTGACATGATAACTTTATGGTATATTTGGAGGGAATAGCAAGTTGTACATGGTAGATTTGCAATTTCATGTGAAATCATCTTTTTATTGTACTATGTCATGGAAATGCTTGTTTTGTTCTGTGAATTGAAAATAAAATACATTTTGAAAAATAAAAATAACCGAGTAGCTAGATGTAAGTTGATTTTAGAGGGTCCTCAGGGTCACTGGTGTGGAGGTTCAAGTCATACAGAGTGTAATTTCTAGGAAACAGCCTCCACTAACATGACCCCAAGTCCTTGAAGAGCTAGGACAAGCTGGGTTCATGGCGAATAATGATTTTTTAAAGACTTATAAAGATAAGAAAATTAGTACACAGGTTGGCAAGGATCTTATTTTTTAAGTAATATTATCCATGATATTCTCCCTCCTTTTGGTAGCTTCCTCACTAAAATATCTTGTCAAACAACCCTCAATGTTTTCAAGATTCTGCTGACTATGGTACAGATTTTCTCAATGTGATATGTACTTGATCTGATCCAGTCACTCTTTGCTAATTCATCTTTTTAGGTGTCATTTCAACTGCCTCATATAGCAACTGGGAACTTTGACATTAGAGTCCTGGTATGGTATTTTCACAACTATCGGTCATGAAAACAGGTTGTTGTTATAGAAACAGAAAAATTTGCTCCAATTTAAATCACTTTGCTGTCCTCTTGCCCATTTCATTTATTTCTACTCTAAAACTGATATGACTCTGTTGAGCCTTATGTCAAGTTTTCTTATTAAATGAATGATCTGGTTTTGCTCCTGTTCCCCAGCATGCTCTACGAGAAGGTCACTACAGCTTTTTCTCTGCCCTTATCTCTCCCTTTATCTCTCTGCTCTTTTTGGCACTATTAGCCACCCTGCAATGCTGGATATTCTCATTCCCTTTTTTTCCCCAAGAGACTGTTCTCTCCCAGTTCTCTTATTAATAATACGACCACCCACTTTCAGTCTCATTGTCTAGATTGGGATCTGTCTCCTACTGTCTATATAGGAGCATCTCTAAGATGTCTTTTCTCCCTGGGGTGTCTTCTCTACTTTCACTATATGCTTTTTCTTGGTGATCTCATCTATTCCCACATATTCATTACCATTTCTATGTAGATGATTCCCAATATACACATCCATCCTAACCTCTTTCTAGAATTCCAGTCCTTCATATCTAACTGCCTGTTGGATATCTTTACCCTGGTGTCCTAAAGAGTATTTAAAACTTAGTTTTTCTGAAGCAGGCCTCAATATTTGAATGTAAATTCTCCCCTCCTTCAGACTTTCCTATGATTGAGAACATCACTATCATTTCTGACATGCATATGTACTGGATGCCCTCTTTCTTCTCCCTCTCTCACTCCTTCTTCCTCCATGTTTGATCAGTTGCCAAGTTTTATAAAAGTATACTTCCATAATATATCTTGGAGCCACAGAAAAAGGACTAACCCCCTGACAAAAACTGTTAATAAGCTTAAGAAATATGTAAGCTATTAATAACTGAGATGCACACTCATCAAAAAGCTATGCCACATTAGGATGTAAACTTGATAAAACCAATCCCATGTAGAAACTACATTAAGCTTGAGACCACTCTCCCCAGGAACTGCAGTGGTAAAGGGAAGACTGTCCAAGGGCTAGGGGAAAATGTTCGTACTTCTCTTTTTGCCATATCTTTGAAGTAAAGACTCCTTTGTAAAAGTTATTTAAAAATAAAGAAATATAGGGGCATTATTTTAATCTTCCATCATCAAATATTCTTCTGATTTGAAATAAGCTTGAATGTTTTTATTCAATGGAAAACTTATTAAACTAGAACTGTTTTCTCTCTGTTATTTTCCAAAGTGCATCAATTTAGTAACATATATTTCGCCTCATCTTGTGTCAACTAGAGTAGACAACCTGAAATTCACAAGAAAAAATAGAAAAGAAAAATATGTAAGTTACCTGATTGATCTTCAAATCATAGAACAGCAAATTCAACTTCTATTCCTGAAAAAAATTACAAAATACATTATGAAAGAGAGATGGTCAGCAAACATTTAAGGGGAAAAATGCTCATTAAGAAATAGCACAGCTCCCCCGAGAATAGGTTATATCATTTGGTATAATTGTTTTATTTTTCTCTTTTATTTCCAGGGGAATGAGGGGAAGAGAAAGAAAAGAAAAGCAATCTTAGTTAAAAAATAAAATTGAATTTTAAAAGAATAGGGAATGCCAAATTAATCTCATTCTCATCTTTGACAGAGCTATTGGATTGATAAATCAGGATAACACAATGGATACAGTTTAACTGGATTTTAACAAAGTATTAAACAAAGTTTCTCGTGCTATTCTTATAGAATGGATCCATCTTATAAATGGTTCAAGGTGTGCTAGATTCAGTCTTCAAATCTTTTTTAATGATACACCTCAATTAATTTAAAATGCCTGAGCCCACACCCCCAATATGCATAAATTTACTTGTAAATTATATACATTACTACTATATTAATAATCAAATATATCACAAAACACATAAAAATAGGCATTCATAAAGAATGAGATGAAGATGAAATAATATTTGATCCTAGATCAATAAGGAACCACTGGAGTTGATTGAAAAGAAGAGCAATAAGGTCAGAGCTGTGCCTCGTTTTGGCAGCTGTATGGAACATGGATTGGAGGGGGGAGAGATTTGGGGTAGGAAGAAAAAATTTAAGAAGCTTTTCCAGTTGTCCACACAAGAGGTGATGTGGGCTTTGCCTGTGTGATTGGAGAGAAGGCAACAGATGCTAGAGATGCCGTGCAAATAGAAATAACAAGATTTGGCAACTGATAGTATACATGGGATCAATGAGAGAGGATGAGGAGCTGAAAATGATACTGAGATTGTCAAACTGAATAGTCAAATGTAAAAGAGAAGTGGATTTGGAAGATGTGTTAAAACTGTATCATGTGCTGGTCACCCTCACCACCACCACCACCACCCTCTTCTAGTCAGTATAGGAAGTTTACAAGTAGACAGTATAGGGCAGTTCAATTATAAAGGGGAACGTAGAAGTTGTGTATAGTCTCAAAGATCAAAGGAGCATAATTTGGAAATGTTGTGATGTATTAACCAAAAATCACATCCTGGTAATGTGTGAGGAATCAGAGGAAGTCATCTACGCTTTGCTATCAGGGACTTTTGCTCCTATGGCATATAAATGTCAGATAATTTCCAGACATCCATAGTAAGACCAGCAGAACACCAAATGTTACTGATAACTTCAAGATGATGTGAATAGGTTAACTTTAAGTTTTACTGATAACTTTGAGATGATCTGGATATATTAATCAATTTAATGCCAAGGTGGCACAGATAAGAGTTAGTCTGTTCCCCCCAAATCCTATAAATGTGAGACTTCAAACTTCTGTCCCAACTCCCCTCACCCCCACTCCAGCTCTTTTCCATCTCTATTTGGGTCCATGCTGCCAAGTGCTCCAAACTGTAAACAATGGTTCCATGAGTGATTATCTAAGCCTTTCCTCCTCCCCATCCTCTTTCTCATGCTGCTTGATATCATTCATTATCCCATCCCTGTTCCCACTCCATCTGCCTCTGTACCTCCTTTCACCCCACTTGTCTCTGTACTTTTTGAGTTATTTGTTCCTATATCCTTATTATTATTATCCTATAGCCTTATTAAAGTGTGATTGAAGCCTCACTCCCACTGCCATTATGGTCTTTCCTAGCAAGTATCCAAAGAATCTGGCATGCCTGCCCCATTTCATAATTTCATAAATTAATTAGAAATTCAGGGGACATAATATAGCATGATGAAATCTGTGGTGCAGATCACAATTCCATCCATGTTTGCTTACCTTTGAGACTTACTCTATCCCACCCAAAAATAAAAAAGGGGAGATGGAGCTATTATTCACTGAAAGAGTACCTGCTAGAAGGGTGTTTTAGGGGCAGGAGGAGGGTACCAGAGAGGGAGGGTATTGAAGGAGGATATGCTGGAGGCACATCCCACAATTGTTATTGCAGGGAGAGTAGGATAGGACCCACCTTCTCCCCTTCTGATTAACTTGTCACATTTTCCTTGGGGTCAAGCCATAGCCTCTACCACTGAGACCACTTGCCTAGATGATAGGACAAGTATATGCAGACATTCAGTGGTCAGACTGGAAGAGTAGTAATTAATTATTTGATGTCATTTTAGATGGAAATCATCAGTGGTATATCCCAGGGATATCTATGCTCTAACAGCTTTCTGTTGTTCAATATTTTTATCAATGACTTGGACAAAGGGATAAATGGTGTATTTATCAGATATGCAGATAATAACAAAGCTAAGAGCCAAAGCTAACACAATGATAGAGTTCAGATCTAAAAAGGCTAGAACAATCTTAACAGGTTGAAACATTGACCTGAATCTAATAAAAAAGAAAAAATTTTATAAACCTGAAGACCCCAGCTTTTAGAACAAGAACTCACTATGACAAAAACTGCTGGGAAAACTGGAAAACAGTAAGGCAGAAACTAGGTATAGACCAACATCTTATACCATATACCAAGATAAGGTCAAAATGGGTACATGATTTAGACATGAAGGAAATTAACAAATCAGGAGAGTAAGGAATAGTTTATCTGTCAGATCTATGGAGAGGGAAGAATTTATGACCAAACAAGAGATAGAGAGAATTATGAGATATAAAATAGATTATTTTGATTACATTAAATTAAAAAGGTTTTGTACAAACAAAACCAAAGCAACGAAGATTGAAGAAAAGCATAAACTAGGGGAATATTTTTACAGCAAGTGACTCTGATAAAGGCCTCATTTCTCAAATATATAGAGAACTGATTCAAATTTATAAAAATACAAGCCACTTTACAATAGAGAAGTGGTCAAAGAATATGAACAGGCAGTTTTCATATGAAGATATCAAAGTTTTCTATAGTTATATGAAAAAATGTTCTAAGTCACTATTGATTAGAGAAATGCAAATTAAAATAACTCTAAGGTACTACCTCATAACTATCAGACTGCCTAATATGACAGAAAAGGAAAATGATAAATATTGGAGAGGGTTTGCAAAAATTGAGACAATTATGCACTGTTGTTGGAGTTCTGAACTGATCCAACCATTCTGGAGAACAATTTGGAACAATGCCCAAAGGACAATCAAACCGTACATCCCTTTGATCCAGCAATACCACTACTAGGTCTGTAACCCAAAAAGGTTTTTTTTTAAAAGGTGTGAAAGGAAAGGACTCATTTGTACAAAAAATATTTATAGCAGTTCTTTTTATGGTGGCAAAGAATTAGAAACTGAAGGGATGCCCAATCAATCCCATTGAAGGGAATGGCTAAATAAGTTGTGGTATATGATTGTAATGGAATATTATTGTGCTCTAAGAAATAGCTAGCTGGTTGGTTTTAGAAAAACCTGGAAAGACTTACACAAACTGATGCAAAGTGAAATGAGCAGAACCAGGAGAACATTGAATGCAATAACAACAATATTGTATAGTGATCAATTGTGAATAATTCAGCTATTTTCAGCAATACAACGATCAATGACAATTCAAAGGACTCATGATGAAAAATGCCATATACCTGCAGAGAAAACCTTCAGATCTAGTATCATTTTTTTCATGTTTTTTTTCTTTTGGTCCATTTCTTCTTTTATTATATGACTAATAGTTTTAATACACAACTGTTCATATATATAACCTATATCAAATTGCTTACTGTTCTTGGGAGGTGGAAGGTGAGGGAGGAAGGGAGAAAATTTGGAACTCAAATTTTTAAAAAATGAATGTTAAAAATTATCTTTACACGTAATTGGGAAAAAATAAAATACTATTTTTAAAAAAAGATAAATGTAAAGTCTTATTCATGGATCAAAATATCAACTGCACAAATACAAGATGAATGAGACATAGCTAGACAACAGTTCAATTAAAAAGATGGAGGGGAAGCAGATGAATGGGTGTAATAGTAATTAGTTTAGTAGGATACTAAGTGCTAAGTGTGGAAAGTGCAAACTCTGTCCCACTGTTGAGAAGGCACGAACTCCCCTGTTGATGTGGAAGAAGGGGATTGGCTGAGCCCCTGTCAATGTGGAAGAAGGGGATTGGCTGAGGTGTGTACATAAACAAGAATTCCAGAGACAGACAGAATTGGAATTTTGCTCCCCTTGAAGGAAGAATCGTGGAGACTGAAGCCAGCTGAGGCAAAGAGCATCTGAGAGACAGAATTTGAATGCTGCTCCTGCTGAAGGGACAGAGAGAGAGAAAGAGTTTCTCTCCCAGCATCTGGAAGCTGAGAACTGACTGAGAACTGAGAAGGAGTTTTCCTGAGACCAGAATCTGGTGAGGGCCGCCTGGAAGGCTGAGAGGGCTTGCCTGGA
>CM053585.1:283837982-283855662 GCA_028646515.1 Pseudochirops corinnae
TTGTCCACGTTTTTTGAGAACAGCAACAGTGATGCTTCTCCCTCTCTCCTTCTTGCATCCTGTCCTCTCAGGGAGAGTGAGTACCCAATTCCAGAGCTTATCTCTGTTCTTTAAAATTTGTTTGCATTTCTGCTTAATTAGTATTGATTGTCAACTTTAAAAAAAGTGTGATTGATCAAAACAGCTTTTCATTGGTATGTTTACATTCTTGGAAACTGGAAGCCAGAGAGAAGGGCAGTGACATATTTAGTACAGAGAGAGGGAAAAGAAGAGAAAAGTAGAATTACCCCTGAAATTGTCACTCTTTTTGGTCCTCCTTGGAGCTCTGAAGCTATGTGAGAGAGAAATTTATTGATATCTTAATATTCTCCATGTAGTGAATGTGTCTCTGGGGACACTATCCCAGAGTCAGGCCACTACACCTCCCTCTCAAGGCTCTAGGAGTACCCTGGGGGTTTTGGGGTAATGCTTCACTTCAGCTTGAGTCCCCATTGGTTGTTTCCCCCTTCCTTAGCTAACAGTGACTAGGACCCCAGTTCAATTTAACTATTTACCATCAATTACCTTTTACAAGGGGCAGCTAAGTGGTGCAGTGGATAGAGTAGTGGGTCTGGAGCCAGGAAGACTCACCTTCCTAAGTTCAAATCTGGCCTCAGAAACTTACTGGCTTGGTGGTACAGGGCAAGTCATTTAATCCTGTTTGCTTCAGTTTCCTCCTCTGTCAAATGAGCTGGAGAAAGAATGGCAAACCATTCCAGTATCTTTGCCAAGAAAACCCCAAATGGAGTGACAAAGAATCAGACACAACTGAAAAACAACTGAGCAATAACAACAGATAGTAGGGACAGTTAGTAGAGAATGATGATCTGAAAGTGTCCTAATGGCATAAAACCCAGGGAAAGAGTATCTCAATAAGATCCACAATCACTCGAAAGAAAATAGTATAACAATGTACTTAGGAAAAAAAAAAGGTAAAAACTGCCTATTACCCAAGCTATTGTAAAGAGCTAGGAAGGTATCCCCTGATGTAGAACATTTACCAGAGAATTTAAGCAGGTTTAAAGACAAGAGGCCCATATGTAGCACCAGTAACACACATCTCCCTTTTCTTTGTTTCTTTTGCACTCTAAGGATTGATTTATATTTATGTTATTAATCTCTTTTTTCTTATAGGGTCTCCTGTTTATAGGAACCTGCACTTGCTTAAGGGTGATATTTCAATGTACCTCCACTGTATTTGTGATATCAACAGTCACTATCTGCTCCTTCTCTTTTCTCAAGCTTCAGCTTCACAGAAGCCACCTCTTCACGAACACCCACACTTTCCCCCAAATCTCTACCTGCACCATTATTAATCACAGAGATGAAGACTATCAGCCTCTAGGTTTTATTTAAACATAAAAGGGGCAGTAAAATTATAACAATTGAAGGACAATGAGCAATGATGTTTGGAAGAGTGAATCTGGATTGGAAGAAACCATTTAGGATTGTAGAGACAGAATTGGCTTCTTCAGCTTTTGACTCCTTCCCACTATAGGAAGGAAGAAAAGACAAAAGACTTGGAGGAGCTGGGCAGTTAATGGTAGCTGCTCCCTAAAGTGCTTAATTGTTTCACTGACTGTTGCTTGCTCTTAGATATTGGAAGTCCCTTTGGTACCTCACTTATATCCAACAGCAATAATCCATCAAAATCTCAGAATGAAAAAGCATGGGAGTGGTTACTCCAAGACCAGAAGCACTGCTCAGCCCTACTCATCTGCATGGTCCCAAGATGAAGAATAGATTCTTCTCTTCAAGTTCCTCCCTCCCAAAATTTTCCAAAAGCACCACAGTAGAAGTCTAAATTCTGAACAGGTCACCAACTGGTATATTCTGGGATTCCCTGTGTTTGAGTTTCTCAAAGCATTGCATTGTGCAGCAAAAGTATTACACTGTGACTTGCTGGTCAACAGGGGAGTCCATTTAGCTCATATGTACATGTGTCTTGGATAAGCCCCGAAGAGGGGTAAGAAATTGAATAGGAGGAGGCAAGCAGATGCGATGAGGTTAAGTCATGCAGTGCTTTTGACAATCCTAAATTATTCCCTTATACAAAGACCCATTTTTTGGAAACCATGATCTCCAAAGAATTAAAGTTGCAGGAATGTTGTGATGGGGGTTCTGCTCACTCAAAATTAGGGTTTCATGATGTGTTGTAGTGGAACCATCTCAAAGAATTCAGAGTCAGACCACTTCTAATTCAAATATAGGCATTTACTGGGATTGACACCGCTCATGAAGCAGGCTAAATTCCAAGAGGAACCAGCAACTTCAGAAAAGCTGGATGGATTTTTATAGGGTAAAGATGCAATTACACAACAAAAATAATGAATATTAAAGATGCAGGAGAAGTTTGTTAAGAGATTAGGTAATGGAGGAGGGGTCTCATCTATTGTTCAGTGGTTAAACATTCTAGTTATGCTGCCCTCCAATTGGCTAGCTATTGTGGTCCTGTCTTGGGCTAGACAGATGATGTGATTGTGATTGAATACAAGAACATATCTGTTTCTGTGGGAATGGGTCTGGGGGCAGTGACTAGGTAAAGGCAGTAGCTGGGTTCCCATCACATGGACACACCTACTGTTTCTGTGGGAACTAAGAGTTCAGGGACACACCTGTTGTTCCAGTGAGCAGTGAGGCATATAGGTAAAGTTAGGACATTGGCAGGAGTGGTGGGGCACTAGATAGGTACAGTGGGTCTGCTGTTCAGTGGGGCCAGGCCTATAATGAAGTTAGAATATTGGGGTTGGGGGCAGCTTTATTAGGATTCCATCAGAAGGACAATGGAGAAATGTGTGGTGAGTGTGAAAAGGTTGACTCCAATGCTTTGTATGTAAGAAGGGTCATAAAATATTATTATCCAAAAAACTGGGAAAGTAGATGAGCTAGACACATAAGAAGAAGAAGGGATAACAGAAGAGTAGACCAAAGGCTGCACTAGAAACACACACATACATACACAAGCAGTCATAAGCAATGGAAATGAAGAAATTAAGATATAGATGTTTATATGGATGATTTTATAGATATAAAACCCAAGACACTCAACCAAAAAGTTAAATAAATTAATGAATGACTTTAGCAAACAGCAGAGCATAAGATAAATCCATAAAAGTCACGTGCATTTCTATTTATCACCAACAAAATCAGAAAAAATGATAGAGAAATATCACTTATAATAATGACAAAATTTAGCAAGTATTTGGGGATAAATTTGTCAAGACATACATCTGTGTAAAGACAATTTCAAAATAGTTTGTCTGAAAATAAAGAACTGAACAAATAGATTCAATAAAATGTTAAGTTGAGCAAGTTATAGTGAAAAATGCTCAAACTTCCCAAATTAATTAATAAAATACCAATAAGCTATTTCATAGCCATAAAATAGATAAAAGTTATAAAATATTAATTAATTAAAATAGATAAAACCACAAAACATTAATATGAGAAAATGGATTGGCAATATATGAGGAACTATGAAACAGAATTTGCCAGAGATCAGTACAAAGGGAAACTTACCCTACAGATTAATGTAACAAAATAGAAACTAGTATATTTAAGTGGAGTCTTGCTAGGATCTTTTCCTCTCTTTTTCCCAAAAGTGAAAAGTATCTATTAGTAGAATGAATTCTGGAATTTTTGGAGAAGGACTCCTCCTGTCCCAGGATGATCTGAAAAATAATAGTTAATTGCTCTCTTAAGCACGCAGGCCTTAATAGAAGTTGGGGTGCTTTATCTATTCCTGGAAAAGTGGGGAATGTTCCCTCAAGTTGGCAGAACACTATTCCCAGGTATCAGAGGGAGAAAGAACAAGTTTTCTAGTCACCATTTCTGAACCTAGTAGCAGTGTCAGGCTGGAAAAAAAAGATACTGCCTCTCAAAGCAAGCTTTTGTGAGGACTGGAAAATATGGAGAACTAATTATGAAAATGTGAAAGGTTTAGAAATTGTAAAGAAGGCTAAAGATAAATATTTGAGGCAGGAGGAACTGAGGAAGAAAGAGGACTAAAGCTAAAGAAAAAGGATTCAAACTAAGAGAGGGAAGGAAATGAAAGGAGGTTAGAAGGTCACAGGGAGAGGAAGTTAGGTATTTCTGACAAAGTGCTAATGAGGTGAGAAGGTGGAACGCCATGTATTAGCAGATTCCCAAAAGAATGCTGCTGTGGACAGTTTTTAAGGTTCTGATTACACAGTATAGTAAACACTCCATTTATTCCATTACAAATCAAGGCAAACATTCACAACAAATCACAATATAATGTTCACAACATTATATCTTATAACAGAAAATCACAACAGCTTAGCATTAGAATGGCCACATAGTTTTCACCAAAGTGGCCAAAGAACAAAAGAATAATCATCTGGTTTCCCTAAGGAGGTTTGCCTTCTCACTCATTCAATCATCTCACAATACAATAATCAATCTTCTACTCATGGGGCAATTATAGATTAACTTAATCAGTCACTTATACAGATTCACAATGACTAAGTATCATTAATCACTAAATACAATCATTAGAAAATTACACAAACCCTCCACTCCTCTGTGTCTAGTAAACTTCAATTTCATCACAGGGTTCAATATCCGAGGAGAGGCCTTTTCTTCATCTTGATATTCCCTGGATCCCCTTCCGTGGTCCCAGCTCCTACCTGAATCCACCAGTCTCCTGGATTCAGAGGCAGACAGCTCCCAGGTCCTTGTCCAGTCCTCCAGGCAGTTCTTGGTACACACTGAAGTTCGCAGGGTCCAGAACATCTCAAAACCTTCACCACTTCACTTGCCAGAACTCAAGGATCAAGCAAGCCACAAAGTCTTAACATCCTGGTCATGCTTCCTCAGTCCTCCAGCAGTTCAGCTGGCCCTAAGACCCAGAAGAGATCTCGGCCTTCAAGACCCAGAAGAGATCTCGGCCTTCTAGGCCACCTTCCAGCGGCAGCAGCTTCAGCCTTTACCAGATTCTGGTCGCATAGAAAACTTCAACTCAGTTCTCAGTCCAGTAGCCCAGCTTCCAGATGCTATGCAAATTCTGCTCCCTCTACCAGAAGCCACCAGGAGGAAAATTCACACACACACACACACACACACACACACACACACACACACACAGAGCCAACCCCTCCTGCCACTTCAGCAATGAGACAGAGTTCACACCCTTTGCCTCTTTCACACAGGAGACAGAGTTCACGCCCCCCCTCTCCTTCGCAGAAATACTTAGCCCTTAGGGCTAAATACCTGCTAAGTTAATTACTGTTACAGAAGGTGCTAACTAGGTGAGAAGAACTGAAGAAATTCAATGTCATTTTGGCACTAAAGTTGAGAAGAATTAACCACCCAAGAATTATTAGCCAAAAAACAATAATAATAAAAAAGACAAAGAACAGAGGATCTTGCTTTCACCAAACTTAAAGACCAAGAATAATTTTGCAGTGATCTGAATTAACCTGTGAGATATTTGTTTTTCTGCAATGGGCAAGTAACTGTTATCTATGACTAACCTCAATACCAGAGTACTAATGATGCTACCCACCTTCTGACATGGAAGTGATATAATCCAGTTGCAGAATGAGATACATAATTTTTGACACAGCCAATGTGGACATTTGGCTTACTTGCCCATACATATCTGTTACAAAGAGTTTGTTGTTTTTGTTTTTTTCTTCAATGAGCACAGAGGATATTGGATGGAAAAGAGAGTTTAGGAAAAGGGATGGGGAGAAAAAAAGAGCAAAAGAAAAAGAGGAATATTGAAGCATTTTTATAAATGTGCAGAACAAAACAGAAAGGTCAAAAGGAAATACAAACAAGACAGTTTTAAAAGTTACATGTTGAATTTATTATATACTTAAAAAAGAAAAGCAATTGTTTGTAATAAAGTTCAATTTCATGCAAAAAAAAATTTTAACTGCTACCTATTCTCAAAGTACAAACTGATCTCCCTCCCAAAAGGGAAGGTAAAGGATCTTGAAAATTATCCTTCCCCTTTTCAAGTTATCAGGGAGAAATAAGTGTTGTGGTTGTGGTGGTTGTTTTAAAGAAAGAAGGGCTTCAATATAAAAGCAAAGTTAAAGTATCTGAAGAAGTAAAGGGAATTCCGAACTGTTACATTATAAGAGGGTGGAAGAATTTGGCACAAGGGAGAAAGGGAAGAATTACCACTGAAGACCAGAAACCAAATAATAGATATGAGGTGCTTCCCTGCTCCTCCCCGAAATGAGAACAGCATCCTCTAAAGAGAAAACAGCTGCTTGTTTTCTATGGAATGATGACGCAGAGCCAAATGTACCAACAGGTGGTGTAGATGCGTACATGCAAATTTCAGAGGAAAAAGAAATAAGCAATGGAAATTATGGACCAACTCTGATTCTTAAAAGATAAGTACAGCCCCCAAATACTCTTCGCAGCCCTTTTAGTGGTGGCAAGGAACTGGAAAGAAAGCAGATGCACATCAATTTGGGGAATGGCTAAATAGTGAACATAATAGAATATTGCTGTGCTGAAAGAATGAACATGATTAATACAGAGAAGCGCAACTCATAACTTACAACAAAATGAACCCAAATAAAGTGAAGTAAGAACCAGTAAAGCAACATATACAATGGCTTGTTGTTCAGTCCTGTCCAATTCTTTGTGACTATTTGGGGTTTTCTTGGCAGGGATACTGGAGGGGTCTGCCATTTCCTTCTCCAGCTCATTTTACAGATGAGGAAACTGAGGCAGGGTTAAGTGACTTACCCAGGGTCACACTGCTTACAGGGGCTCAATTTGAACTCCGGAAGAGGAGTCCTCCCTCCTCCCTCCTCCGGAAGAGGAGTCCTCCGGCCCGGAGTTATATCCACTGCGCCACCTAGCCGCCCATACAAATGACTACAATAGGAACAACAAAGAAATCAAAACCCATGCAAGGAAGCTATAACTCAATATGGCCCTAAAGAAGACATACTAGAAGACGTTTCCCTCTGCTCCTTTACAGAAGTGAGGGGCCCATGGGTGTGGAATACTGCAGGGAATGTAAGCTTGTCTCGATACGTTAGTTTTGCCGAGCCCCTGAGGTTTTTGAACGAGCTATTAGTCTGACAGCTCCACGAAGGCGTGTTCCACATCCTGTGCGAACCTAGAACCCCTACTGGCACTTAATACGTAATTGCCGAGTAAAGCCAAGTTAAGTTCTCTTTCCCGCGCTGCCTGGTGTAATTGACACATGAGCACTAGTGGTACTAAAAACACTCATGATTAAGTTACACATGAGTTTCCTGGGAGTGAGCTTTTTGATATTAAGTAAATAAACTTTCCATCCTCCAGCTGTGGAAAAGGATGGGCGGGGCAGGGACGGAGGCGGAGGGACTTGAGAAGATTAAGCAAAGTCACTACGCATGTCCGCATCTGCCGCGGCGACAAGTGCAAACACGTCTCTGTCTCTTTAAGATACGTCAGCCCCAGTGGCTTGTGGGACGCTCGCGGAAGTTCTGGGATGTAAACAAGGCTCGGCCGCCGTAGAAGTGTGTCCGGGTTGGGGTCGGGGTCGGAGTCGGAGTCGGTGGGTCACTGCTCTGGGGTCTTCCCCTAGACAGAAGCAGGGGCGCCGCCAGGTGAGTACTCTTGGGCTGCCGGGAAGAGAATGCCGGGGGACAGCGGCCCCCAGAGTTCGGCCCGTGGCCTCCCGCTTCCGCGCCGGGCCTGGAGGGCCTCGGGGCCGGGGCTTCTCTGTCTCCTTTCCCAGTGGCCTTGGGGACAAGAAGGTAAAACTAGATTCCAGGCCGAGGGGAAAAGTGGCCTGGAGGCGGGTGGAGGGCTCGGCGTGAGGGGACAAGCATCCCAGAGTCGCGGGTGTGGAGCTGGGGATTTGTCGGGGCATCTGGGCCAAGCTCTCCCGCACCTTTTACTGATAAGGAAACTTGATGACACTAGCCGGGGAAGGTTGGTGGGTGTCCGGCTGCTGTGTGTTCGAAGAGGGATTTGAACTCGGATCTTCTGACAGCCGAGTGGCGCAGTGGAGAGAGGGCCAGGCCTGCAGTCTCGTAGACTCCTCTTACTGATTCAAATCTGGCTTTAGACACTTAGCAGCTGTGGCATTTTGGGCAAGTCACTTAACTCTTGTTTGTCTCAGTTTCCTTGTCTGTAAAATGAGCTGAAGAAGGAAATGGCAGAACACTCCAGTATCTTTGCCAAGAAAACCCCGAAGAGCGTCACCAAGGGTCGGGCAACAGCTTCTGATGCCAGAGGCAGTGCCTGTTGCCCTGGAGCATGCTGCAGGTTCTGGACTCTCAGAGCCCCATATCTGGGTCGGGGGTGAGGGTGGGAGGGGAGGGGTCATCACACGGCTAGCTTAGTCAGTGTACTGAGGCGGACCTGGAGTCAATTCAGCCAACATGTATTAAGTGCCTTCTCTGTGCCAGGCACTGTGCTAAGCCGAAAGTGCAAAAAGAGACAAAAGGCAATCCCTGCCACCAAGGAATTTATAGTTTAATGGGGACGACAACGTGCAAACATACATAAGCAATTATATGCAGTACAAGATAAATAGGAAATAATTAACAGAGAAAAGACACTGAAATTAAGAGTGGTTGGGAAAAGCTTCCTGTAGAAGGTAGAATTTTAGTTATGATTTAAAAGAAGTCAGGGAGGTGGGGGGGAAGCAGTAATGATGCGGTTTGAGGGGTTCAGGGACCCCTCAAGGAAGAGGGTCCTCTGGAATTCACAGAGGCAAGAATTCTTTAAGTCAAGGTGGCACAGGTTTATTGTAACGCCATGGTGGGCAGAACTCCTTAGAGAAATTGTCACTTAACAGGAATGATGCTAAAGCTTATATAGAAAAGTATTGGGATTATCTGGCAGATATGCCTGTTGGGTGATAACATACAGTCTTGGTCACGGGCACCATTCACTACTGGAAACCAGGGCAAGGGATTTCTAAGGGATGTATTTTGCGCCTATTATGTCTGTAGCAGGACAGCTTTGAGAGTTGATGTCTGTAGTGTGACCTCTGGATTGTGTATGATAACTGTGGGAATCAATACATGGCAATTCTGTGGTTACAAGATAGTCCTGTTTTTACAAGGGAATTTCTTCAGAGGTCAGCTTGTTCTTATAAGGGTGAAAGATAGTTTTTCATACTGGGCCTACTCATGAGTAATTGCTTGGCATAGTGTCCATAGCTGGGGAGAAAACTGTCATGGATAGTGTTTTGAAGCTAGGGAGAAATGTGATCTTGAAATTGGGGTCCAAGCACAAGCATCCCATCAGTAGAGCATTCCAGACAGGGAGGATAGCCTTAGTCAGGAAGACCTGAGTTCAAATTCGACTGTGGCAAATCACTTAACCTCTGTTTGCTTCAGTTTCCTCATCTGTAAAGTGAAAATTATTGTGAGGATAAAATGAGGTGGTAGTTGTAAAGCACTTCACAAACCTTACATTGCTGTTTAAACGATAGCTGTTAGCCTGATCTTAACGGTTAACCTGTACCCAAGCAGGAATGTTGTCCACACTATACCCAAGAGGTGGTACTACAGCTTCTGCTGCTCTCCATGCATATGACTTTGCTTTTCCCATCTCTGTGCTTTTGTATACAGGCTGCCACCCTTCATGCATGGAGTATGCTCCTTGCTCACTTCCACTGCATATACTCCCTCACCTCACTTCTTTCAAAGTTTGGTTTTTCTTTATTTTTCAAAGAAAGTGTATTTTCTTTGATTGAAAAAAAATGTAATTTTAAAAAAAGTTCTGCAGAAGTGCCACTCAGAAAGTCTGTCTTGTACTTTCCTGCCCCCCTCCATTGCCTTAGGAAATTACTTTCTGTGTGTGTGTGTGTGTGTGTGTGTGTGTGCGCGCCCGCGCATACATAAACAGAGGGCACAGGGTGAGTCGAATGTGAAAGTATGATATCAAAAATAAAATTGAGGTGAGGGAAATTACTTTCTGCATATTTTGCATTTAATTTTAGATATACATGTTTCTACCCTATAAAATATAAGATCCTTGAGGGCAGGAGCTATTTCTTTTATGTTGTTTTATTTTGTCTTTGTTTTCCTAGTACCTAACACGTAAAAACCTAACTTGTTTAACAAATGCTTGTTGAATGTATTAATTATGGGAAACTCACTATCTCCTAAGAAAGCTTATTCTTCTTATGGGGACCTTTAAGTGATAGAAAGTTAGACAGTACAGTCAACTCTACTAGGGAACCTTAACTTTAAATGCTAGTTTATTTGTTGTGAATTTTTTTAAATCAATCTGAAATAGTTGTCCTGCCAACATATGCTTATTTCTCTTGGTTCTGTATTCTGAAAGCAAGCAGAACAACTCATCCCATTTCTCTAAGTCTTCCCATTAGATAATTGAAGACAGCTAGCTTGGCCTACCTAAATCTTCTCTGTTTTGAATTAAATATACCCAATTCTTTCAACAGAATTTCATGTGGCATGGTTTCCAGCAATTTCATCTTCATAAATTCATTGATTTTTAGCTCTTTGATATAATTTATTCCAGTCCTTTTACTTAAGGAATGAAGAAGTGGCCCAAGGAGGGAATTTCCTCAAGGCAATTTTACCTAAGTAGTGGCATTTGCTGAGACTTGGACCCAAGTTTCCTAAAGTTTTGGTCCTTTGTTTACCATCCCCCTAGATATGTTCCAGCTTGTTAAGAAGGATCAGGTATCGATTGCATGGATGTAGGCATTCCAAACTTGCTTTTTCCCATGGTCCTTTGATTTGTTCCCAACACAGAATCTTCAGAATCATAATATTCTGTGATTTGAAGTTATATAATGTCCCTAGGTGGTTGTTGGATTTTTAAAAACTGTGACTTTTATGGTAAGGTATTGCCTGGTGATTATTGAACAAACTGCAGTTTCCCAAAAGTAATTCAGCCTACAGTCCTGTACCTTTGTGATGTGGGACCCACCTCACTGTCTGTCTTCAGTGCCTTTCCGGGATATAGATACTGACACATTAATTCAATCCAAATACACTTTGTAATCTGAGCAGTAAGAAATTTTCATTACCTTGATTTTTCTTTGTAAACTGCCAGACCAGTCTCTTTTTAGAGCTTGTGAATTTTACTTGATAAAACTTGCAGTGTTCCAGGACTCATTGCTACGTTATAGCTCAATGTCTTTTATAATGGGAGAACCTAGAGTAGTGGTATCAGACTCAAATAGAAATTGAAACCACGAATCCATACATAAGTATCCCTCTGGCCACATGTTGACTTTGTTATAAAATGTAATATTATCTGTTTTATTGTATTTTTATTTTGATAAATGTTTCCCAATTACATTTCAGTCTGGTTCCAGCAGCAGTCAGGAGTGTTTTGGGATGTATGTGACCCATGTTTGACAACTGATCTGGAAAACCTCTCCACATAGAGGAAATCTTCCTGACATCTGGTTTTCCCAGAGAATATCCTCCATAACAGTGATGAACAGCTTGTCCTGCATGTTTTCCTGTTACCATGTTTGTTCCTTATAGAAAGAGCTCCTTGAACAAAGTTATCTCCTGTGGCTCCATCCATCTGGAAAGCTTATATAATTTTAATATATACATGGGAGATACCTTTTTAGAGAAGTATTGAAGGTGCCAAGGAATGTTGTTTTATACACATTCAATATAATAGAGTCTTGTCATCCTTATACCTCTTAATCCAATGGTGTGTTCTGCTGTAGGAAATAATCATAAAAATCGAATTGTTCACTTCTCATACATTTATCAATAATATGTACATAAATCATTTTCATAAAGATTTTATAGATATGAGAAAGTATGGATTGATAGTTAATAGCGTCTGTTGGTTGCCTTAATTTTTTTAAAATTTGTTTTAATCACTTTCGGTTTTTTACACTACCTGCGTTTCCCAATATTGATTGATTAGGACCTTTAAATTTGTGTTGTCTGAAGCATAGACTTCTTCTGTACTTCTGTAATGTTTATTCAGGTCCAGTTACTTTTCCCAAACTCATCTTTATAAGTGTGATTCCTTCTTCCTCACACAGCATATCAGCTTAGTGGTAGTCCATATGTGGTGGTACTGCTATCATTAATGATGAGAACAGACACTATAGAAATGCCAACAGATCTGTTCCATTTCATATCTTTTATCCTTTTCCTATTTTTCAGAGTCAGTAGCTAATTTAAATATTTAAGATCCATTTTGCACTGCTGTAATGATATACAACTGGAATTCTTAACCTGACATCTATGGACCCCTAGTGGGTCCTTTAGATAGACTGGAGTAGGGGAGAGGGGGCCTATGAAATTGTATGGGGAAAAATTATGTATTTATATCAGTACACTTGGTTTCCTTTGAATTATATTTTATAGAGATAGCTAGGTGGTGAAATGGTTAGAGTATTGTAATATGAGTCAGAAATAACCCAAGTTCAAATCCAACATCAGACTCCCATTAGCTATGTGACCCAGGGCAAGTCACTTAACCTCTGTCTCAGTTCCCTAATCTGTAAAATAAAGATAAGTAGCTACTTCCCACAGTTGTGAGGATAAAATCATATAATATTTGCAAAGCTCTGTATAAATGCTAGCTATTACTGTTTTTATTTTAAGAGAGTTAGTATTATTTTGAGAGAGGCCCCTAGGTTTATCAGAGTGCCAGAGGGTTCCATGTCACAAAAAAGGTTAAGGACCCTTGCTCTACAATATCTTATCTTCATCCTTTCTTTTAGTTTGGTGTCACTTCAACCTTAACTCATCATTTGATGATCTTGCTGCATTCAAATAACTGATTCTGAATTGACTACATTGTCAGTAAACCAGCTATTTCCTAAGATTATAGTTTTCTTCTTATGATGATGACCAGTGCTCATCAAGTCTCTTTTCTTTTATGTGTCTTATTAAAGAAGGTCCTTGTGGTATGCAGACATGAAGCTTCTTTGTCATCTACAGGCCTTTAGACTCTTTAATTTCTTGATCCTGAACCATATTTTCCAAGATTTTTTTTTGCCATTCTGTGCTGTGCCCATCATCTCTTTGAAGTCATTGAACATGAAAGTGTATGTTAATTTGGTTTGAAGGATGTTAAGTTTTTTTGTAGGCTTTCACTACTACTTCATCTTCAGAAATAGATTTGGCACATAGTTATATTAATGGTGGTCTTTATTTTTTTCAAATGCTCGTAATAAACATTCCAAAGCAATATAGCAAATTGTCTCATGAAATAACGTTTCTTGTCTGACCACATTATAAAGCCAACTTTTGTATTCATCTCCCTGAAGAGAAAGAAATCTGTGAGCCATCCTTCCATTTGTCAACAATTTCTTTATGTTTATGAGTTTTACTTATAGCATGAATGGCATTATGGGTGTGATAGAGTTCCTCCACCACTGTTTACTGGTCATTGGACAGAGATCTCATACTTGGAGAATACTAGCAGATAAATTAATATTTTTAGATTCTCTAAAACCAATATAATACTTAGTATCCAGTACCCCTATTTCTGCCATTTTTCCACCATCTTTACAGAATCAGGGTTCCTAGGACTACAGAGCATTGTTTCATGAATCATAGTGGCTGAAGAATTAATCAGCTAGTAGCCAACCTGCTGATGAAAGGGTTTCTGTATTTAGCTAGGCTAGTCCTCAAAACAGCAGACAAAATGGGTTGCCAGAACTCTATCAGAGAAGCCATTCTAGCTAGGTAAATCTGTCAGACGTTGAACAGCTCTGGCTTACCCTTTAATAACCCAGAGTCACTTTCATTCTTTAATAAGCTATTGGATTAGAACTTTTTTATCGGACAGTTTGTTGATATACTTCCCAAATTGTAACCCACAGAATTATACACAGTATTCCAGATGTTATCTGCACAAGGGAGATTACAAAGAGACTATCACTCCCCTCTTCTTAGACACTGTGCTTCTCTTAAACTTAGTCCTCCAAAATTGCATCTTTTTGGCTACCAAGTCATACACACTATTGACTTTTTTTTAAGATCTTAATTTTAGTGATTATTTTATTTTTCTTTCACCTTAACTTCCAAATATCACCTCCCCCCACCCCCAAACCTTTATGACAAAGATTAAAAAACAGCAAAGGGTGGAGAGGAGAGAAGGAAGCATTTCAACAAAATTAGTCAATTCTTGATTAGTTTGTGGTTTTTTTGGTCTTTGTATCCCCAGCTTGTAGCACAATGCTTGGTGCATAATAGGTGTTTAAATAAATGTTCATCAATTGATAACTGTGTCTGACAATTTATATAATATTCCACACCCATATTTGATTACCTCTGCCAATATGAGAGGACGGCAACATTATAATTACAGTGTTCAGGGGTTTTGGTTATTGTTCTTTCTATTTGCATTGTTATAGTCATCATGTATATTGTTTTCCACTTCTTTTCCACTACAAAAAGTATTGCTGTGAATATTTTGATATGTATGAGAGAAATTTTTATTTCTGTCTTTTATGTCCTTAGAGCATATGCCTAGCAGTAGGATCTTTGGGTCAAAGAAAATGTGTAGTTTGCTCACTTTTTTTTAATAAATAAATTTTTATTGATAGCTTTTCTTTTTACATTAATTAAATTTCTTCTTATATCCCTGCCCTGTCCCCTTCCAAAGAGACATCCCTTGTAAACTGCCCCCTAAAAAAATTTAATAAAGAAAAAGAGAAAAAAATCAGCAAAACCAGTCAATACATGAGAAAAATATGATGGTCTTTTCTTCTCCCCCACCCCCTTTTTGGAGGGCAGTTGGGATTAAGTGACTTGCCCAAAGTCACACAGCTAGTAAGTGTGTCAAGTGTCTGAGGGCAGATTTGAACTCAGGTCCTGACTCCAGGGCCAGTGCTCTCTTCACTGTGCCACCTAGCCACTCCCAAAATATGATGGTCTTAAGTAATATTTCACACCTATGGGCCTCCTTCTCTGTGAAGGAATTGAGGGTCATGTCTCCTCATATCTTTTCTTTGGAGCCAAGCTTAACTTTTGTTATTTTTTAACATTCAGTTGTTTTATGGTGGTTATTTCCATTTCCATTGTTATAGTCTGTGTATATTTTCTTGACTCTGCTTACTTTATTTTTCATCAGAAAATGTAAGTTTTTTCATGCTTCTCTATATTGATCATATTCATTGTTTCTTTGCTTTGCTTTTTTGGAGGGGAGAGGGCAGGGCAATTGGGGTTAAGTGACTTGCCCAAGGTCACAAGGCTAGTGAATGTTAAATGTCTGAGGCTAAATTTGAACTCAGGTCCTCCCGACTCCAGGGCCAGTGCTTTATTCACTGTGCCACCTAGCCACCCCTTCATTGTCTCTTATAGCACAGTATTATTCTTATTACAGTCACATACCAAGATTTGTTCATTCATTCCCCAAACAATGGGCATCTATTTTGTTTCCAATTTTCTGCTACTACAAAAAAATGCCTCTATAAGTATTTTTTTATATAGAGCTTTTCTTTTTTTCTGTGACTTCCTTAGATTATATACCTAGTAGTAGAATCTCTGGGTTAAATAGGTATAGACATTATATCCAATTTATTTTTATAATTCTGAAATGCTTTCCAGAATGTTTGTATTAATTTATATCTCTACTAACATTGTATTAGGTCAAGTCTAAAAGCAACCTCTCTAGCATTGACTCTTCTCATTTTTTTACATCTTTGCCAATTTACTTGATGTGAAATAAAACTTTAGAGTTGTTTTGATTTGTGTTTCTCTTATTATCAGTGAATGTTGAAAACTAAAAATAAATTCATTTCTAAAAGTTGCTTAACCTAGCATTTGGCCTACTCTTGTCTGGCTCTAGCCTATATTTACAGCCTTATTTCATTCTATTCCTCCTCCTTAATCTTATACTGTACTCTCTCACCTCCACATGTCACAGAGTTCCACCTCACAGGCAGCTGGCCCATAACTTCTTGAGGATGTAGAAATAGGGCCCCTACCTGAAAGATCCTGAGGTCTCATAGGGACTTAGAAAATTACATTTTGATATTATTTGTGTTCTACTGTATTTCAGTTTATTTTGTTAAATATTTCCCAATTGCATTTTAATTTGTTTTGGGCTGGCCACACTCAGGAGTGTTGTGAATGGTGTTTGACACTCCTGCAGGGGATTCACAGTCAGGTACAAGTTGAATCAGATGGCCTCTGAATTCACTTCTGACTCTCATGCCTGTAAAGTACTCTTTCCTCCTCTGCCTTCGTTAGTATTTTAAGTTTCTTTAGTGTAGAAAGCACAATTCATTTCTTTGCTGTCTCTAACATCACCTTGAGTAGCTCCTTGTTTTACACATGCTAGGAATGAACAAAATCTTCATTAAAATGTAAGGATTCTCACAAACCTGGCCCTCCTACACAATTGGTACCATTCAAAGAGAGGCCTGTCAGGATTAAGGGTACATTTGGTGCTTTGGTTAGAAAGAAAGAAGATAATCCCTGCCAGGCCTTGGTAAAGTGGGCAGTAGGAGTATATGAGAGGTACTTCACTTTATAGGAGGGAAGCAACATGGTGTAAGGAGAATGAAATGAGGAAAAGAATGTAGCAGATAAAAACAAAGTAAAGAGGGTCATTGAAACATTGTTTAAATACATAGAAAAGAATAGATGGAAACCAGAAATAACTACAGGCAAGCTGAACAGCTTTCAGAATTAACATGTTGAATTTATTATATATGTCCTTAAAGGAAAAGCAAGATATATATAATAGAGATTTGCTGTTTTATGTACAGTCTTCTTTCTGTTCTACTTTGTATCTGGACTTGCTCATTTTATTTGCTGTTTATTAAGTTCAGAATAAATTTTTTTAAAAACCCACACTTTTTTTTTAGAGAGAATGACTTAGAGTCAGAGGACCAGGGCTTGAATCCTAACTGCAACTTTACTACCTGTTTTTTTGAGCAAGTCTCTTGGTTTCACTAGACCTGTTCCCTCATCTGTAAAATGAAAACATCGAACTAAATGATCTCTAAAGTTCCTTCTAGCTCTAATTCTATGTTCCTATGGACTTTTTGTGCAGGTTTATAGATTCAGGTACACACACATATGTGTATGTATGTGTGTATATATATATATATATATATATATATATATATACACATATGTATATGTATAAGTGCTAGGAGAATGTGAAATCAGTGGAAGACTTCCATCAATATACCTGTGCTAATCAGTGAAATATAAAAATTCAGAAGATTATATAAAACCCCAGAATTACTTATTATTGGCATATACTCAAGAGTGGCTTAAAAATGATATAATGAAAGACAACCTCTATCCAATCTAAGTTATTTTTCCTCCTCAAAGATAACCAGGACCATGTCGACTGCTGTTGCAGAAGCAATAAACACCAGCCCCCCAGGGGGATCAAATGACATGGGTTTGGAAGAACCAAAGAAAATGACAAGGGAAGACTGGAGAAAGAAGAAGGAGCTAGAAGAACAGAGAAAACTGGGTAATGCCCCAGCTGAAGTAGATGAGGAAGGAAAGTAAGTGTTTTAAGTTTTCTTGGAAAAACATATTTATACTAAACTCATTAATTTCTACCTTGTTGAACTTTCTTATTTGTATTCTATCACAGAGATATCAATCCTCATATTCCACAGTACATCTCCTCTGTGCCATGGTATATAGATCCATCAAAAAGACCCACACTAAAGCATCAGAGACCCCAACCTGAGAAACAAAAAGAGTACAGTTCA
>CM053585.1:283855762-283879604 GCA_028646515.1 Pseudochirops corinnae
ATATAATATAATAATAATAAAAAATAGAAATATGTTTTGAAATTTAAAATTCATATTGTAACATTAGTTTATAGGCTTTCATTATTTAAAGTTGTGTTGCCAAATTCTCCAGACTTTCCCTCAGTAAATGTCCCAAATGTCAACTGGACTGTTTACCTTTTGAGGATTTTTCTAAGTTAGTGCAAATTAATGATTATTCCCACAATAGTTTACTTTATCATATCAAATCTTTCACTGTTTTAGGGTACTATTGGTATGAGAGACATCTTGAGAAGTATATTCTGGAAACAAATTATTTCCAACATATACATCTGGATAGAACCAATTCTTTGTATTTTGTTTGCACTTTTAGAATATTGTGACTACAAAATACCGCAAAGGAGCATGTGAAAATTGTGGGGCTATGACGCACAAAAAAAAAGACTGCTTTGAGGTAAGCTTGTGTTGAAGGTCAGAGATGCTGTCTGTTTTGTTTTATTTTTCTGAGAACGGATGAAAATGGTTTTTTGTAATACTCTTTTTAGTGAACAGAAATGTGTTATGAGAACATTTGATCAGAATCAACAGAAAATCCCAAATGAAGGAAAAGCAGTCATTAGTTAGAGTTACTTACAGTTATTCTTTCTAAGGTGGGATGGTCTTTCCAATTGCTGTGAAAGAAAGATGACATGAAAGTTTCTTCTAGAATACAATTATCTAAAAAAAGATAAAATAATATGCTATTTTCAGAGACCTAGGCGTGTTGGTGCCAAATTCACAGGAACTAACATAGCACCAGATGAACATATACAACCTCAGCTTATGTTTGACTATGATGGTAAAAGGGATCGGTGGAATGGCTACAACTCAGAGGAACATATGAAGATTGTGGAAGAATATGCCAAAGTTGACCTGGTGAGTAAAATTCTCTGGTTTTCTATAATCCCTAATGAGTAAATATGCATTTTGTTCTCTGTTCCACATTCTGTATTAGTAAAACAGAATGAATTCAAAGGATTTTTGTCTAGGGTGACATATAGCTGTTGTGCTTCATTTTTAAGTTAATAGTAGTAATGGTGGATTTAACTAATTAGTAAATGACATAAAACTCAACTGGCAGGAATGTTTTATCTTTCATTTTTCAGGTGTTAATTTTAGTGCCTAAGTTGAGGAACTGATAGATAAATTAGAAATTATTTGTTACCTAAAGTTGTAGTTTATTTTATGTTTATAAATATAATTTTTTTAGGCTGGTAGAAGATCATGTGGTCCAGTTCCCTGCTTTTATTGAAAATAGTAAAAGTGGTAGTTATTTGTTCTATTAGAATTTTTTAAAATTAACTTTTGTTTATTTTTAGTTTACATCATTCATTTCCACGAGATTTTGAGTTGCAAATTTTCTCCCTGTCCTTCCCCTACCCACCACCCCAAAACAGCGATCCCACTGTATATCCCCTCCCCCAATCTGCTCTCTCCTATATCCTCCCCCATTACCCCTATGACTTTCTGGTAGAGCAAGATTCTATTAGAATTTTTTTAAAAAATTTGTCAGAAGGTTGCATATTTTTGTTTGTGATTTAAAATATTTCTGTTCTATAGGCTAAACGTACACTGAAAGCTCAGAAGCTGCAGGAAGAATTAGCCTCAGGAAAGTTAATGGAACAAGTGGTAAGTAATTGAATATAATAACTTCCATTTATTTTTCAATGAAAATATATTTGGCAAAAGTGTATTTAACCTTGCAACATGGTAAACTACACACAATATATGTCTCATACAAGATTTGTTTTTAGTACATAAAATCATAGCCTTTCAGGTGCAGATGCTATATTTTCAGTGTTTATATCAGCAGAGCTGATTTCAGTTCCTCTTATACCTTGGGAAAACAAAAAAAATATCTAATAGCTTTTATTATTCCCCCATTACATTTTTTTCAGTATGTATATTAATAGTCACTTTAAGAAAATTGACAATTAGCAACATAGATAGACATCTGAACTATTAAGCAGAATGTCAAAAGGAAATGATGGTCTTTGGTAATTATAAAATAAACAGAATCTCCAGCCCCTTTGTAATTCAGAGGCCACTGAGGTAGTAATTTTTTGTATGTAATGGAAAGAGGAAAAGGAAGTTAGATGATCTGTCTCTCTTGGTTGGACTTTGGTTTACTTTCCCATACATTTTTTCATTTTTCCCATATCACCCAGAATACACACACTTTAAGAAAATTTCTGCTAAATCTCTAGTTACTCAATATTAGATTTAAATGCCTTAAAAAAAGCTTTAGATGATCTCAATAATATTGTCTTTGTTGAAATAACAACTTGTGGATATATTGTTTGTTATCCTAAGGTAAGGTTTGCAGTCTTTTAAAAGTAGTATCCCAAGGTGCCAACTCCTTTCCATTAGGCATTTGGTAGATGGAACAGCCAATTGAATAAATGCCATTTGAAGATATAGAGGTAGGAGAAATTAAACTCCTGATCTCAGCTTACAAAACAGGAAGGGGAATGCATGGAGGCCAGGACTTTTTAAAAATTGTTTTATGAAAAACTTGATATTGAATATCAGTACAACTAAACATGCTTCGTTACTTTTTACATTTAAACTAATTTATTTCAGTGAATAGAGAATCATTTCAGAAAGAATTTTTTTTCCATTGTGTGTATATCATTCTTATGGTTCTCCTTTCTCCCTCCCCCAACTATTTCATAGAGATCTTCCAGTTTTCTTTATGTACCTAGTTCTCAATCAAAATATTATGTAATTATCACATCATTGTATCACAATCTATTTAACCATTATCTTGTTGTTCATTTAGTTATGAGGTGGGTTTTGTGTTTTGTGGTTACATAAAATACTTTGAAAATCTTTGGATAGTATTTTCAGTAACTTGTCAGTGTTTTTGCCTCATCATTAACTCCTAACCTGGCAGTAGCTCCAAGCAGAAAATAGGGGATGGCAGCAGCAACTAAATCTGTGTGCCATCTATGCCACACGTACTGGAAATTGCTTGCAATTAAACCTAGAAAATATTACATCTGAGCTGGTTACTTGAGCCTCCAATGTTTCTAAGTTCTGCTTGGGCAATAACTATACCCACTGATCCAATCAACTCTTTGGACTTGATAGCAAATATAGCTTTATTATATGCACTGAATTGTATGCACAGAGGGCAGCTAGGTGGCACAGTGGATAGAATGCTGAGCCTGGAGTCAAGAAAACTGATCTTTGTGAGTTCAAATTCAGTCTTAGACACTAGCTGTGTGACCTTGGCCAAGTCACTTAACCCTTTTTGCCTTGGTTCCTCATCTGTAAAATGAGCTGGAGAAGGAAATGACAAACTACTCTAGTATCTTTGCCAAGCAAACTTCAGATGGGCTCACAGAATCAGATATGACTGAACTGATTGAACAGCAGCAACATACGCTCAGTAGTGTTTGTTTAAATGATTATTCTTTGATGTATCCACAGTTTCATCTATTGGGTGCTTCTTATGCAGATGCATATTACAACCAAAATTTATTTTGTCCTCCTGTGTATTTCTTATGCTTATCTTTCTATAAATCCTTCATGAAGAGTTTATAGAATTCTAAATAAAAACTCTAAATAATAGACTTAAATGATTGAATAGTATTGACTGTATTGATAATGGGATGCAATTAAAATATGTGTGGTGATAGTTGCATTTTGAATTCTTATTGGCCCCAATATTTGACAAAGTAGATGTTAATATGATTAGAGAATATTAATGATGTTAAAAGTCTTACAGTGTATGTTATCATATGTCCACATTCAGAAGTTACAAAATCCTTTTTTCTTTCTTAATGCAGAATTCTCCAAAACATCAGTGGGGAGAAGAAGAACCAAATTCTCAAACGGTAGGAAATTTTTGCTTCAGAAATAATTGGATCTGCATTGAATTTTCATAGTTATTGTTGACTTAGGGGAGAAGGGGTGAATAGCCTACTTTGATTGTATGACATTCATCGCACTGATAGTTTGAGAATTCCTATGTAGGGTAATATCTAGGTTAAATTTTCCTGAGAAAAAAATACTAACTTTTCATTTCCAGGAAACCATTATGTTTAAAATTTTACTTTCTTAACTAACAGAACGACAGGTATTTGCTTCCCTGGCCGTTGATTGGAATGTGAGGAAATCAAACAACACCGCAGCACCATATACATGGCTGGTTCCTAAACTGAGTTACATCCCATTCAGCCATCCTACTAGAACACCAAGGCCCAGCCAGATCATGGACTTCTTACCATTTGTCTTGCTGCTCTCCTTAAACAACATTACACCCCATTTCACTCCCTCACTTTCCATATAAACTTATCTTCTCTCCTATGGCTCCACTTAGAATTCCTTCATATTAGGCCGCTTCCTCTCCCAAACCTTTCATCTAGCAGTAACAGAAGCATGGCTTTTTCTAGAAGACATTGCATCCCATGCCACTCTATCTAGTATTAGGTGTACCATCTCTGAAATCCCGCCAAAACATTCAATGCTGGGAGCAAGCATGGGAGGAGAGAGGGGGATCCATGCTGTCTAGTTGGTATGTAGGAATGCATCTTGCTTCTTTTTGTACCTTTGAGGTTCAGTCCTTCCTGATATATCGGCCAATCCAGTCCCTGGGACCTGTTCTCTACTGGTCCCCAGGTAATTTTCTGTCCTTTGTCAGGAAATTAATTACCTGATTTACTGTAAACTTCTCTATTCCAGCATCTGACCTTATACTGAAGGACTTCGATTTATATGTTGATATTTCCTCAAATACACCCAGATCATCAGCCTGCTTTTAACTTCACCTTAGCCACACACACAGAAAAAGTCATACCCTTGAACTCATTGTCATCATCCACAAGTGTTCTACTTGCATAATTAGGAAATTCTTCTAGCTGTAACCTCCTGTCCTTCCATCTCTCTACGTTTCTCACCCTTTTTAACCCTTGACTTTGTGCTCACCAAAACTTCTACCTACTTTCCTAGATCCTAACTATTGCTCTGGCTTCACTTTCCTCCTTTCAAAATTTTATATCTTTAGTTAACCAGTTCAACTTTACAGTGCCATCTCCTCTTGAATCTTTTGCCCCATTGTCCTGTTACCACTCATCCCTTTCCAAACCTTAACACTGGACTGAACCTTACCATTTACCTTCTCTGCCCCTATATACTGAATATTGCTATAGGAAGTCACATGATTATGCTGAGTAGATCCTTTGCAAATTTATGTTATCTAGTCAACTAGGTCCTTAAGCATACCAGTCCTTTTACTCTTACTTGATGAACTTTATCCCTATCCCCACAGTGGCTATTTCAAACCTGTTCTTTCTACAAGCCACTCTGCCCCTGATTTTGCCAAATATTTCACTAAAAACATCAAAGCCATCTGTCACACACTTATTCTGCTGCCCATTTCCACACTTCAGATTATGTCTCCCATTTTGTTCTCTTTTGCTCTAGTCTCAGAGGATGGGATGTTCCTTTTCCTTATCAGTGCTGACCTTACTCTGTTTGTACCCTTAATCCCATTCCTCATTTCTCCTTTAGCAGGTTGCTCTTTGAATCATCCCATCTAACTCCTAATTTCTAACCTCCCTTAGTCTGCTAGTTCCTTCTTTACTCCTTACAAACATGACCAGATCTCCCCATCCTTAGAATTAACTTGATCCTACCATCTGTATTGTCCTATATTTTTTCCTTCTATTTAATAGCAAGATTTTACTACCTGGATGACTTTAAGCAAATCACTTAACTGTCTGGGACCTCAGTTTTCTCATCTGTACAGTAGGAGACTGTGCTATATATTCTTTGATGTTCCTTCCAGCTCTAAATCTGATCCTAAACTATCTTCTCTCTTCCTTCCTTTCCTCCACTTATTTCTCAACCTCTTGCAGTCTTACTTCAGTCTCTTGTTATTCAACTGCTCTCTCTGAGGTTTTTTTGTCTCTTAGTCTCTTTAATGTTAAATTTAATGGCCTTTTTCCTCAGTTCTCAACCTTCATGACCTCTCTGCATCATTTGACACTATTAAATACCCTTTCCTTGGTACTCTTTTCTCCTTTTATTTTCATGACACTACTTTTGCATGCTTATCTTCCTTCATGTCTAACTACTCAGCCTCCTTTAAAATATCATCATCCATGTCTCACCGTGTGTGTGTGTGTGTGTGTGTGTGTACATGTACGTGTACGTGTACGTGTATGTGTGTGTACACTCCCCCAGGGCTCCTGGGCCCTCTCCTCTTTCTGCATCCTTTTTCTTGGTAACCTCATTGGTTCTGATGAGTTAAACTATCATCACTATGCAGATGACTCCCTGATCTGCATTAAAATATCCATCTTTCTCCTGAGTCTGCTTTGCATTTCTAACTTCCTACTAATTATCTCCATCTGGATGTTCTATACATATTTCAAACCCACTCGATGTCCCATAGAATCTCAAAACAGAACTTGTTATCTTTACCCCAAATCTCACTTTTTTTCCCAACTTTCCTGTTTTTGTTGAAGGCACCACTCACGATTTCAAACTCAGATTCATCCTTGACACTTCATGTCTGGGAGGCTTAACTCCACAATATCTCTCATCTCCCTCTTGCTCTCCACTTATCTACCACCAAATCAGACCTACATCAGCTCTGCTATTGGGATAGTCTCTTAATTGTTCTCTCTGCCTCACATCCCTTCTATCTCCACACAGCTGCCAAAATGATGTTCCTAAAGCACAGTGACAAGATAATTCTCCCTCTCAGAAAGTTCCAGGGGCCTCCTATTGCCTCTAGGATCAAATAGAAATTCCTCTCTTTGGCATTTGAAGCCCTTCCTGATCTGGGTCCAGCCTGTCTCTTCAGGACTATTGCCCATTACTTCCTTTCACATATTCTTCCTCTTCAGACATCCTGTATTGCACCCAAACAAGCTAGCTTGCTGATCCTTATTTACAACATTCTATATACTATATTTGTGCCTTGGTCTCCCATGTCTGAAACGTATTCATTTGTCTCTGCCTAGCATCCTTCAAGGCTCAGGTCAGGTACCACCTTCTACATGAAGCCTTTCCTGATTCACCCATTTACTAGGTTACCCTCACAAATGAAGTTACATTGTATTTACTTTTTATATACTTTGAATTTAAGAGCGGCAGTGTGGTATAGTGGGTAGAGAAATGATCTTGGAGCCAGGAAGGCCAGGGTCCAAGTCTTGCTCCTTACAGATAAAAGCTTTATGTATGACCTTGGGCAAGTCAATTAACCTCTTGGTGCTCTAGGCCAGGGTTCAACAAAGGCTTCAAGTGGTGCTTGACTTGAACTTTGAAAGATACTAGGTTTTCCAAAAGGCAGAGATGCAGAAGGAGTACAGCTAAGAATGGCTTTTACATTTTAAAAGTTTTATTGCATCTAAAAATTCTTAGACAAAAACAGATTGCTAACCGACGAGCTGTAGTTTGCCAACACCTGCTAGACAAATTTTTGAGGCTATAAATTACAGAGAAGATGCTGATTGCATTGATGGAGGGAGTTTCCTCATCTGGAGGTTACCTCTGCCAATGAAATCACTTGTATAGTTCCTACCTTTGTGTTTTTTATTTTTAATTTATATTTATACATCTTATTTCTCCCATTAGAAGGTAAACTCTTTGATGGCAGGGATTATCTCACTTTTATCTTTGTATTTACCATGCCTGATACAAAGTAGACACTATATAATTATTTTTTGATTAATTGATACTAATTTGGTATTGTTCAAATGGACCCACTTAAACCTAAAATAAAATCCTAAAACCCTGATCCTTTCTTTTAATCACTTTCTAACTCTGTTCTGCTTTAGGAAAGAGACCATAACAGTGAAGATGAGGATGAAGATAAGTATGCAGATGATATTGATATGCCTGGACAAAATTTTGACTCTAAAAGACGAATTACAGTCCGGAATCTCAGGATTCGAGAAGACATTGCTAAAGTAAGCTCTGAGTTGTCTTAATTTGTAATCCATTAAAAATTCAGATGCCAGAATTAATTTTGATATAGTTGTGATGGAATATTTTTTTTATTAGAAGTAAGAACATTCTCCAAGGCAAGGCCTTTGAGAGCCTAGAATAGTGACCATATTGAGATATATCTCTAATTCTTGTTCCTTCCTCCTCAGTGCTATACATCCTGTACTCTTATTTTCTCAGCTGTGATAATACTTCATATGTTTTTTCTTTTTTAGTACTTGCGAAATTTAGATCCCAATTCTGCCTACTATGATCCAAAAACAAGAGCAATGCGAGAGAATCCCTATGCCAATGCAGGAAAGAATCCTGATGAGTAAGTATGTCTAAAGTTTGTTTTGTGTGCACATTGCAAGGTGAGAAGGTATTTCAATTTGAAGGTGAGATGAGTCAACAACTCTTAATTAAAATTAATATAATGTTGTGACAAGATCAGGAAAGAAAAAAACCTACCTTTCTGAGAAGTCAGCCTCATTAAACAATCTGGTTTTTGTTCTTTTAGAGTTAGTTATGCAGGAGACAATTTCGTTCGCTACACTGGAGATACAATTTCAATGGCACAAACACAGTGTAAGTATTTTCATCAAATTAGACCTTGATGGTATAAGGTTTTTCCTAAAAGAAAGGACTTGCTTTCTAATGGACCAACTAGTGAAAATATTGACCAAAAAAATTTTAAGCTTTGCTTTTGAAGCCCAAGTCACATGATCCCTGGCCAGTACTATACCAATACTACTATAATTCATGTAAATATTTCCAAATATAGTATTCCCCTTTCCCAACTGTATTATAAGCCCTTTTAGGACAAGACCATGGATGATCCTATTCACCTTTTTTATTTTCACATACCACAATTTTATTAGCAATTCCCCAGATTTGTAATGGGGAATCTAAGGGGAATCTAAGGTACCTTCTTAGATTCTAGTTTTTTTTTTCCTTTTAAATTTCTTTACTTTTAGTTTACAACACTGAGTTCCACATGTTTTGGAGTTCCAGATTTCCTTCCCCTACCCCCCATGGCAGCATGCAATCCAATAGAGGTTCTGCATATACCTTCACATTAAACATTAGTCAAGTTGTGAAGAAGAATTATAACCAATGGAATGAACCACAAGAAAGAAGAAGCAAAACAAAACAAAAGAGAGAGCAAGTAGTTTGCTTCAATCTGCATTCAGACTTTGTAATTCTGTCTCTGGATGTAGATAGCCTTTTCCATCACGAGTCTTTTGGAGTTGTCTTATAATCTTGCGTTGCTGAGAAGAGCCCATTCTATCAAAGTCATCACAGATACAATTTGCCTGTAACTGTGTACAGTGTTCTCCTGGTTCTGCTGTCCTCACTCAGCATCAGTTTATATAAGTCTCTCCAGGTTATTATAAAGTCCATCTGCTTCTCATTTCCTATAGCACAATAGTATTCCATTACATTTGTATACCATAACTTGTTTAGCCACTCCCTAATTGATGGGCATCCCCTTCATTTCCAGTTCTTTGCCACCACAAAAAAGAGCTACTATAAATATTTTTGTACATACGGATCATCCTCCCACTTGTATCATCTCTGGGATACAGCCCTAGAAATAGTATTGCTGGGTCAAAGGGTATGCATATTTTTATAGCCCTTTGGTATTCCAAATTGCTTTTCAGAATGGTTGAATCAGTTCACAACTCCACCAACAATGCATTAGTGTTTCAATTTTCCCACATCTTCTCCAGCATTTATCATTTTCTTGTTTTGTCATGTTAGCTAATGACCAGTGAGATGTGGTACCCAAGAGTTGTTTGATTTACATTTCTCTAATCGATAGTGATTTAGAGCATTTTTTCATATGATTATAGATATCTTTAATTCCTTCCTCTGAAAATTGCCTGTTCATATCCTTTGACCATTTATCAGTTGGGGAATGACTCTTATTCTTATAAATTTTACTTAGTTCTCTGTATATTTTAGAAATGAGGCCTTTATAAGAGACACTGGTTATAAAAATCTTTCCCAATTTTCTGCTTCCCTCCTAATCTTGGTTACATTGGTCTTTTAAGTTTAATGTAATCAAAATTATCCATTTTGCATTTTGTAATGCTCTGTATCTCGGTCATAAATTCTTCCCTTCTCCATAAATCTGACAGGTAAACTATTCCTTGCTCTCCCAGATTGCGTATAGTGTCAGCCTTTATATCTAAATCGTGAACCCATTTGGACTTTATTTTGGTATATGGTGTAAGATACTGGTCTGTGCGCAGTTTCTGCCATACTGTTTTCCAGTTTTCCCAGCAGTTTTTGTCAAATAGTGAGTTCTTATCCCAGAAGCTGGAGTCTTTGGGTTTATCAAACAGTAGGTTACTATAGTCATTGACTAGTGTGTTTTGTATACCTATTCTATTGTAGTGCCAGTGCAATATTTACAGCTCCCATGATTACAATAAAGACTGTGACTATAAATATCACATGGTGTTGGATTGTAAAATATACCAGACTCTCCATATAGAGGACAGAACTGAAACATTTATTTAGATACTAGAAAACCCAGTACCAAAACCAGTAAACCGATTCCATCATAGTACCAGAGATATTAAGCCATAATAACACTAAGAGCCAAACCATCCTTTAGCCTTCCCACAAACCAATATTAGATCAATATTTACTCACAAACCTCTCTCTCCCACTGTCTCTCTGGCTCTGACTCCCAGCTTCCTGTGGGCTCTGCTTCCCTTCAGCAAACTCCTCCCACCACAGGCTCCATGTCATTACATTCAGCCTATTAGGGGGCAGAGTTTACTTTAAAAGCAGGGGAGGTCTCCGAATTCCCCCCCTAGGTCTATTAAAGGGCAGGCAAGATCTTCAAATTCCCATTTCCATTACATCTGTTCTTCTGATCTACAATTCTGTTTCTCAGCCAGTACCAAGTAGTTTTGATGATTGTTGCTTTATAATACAGTTTAAAATCTGGTGTGGCTAGGCCACCTTCCCTAGCATTTCTTTTCATTAATTTCCTTTATATTCTAGACCTTTTATTCTTCCAGATGAATTTTATTTTTTTTCTAGCTCTACGAAATAATTTGATATGACACTAAATAGGTAAATTAATTTAGATAACACTGTCATTTTTATTAAATTAACTCAGCCTAACCATGAGCAACTGGTGTTTTTCCAATTATTTAGATCTGACTTTATTTGTGTGAAAAGTGTTTTGTAATTGTGTTCATGTAGTTCCTGGGTTTATTTTGGCAGGTAGACTCCCAAATATTTTATAATGTCTACTGTAACTTTAAATGGAATTTCTCTTTCTATTTCTTACTTTTGGGCTTCATTGGAAATATATAGAAATGGTGAGGATTTATGTGGGTTTATTTTATATCCTGCAACTTTGCTATAATTATTTATTTCAGGTACTATTTATCTCTGTAGTTTCTTTGACTGTGTGTGTGTGTGTGTGTGTGTGTGTGTGTGTACACGTATGTACATACACACACACCTATAGCTGTGCCTGTACATGGTAGGTGCTCAGTTCATATTTTCTGAATGCGATATTTAACTAATAACTTATTTTTTTCAATATCTTTGTTCACTTTAGTATTTGCCTGGGAGGCTTATGACAAAGGGTCTGAAGTACATCTCCAGGCAGATCCAACAAAACTGGAGTTGCTGTATAAATCATTTAAAGTCAAGAAAGAAGATTTCAAAGAACAACAGAAAGAAAGCATCCTAGAGAAGGTAATGTTGGCCAAAACTGAAGTTGAATAACAATACTGTCAAAAGAAAAATTCCTTTTAACATGTTTTGCTTCATGTTAGCTAAATTCTAAAAACTTTTACTTATATAAACTTAGCTTTTCTGTTTACTATTTTTTCTGTTTTTACCAGTTATAATCTTTTATACCACTCTAAGATATCTTTTATTTAGTAGTTAAAAATTCAGTGTTATTACCTGTCTCTTTCTTTTGCACTTTTATCTGTTACTCTTTTTCTCTTGAGAAGAATTCAGTAAAGTTTTTTTAGATTTCACTGATTTATGTGAATGACTTAAATATATCTTTGAGTAAATGCGTTCAACATACTTTACCAGGCATAATTTCTGTTTCAGTATGGAGGTCAAGAACACCTAGATGCTCCCCCATCTGAGTTACTGTTGGCTCAAACAGAAGACTATGTGGAATATTCAAGACATGGAACAGTCATCAAAGGACAAGAACGAGCTATTGCCTGCTCCAAGTATGAGGAGGATGTCAAGATCAATAATCATACAGTAAGCTCAGAAGATCAGAACTGCTTTGTGCTGTTGCTTTATGTTGTTTTCATATTTGTCTATTTTAATTAATGTGTCTATAATGATAAAGTAGCAGTTGTCTTTTTGAGAAGCTCATTAACCCATATTAGAGATTGGCACATTGAGACTATCCTACTCAGCATGTTAATTGTGATACCACACTTGGATCCTTACTTCTCTTTCTGTTTTGCCAGCCCTAAGATCCCCATCACACTGTCACTTTACCAACATTTTTGCTAGCTATAGGCATAAGGAAAAACTTGTTGTAGAAGATAGCACTTGAGCCAAAGGAAATAAGAGGTGGAGATAATATGGAAGTATATTCCAGGCATGGGGGATGCCGGTGCAAAGACAGGAGATGGAACGTTATGTGTTAGGAACAGCAAGTTGGGCAGTTTGCCTGGGCTGTGTGGGAAGTAGAATATTGTATAATAAGGTTGGGGCCAGGTGTTGAAACACTTTAAAAACTAAACAAAGGAACTTATATTTGATTGTGGAGGCAGTAGGAAGCCATTTTGAGTGAGTTGTAGTAGTGATATAGTTAGATCTGTGCTTTAGTAAAAACTTACTTTGACAACTTGGGAGGATGTTTGGTCATAGAGGAGAGAGGCTTGAGGCAGGGAGACCAATTAAGAGATTCTTGTAATAGTCTCAGCAAAAAGGGTTAGGGGCACTAAGGTAGTAGATAGAGAAAAGGGGACAGGTGAAAGAGATACCATGGAGGTAGTAATTAAAAGATTTGGCTACTAATTGAATATGTAGGGTGTGGAAGAATAAGGACTCAAGGATAATATTGGAGTTTAGAACCCAGGAGATTAGCAGCATGGTGGTCACTTGGCCAGGGAGTCTAGAATAGGTGTGGGTTTAGAGAGAAAGGTAATGAGTTCAGTTTCAGACCTGTCATGTTTGAGATGTTTATAGGACATCAAGTTTGAAATAACCAGTAAGTAGGTAGTTAGATATGTACAATTGGACCTAGGAGATAGGCTGGGGCTAGATACATAGATCAAGGAGTCATCTAGATGATAAGTAAACCCAAGGGTAATTGATGAGGTCATCTATTAAGAGTATAAAGAGAGAATAGAAGAGGATCCAGCACAGAGTATGGAGGTACATCCTGTTAGAGGGCATGATATGGATGATGCTGTACCAAAGGAGACAGAAGGAGTAGTCAGACATACAGGAAAACCAAGAAAGGCATTGTCACAAAAACCCAAAGAGGAGAGAGCACTGAGGCAGAGAGAATGATGCAGTGTCATGCTTCAGAGTGGACAAGAAAGATGTTCATTGAGAAAAGGCCATCCAATTTTATGGTTAGAGAACACCGATAACCTTGGAAAGAGCAATTTCAGTTGAATGATGAGGTCAGAAGCCAAATGGCAAAGAGTTGAGTAGAGAATGAGAGTGGGAGCAGCTGATGTTGACAACGTTTTCTAGTTCATCTGTCAAAGGGAGGAGAGGTAGATAGTAGCTCAAAGTGATGGATGATGGGGTTGAGTAAGCAAATAAGGAACCAGTATATAGGGAGAGATAGATAATTAGAAAGATAAAAGGGATGCTTGTGGGAACAATATTCAGAAGATGGAAGGAAGAAGGATCAAAGGTATATATAGAAGAGTTAACTTTGTGGAGGAGAAAGATAACCTCTTCAGAAACTAGAGTAAAGGAGGAGAGAATAAAGGATAATTATCAAGAGGGTTTGAGATGTGGAAAAGGCGAGAAGAAGGAGCCCATGGAGAATAGTTTTTTTTTCTTAAGGTGTGAGGTGTGATCCTGAGCTAGGGAGAAGAGGATAGGGTGAGTAGCTTGTTATTTGAAAGGTTTTGAAATAACCTTCTGTGGGGAATAGGATAGAGAATCATTTAGAGAGGAGTGAAAGGATTGTTTTATTATAGTGAAGTCTCAGTTGAGATTAGATAACCTAAGTTTGTAAAACCTAAATTCATAAAAGAGGTAGCCACATGTCATATTGGATAGAGCTCTGGACCTGGAGTCAGGAAGACCTAAGTTCAAATCCTGCTATGTATACTTTCTAACTGTGTGACCAATCCTGGGCAAGTTTTCTCTTCTATAAAGTAGAGATAATAATAATTCCTACTGCACAAGGTTGTTGTGAAGGTCCACTAAGATAATACATGTAAAGCTCCTTTTGTTAGTATCTTTTCTAAAAAATGGGGAGCCACTAAGTGAGAAGAGCAGAACAGGGAAAAATCTGTACACAATCACAGACACATCGTATGTGTGACGACCAGCTTTGAAAAACTGGACTCTCCTCAGCAATGCACAGTTATAAGACAACTCTACAAGTCTCAGGATGGAAGGAGATATCTACATTCAGAGAAAGATCTAGAAAGAACAGAGTTTAAATGGAGACTGAAGCCATCTACCTGATATCGTTCTTTTCCATGTTTGGTTTCGTTTCCTTTTTGCCATTGTTCACTCCATCGATTACAACCCTTCTACGCAACCAGACTAATGTCCAGTGTGAAAATATTTGCAGATCCTATACTCCTATATGTGCCGCCGTGGGAGTTGGGGGGACGAAGGGGAGAAAATTTGAAACTCAAAGGATTCTGGAACTGAATCTTGTAAACTAAAAGTAAATAAACAAATCAATTTTTAAAAATAGGGAGCCAGGGAAGGTCTTTGAGTAGAATAGAGGAATGATGTGATCAAAGTGATACATTAGGAAGGTAATTTGGTAGCAGTATGAAGGATGGATTAGAAAGGGGATGTACAAGAGGCAAGAAAACCAGTTAGAAATCTGTTCTAATAGTCTAGAGCAGCAGTTAACCCGTGGGTTATATTCAATTTGTAACAATGAAAATACATCCTGCATATCAGATAGATTCATAACAGTAGCAAAATTACAATTATGAAGTAGCAGCAAAAATAATTTTATGGTTGGGGGTCACCACATGAGGAACTGTATTAAAGGGTCACGGCATTAGGAAAGTTGAGAACCACTGGTCTAGAGATAGATGGGACCTGAAAAAAGGTGGTTTGAGTAGGAACTGACAGGAAGTTTGGGGAACATAATAGACATGTTCAAGGATTAGAAAGGCTATCACATAGATGAGAGATTAGATTTATTTGCTTGGCTCCAGAGGGTAGAGCTACACAAAATGCACAAAGTTTCTGAGAAGCAGATTTTGCTTTGATATAAGGAAAAACTTCCTAATGAAGAACATTGTCAAAAAATTAACTACCCGAGTGGGTTTCCCCTTCATTGGACATTTTTAAGCAAAGATTTGGTGACCACGTGGCAGAATAGAGTTTTCCTTTTCAGATATGGGTTAGGCTAGTAGATGTGACCTCTGAGAGTGTGATTCCATGGGAGTCATGTGCATAGAACTGATCATGAAACTACGGAAGTGGATGAAGTCATCTAGAGAGTGGAAAAGAGGGCTAGTAACAGAACCTTGAGGGACACCCACATTTAGGAGGAAGTAGAAAGCAATAGGTATAGGAGGTCAGTGCAGAAGAAGAGAGAAAAACAGCATGAGAATGTATTGTCACAGAACGTTAGGGAAGAGAGGGCATAGAAAAGGAGGAGGTGGTCCAGTAATATCAGATGCTGTAGAAAGGACAAAAAGAATCATTGGATTTGGCAGTGATTATTATATCATTGCCATTGGAAATATCCATTGCAATAGAAGAATGGGGTTGCTGAATTGCGAGTTACATTTGTAGAAGACTTCGTTTTTTCAAAGTATTTTCACATCCATTGTTGTCTTTTATCTTCCCAACCCTGTGAAGTATATAGGCCAGGCATTAATATCCCCATTTAATAGATGAAGAAACTAAGATTGATAGAAGTTAGAATGAATGCTTCCTAAGTTTTTGACAATATTTTCAAAACTTGTGCTATTTTAAATAGTCAGTGAAATCTTGATTATATTATTAATTTTCCTGTTGGTATAGAAACAGTTTGCCAAACAGAAGTTAACTTTAGTCTAGCCCAAGTTAATGAAGTTTTATTTGATTGTCTTTGAACATATTACAGAAACATCACACTTTAAAAAGTAAACAGTAAAATCTATGCAAAAGATCTCTAGCCCTCATCTGCTTCCTCTATCCCTCTCACTGAACTGTTCTGGAGGCTTTATATACATTCTTGAATTTAACCAGGATATTTTAAAGTAGCATATATTCTATTTTTCAATCATGTCTTTCTCATCTACAGCATATCTGGGGTTCCTATTGGAAAGAAGGTAGATGGGGGTACAAGTGCTGTCACTCCTTTGTCAAGTTTTCCTACTGTACTGGAGAAGCTGGGAAAGAAATTGCTGTGAGTATCCCTTTTTCTAGAAACACTACAGATTGATTACTATTAAGCATTAGGATCACTTGATCATCTTACCACCTGTCTTTACGTTTTCTAGAATTTTTCAAAAAACTCTTATCTTTTGATCTTAAAAAAGATGCAGGTTAGTATTAGTAGATAAGAGAGCCAAGTCTGAAGCAGAGAATATGGTTCAGATCCTGCCTCTGAAACATCCTGGTTGTGTGAGCCTGGGCAAGTCATTTAACCTCTCAGTTGCCCCCAGGCAACTCTCTAGAACTATTGAGTTGGAGAGGTAATGCCAACTTGAACTGATGGAAGGCATTTTCTCACCTAGTAGTTCTCAATACTACTGAGATCACAGGTCCAGTCCCCCTATCCTGATCTGAGAAACAGTTACATAATTAGTTAAGATTGTAATGGTATGGTTAATATTTTGTTATTATAAAACATGTTCATATGAGTGTTAGTATCCATACCTTACAGCTGTGAAGCTCAGGATATTTACAACTTGCCAAGGTAAAATATGCAAGAGGCAGGGATAGCACAAAGGGACCAAGCTTAAATAGAAAGATCTGGATCCCTGTGGGCTGTATATAGACTTAGAAAACCACAAACTAACATTTTCTGTATTACATTGTTTTTATTTTGTTAAAAATTTTCCAATTATATTTTAACTTAGTTCCAGTCACCTTCAAGAGTTTTGTAGGCATGAATTTCCCACCTCTTCTGTAACACATGTTCTCCCACGGCTTGTTCCACTGTAGCATAGTTTTAAGTCAAACATATCAAAAATACTCCCTTCTTAGGTGAATGTGATGTGAATAGTACCTTTTCTCATGATATTTGTTCATTATGATACACCAGTTGAATTCAATTTCTTTCCCTTTTTAATTAAACAGAATGCAGATGAATATATTCCTGATGGTGCTGAGGGGGAAGAGCAAACAAGCAGACCAAAAACTCTAATGGAGGTAGGCCATGACCCTGTTCATGTTACAGGTTACCAGTGGTCTTTACAGTCTATAAATAAATTGTAGAAGTAGACATTTTACACTCATGAGCATATTAATAACAGTTCACATTTATATAGCATTTTGTAATTTACAAAGCACTTTCCTCACTGTGCAGTAATTCATACAAGTATTATTACTATTTTATCGATAAGAAATTGGAGCTCATAAAAGGTTAAGGAACTGCCCAGCTAGATTCAAAACAAGGTCACTTGACTTCATCATGTGCTTTTTTCAATATACTATTAATCCTACATCTTAATCCTTCCTTGAAGCTTCACCAAGAGAAACAGAAAGAGGAGAAGAAGAAGAAAAAGAAGAAGAAACACAGGAGAAGTAGTTCTGACAGTGAGGGTGAAGAAAAGAAGAAACATGAAAAACTGAAAAAGGTACTTAATGACCTTAACATAACTGCCCTTGAAGCATCTCCTAAACTTCATTCCTAAGGAATGTGCTTTTTGTAAAGGCCTTACCTCAGAAATTTTAGAATGTTTGCAAATGAAATTTGCCCCATTGTCTCTAAGCTGTCTAAAAAAATCCAACTCATTGACCTTAAACTGAAGGACTTAAATCTCCACCTGAAGCCAAGCCTAGGAAAACATAGCAAAAAAACAAATTCTGTCCAGTCTTTGTTGTTTAGTAAAAATGCATTAAAATTGACTAAAATAGCTGAAACAGATGGAAAAATTTATAATGACAATTGGCTTTTACAGAGTGTGGCAAGCTGAATAACAGTTGGTTCCAGTTATTATTTGAAGAACTTCAGATCTATCAGCTGAGTGATTTCTGATGTCACAGTGCCCAGGGCTGCATCCATTCTGCCCTGCCACTATTGGGCAAGTAGACTCGTGCTGAAAGTGCCAGAATTTCATTTCTCTGTTTTTCCATTTAGGCACTAAATGCTGAGGAGGCCCGCCTCCTCCATGTCAAGGAGATCATGCAGCTAGATGAGAGGAAGAGGCCCTACAATAGCGTATATGAAGCCCGAGAGCCTACAGAAGAGGAAATGGAGGCATACAGGATGAAGCGCCAGAGGCCGGATGACCCCATGGCTTCTTTCCTTGGACAGCAGTGACATGACTTAGAAGGAGATTCAGGACACCCCACTTGTATATGTTCTTTTTTTTGTCTTTTGGTTAACAAAGATAAAAAAAAAATCCTCATTTGTTTTTCTTACTGTCTTTTAAATAAATTTCTGGAACTCTTTCATCAGTTTATTGCTTTCTGCTGTAGGGGGTAAAACCAGCAAGCAGTGTATTCTGGAGATATTTGCTAGAACTTTTCATTCATTCACTGCAAGCTGTTTTCAGCAATTAATTTTGAGAAGTCATCATATGATTTTTTTGGAGGTTTAGTATTTATTTTAAAGGCTTCATAAATATTAAATGTTATTTTCAGTTCTGAATTCTTTCTCTTTCTCTCCTACTACCCCCTGCTCCTCCCGTAGAGAAGACAAGAAAAACTTGTTACAAATAAGTATATTAAGCAAAATAAATTCCTGCATTAGCCATGCCCAAAAAGAAAGAGAAAATGTTTCTACCTAGTCTTTGAGTTCATCGGCTCTCTGTCTTAAGGTGTATAGCATGTTTCATCATGAGTCTTTTGGAATTGTAGTTGGTCATTGTATGGAGCAGCATCAGATTTAGAACTGAAAAAAACCCAAGAGATCATCTAGAGCAATTCCATATCCATTTTATAGAGAAGGAAATTGAAGCTCAGAAAGGTTTAGTGACTTACCCATGGTCACACAGCTAGTAAATTACAGAACTGAAGCTCAAACTTTGGTCTTTTAAATTCCAGATCCAATGCTTTTCCTGCTATACTACAGCCTTTGCTGGGCCCAAGTGTCCTTTCCCAGGCCCTAAGCTTAGACCTTTAGAAAATAAATTTTATTGATGCCTTTTTGTTTTTATCACACAGCATTTCCAGGTAGAATCTCTTTCCACTCCAGTACTGAACCGTTCTCTATTACAGAAAAAAATAAAGTTAAGCCAAAACAACAATACAATGATTACATATAAATGAATGAAAATTTCTGTCCTCATAGGCTCCCCACTTCTCTGCTGAAAGAAAAGAAGTATGTTTCATTATCAGTTCTCTGGGACAAGGATTTTTTCATTGCAGTTACTTAAAATTCAGCTTCCTTTTTTTTTTTTAAATTTACATTATCATATAGTCACAATGTGATAGTTCTTTTTGTCTTACTTATTTTACTCAACATCAGCTTATACAAATCTTCCCATGTTTATCTAAATTCATCATGTCTTTTGATGTAATAATATTCCATTACATTCATATCACAATTTGTCCAGTCATTCCCAAATTGAAGGATACCTACTTTGCTTCTGGTTTTTTGTTAATGCTAAAAGCATTGCTGGGAATATTTGGATATATGAGACCTTTTACCTTCTTTGGGGTAAATACCAAGTAGTGGAACTCTGGGTCAAAGGTTGTGAACAGTTTAAGTCTAAAATATTTTTCCAGAATGTTTAGACCAATTCACAGTTCCACTAACAGTGTACCTAAGTCCACTAACCTGTAATGACACAAATAAATATGTATTGTGAATTTGGTTATTTCTTTGTCCAAAAAGAACTTTGTTTTATGACCTTGACTTTATTTTTTTAGAATTCTTTTTAATCTGGTATTTTAAACTTAGATTTTAGTGTAGAGGTCACCTTTTATGTAGAAACCAACAAGAATCTGGCACTCAAGAAATGCTTGTTAATTGATGAATCTAATAATTAAGTTACAATAGTAAAGGTAGTTACTGACTTTCCTGATGGCAGGATTTTTGGTAAGTAAAGGCTGTGTCCTCTGAAGAACATTGCCCTGACACTCTATTCACTTTTCTTGAAGAGGCAGACCCTCAGTTAAACAGTCATAGAATTTAGAGCTGGAAGAATATAGGGATGAGAGATCATCTTGTCCAAACTTCTTCAAGGAAAATGACATCTAGAGAGGCTGTGATTTGCCTTAGGTCACACAAGTTTTAAGTAACAGAACTGGATTTTGTGCACAGCTCTTCTTACCCCAAATCTGATTCTCTTTCCAATATACCATTTTGGTCTTCAGACTTTGAGCTTTAAAAATCTTTTATTCTCTTAACTATAGTAATTTTTAGTCAATAAATTTTAATTGGCAATGAGCTAAATTATATGTTGATCATTGATTCATGTAACTTCTCTGAATTTTGGTTTCCTCATCTGCAAAATGAGAGAGTTGGACTAGATGACTCCTAAGATCCCTATTAATTTCAAACCTATGATCCCATGAATTAAATTTCATTAGACTCAGAAATCAGTTGCACCTAACTTTCTTATCCAGCAGGTGTCAGTCTTGGAAAATATGCTAAAAAAGGTAAATCCTGTTGTGAAACAGATAACCTCAGAGCCCTGAGGATAGCCAGCATGTAAATTTGAATGACCCCTTTGGAACTGCCCTTTTGAAATCATGAGAGCCCCCAAGCCTCAACTAGCAGCCTAATAGAGACAATAGCAGCAAAAGTTCAAGTAAACAAAAAGTTGAACAGAGATGGGACAAAAGTTTTTCAGAAACCTTAATATGAGCACGTGGAATTTTTAATAACAGCCACTTTTCTAAACAACCAAATTCTGAGTTAAATGGAAAATGATAACAGCTCAGATATGAATCATGGTTATAAAGTAACCAAAATGAATTCTGAAAGGCATCAGATTGATATAATAATAGATTGGAATAGAAATTTCTGATACTTGGACCAAATCTATATCTTTAGTTCTAACCTAGTTTATAAATTCCAAATTTTGATCTCCAGTTACTACAGGCTTAGGCATGGCTGCAAATAGCTTGACACACCCTAATGTTTCTCGTGTGTGTGTGTGTGTGTGTGTGTGTGTGTGTGTGTGTGTGTGTGTGTGTGTGTTGGCTCCTGTTTAAAAATGAAGTTTTTTAAATGTAGGTAAGTTTCAGTTTCTTTAGTCTGATGAATAAGAATGCCCTTATGATTTAAGTATTCAATAAATGTTTACCTTAAAAAATAAAGTTCCTTGTGTATAACAAAATATGCTGCACACAACTTTGCCTCCAGGATATATGTACTTGTATGTACCATCAGCATCTCAAATTCAATATGTTCAGAACAATTCTTGTTATATTTCCCTCTAAACTTTCCTGTTCCTCCTTTAGACTTAACATTTCTGTCAGCTGCTTTCCCATTTGTGAAACCCCAGGCATATCCTTTACCTTCTCCCTCACTTCTTAATACCCAATCATTTATGAAGTGGCGCCAATGCAACATGTGAAACATCACTTGAATCCATTCCCTTTCTGTTCTTGCTGTCTCATCACTAATATAGACGTTATCAGACACCTGAACTTCTGCAGTAACTGCCTTGAAAGGCCTCCCCATTATAATTCATCACTCAAACCACTACCAGATGTGCCTCTGGTATGGAATTTCCTCTTGGGTGAGATCAAAGATTCTGTCTTGGTGGAGCTGAGATAGCTCACTAGCAATAGGAGAGTTAATTCAATCTATGAGTTTTCTGGTATATCCTAATCTGTAAAACTTGCCCTGATTTCTGTTTGTGTACTCATCACTATTTGTGTGTGTAACTAGCATTTGGTGGGAAGGGACCGAGCCTTGGGATATAAGCTGTGTCTTTCTTTTAAGGGATAGCAACCAGGAAAGCAGCTTGACCCTAAGAACAAAATTATTTCCCCTAGACTAACTGTTTAGGGGCACAGATAGATATAATTCTAGTCTAGTATTCCCTCCCTCTAGAGAGCAGAGAGGCCAGCCCAAGAGCCCCATCTGTTCCTCTCCAGGGAGAAATAAGTCTCTCATAGAGGAGTGGATGAAATTCTAAGATAATCATGCCCCCTGCTAACCACATTTAAACAAACCTATGTGGACATAACACATAACCTATGTGACCAACACAGTCTATATGTTATTTTCTAAAAGGAAAAGATATGTATATTTTTTTAGAAGATGGAAAATAATCAGTCAACAAGAACTCATTATCTAGTTAATGATCTTCAAGATTGCTATGGCAAAATAAATCATGTTCTTCCATTCAACTGACCCAGTGAGATTCTCTAAACTTAGCCAGGTAGGTGGTCCTTGAAAAACAGATACACAGTCAGTCACCAGGCCAGTATTCAAAGACCTCCCAGCATGGTAAGACTTGCCAGAGTTCCTGCTTCACTGCTATAGGTTTTGAGAATCCTTGGTTATACCCACAGCATGATAAAATCTATAAGCAAACTTTATTGGAGGGAAATACACAGTAAGCTTAGGGCAGTGAGGTGGCACAGTGGATAGAGTACCAGGTCTGGAGTCAGGAAGACTCATCTTTGTGAGTTTAAATCTGGCCTCAGACAATAGCTGTGTGACCCTGGACAAGTCATTTAATCCTGTTCCCTGTTTCTTAATCTATAAAATGAGCTGGGGAAGGAAATGGCAAACCACTCCCATGTTTTTGCCAAGAAAATCCCGAATGGGGTCACACCTGAAACGTCTGAACAACAACACATACGATGATAAGTTACAAAACTTGGCTCTGGAGGAGAAAGTGAGGCTGGTGACTTTGCACAGCTCTCCCTCACTCAAAGTCAACTGCAAAGTCAACATCCATGGTCCTCTTTGAAATGAAGGACAAACCCAACAACAGGTTATGCTGACTCAAAATCGAGTCAGATCTGAAGATTGATGCAAGGGGTTTTCTCACAATTATACATAACAGACCCCCAGACTGGTCAATCAGTTACTGTGTGTTTGTTCCTTTGATTGAAAACAGACACTTGGGGAAAGTGGGATGCCTCTTTTTCTGATTTCAGAGAATTGTACCTGTTTACTCTCCCTCCCAAATCAGAAACTCCTAACCTTTCCTCCAATTAGAAATCAGATTACCTAATCTTGTATCTTGGTTTATATCTCTTTAATTATTTTATTTTAATGCATAAAAATCTGATCCCTCCTGTATTCAGGATCCGGTGTCAAGCTGAGGGGGCCTGGTCCCAATTTGTTAGCAGTTGGCATGCATGGCTTAATACATAATGTACTCAGAAACTTGAACTGTTGTTTCCTTAGTTGTTTCAGATTTTACCTGTCACATATGTCATAAGTGTGTCATAAGCTCAGTTCCCCTTATCTGTAAAATGGGGATGAATACTTGCCCGGATTTCTTTTGCAAGCTGAATGTAAGAAAATCATCCTAACAATTAGAAACTATCCAAACATAGACCAACTGAGAAAATAATGCATTTCTCCTTCATTGTCAGCCTTCAAGCAAAGGCTGGATTTCTTCTTTTTTTTTTT
>CM053585.1:283880104-283907957 GCA_028646515.1 Pseudochirops corinnae
TTCCATTAAACACCCCAGGATTCTCATCTTCTCCCCTCTCATTGTCCCCCCAGCTTTGGATGCTTCCGTTAAACACCCCAGGATTCCCATCTTCTCCCCTCTCATTATCCCCCCAGCTTTGGGTGCTTCCGTTAAACACCCCAGGATTCCCATCTTCTCCCCTCTCATCGTCCCCCCAGCTTTGGGTGCTTCCATTAAACACCCCAGGATTCTCATCTTCTCCCCTCTTGTTGTTCCCCCAGGAGCTGAAGCTGCCCGTCTACAAAGCCCAGTCCCCCCTCCTTGAGAGCCGAAGGTATTTTGTCGACTTAGTTTCTATCCTCAGCAACCACTGCAAGATCTGCCCCACAGCCAGACACCTGGCTGTCTACCTGCTGGACCTCTTCATGGATCGATACAGTGTGACTGCAAAGCAGCTGCATATCGTGGCCATCGCCTGTCTTTTGCTAGCAAGTAAGTGGAAACCTCTCTCCTCTGTTCTTTCCCATCGTCTTTCTCCCTGGGGCTTGGAGGGAGGGGGAGGGGAGGATGGATCTCTAGACTTCCTCTTCTCACATTACTCCACCCCTTTCTCCCTCCTTCCTCCCTCCCATGCTTAATCACCAATATTCAGGCCCCTTAAATGACTTTATAAAAGTAATTTGATTGGAGATGATTGTATACCATAGTCACTTGGGCCCAGAATAGGGGAAGAATGGGAACACTAGCTTGAGTACTTGAAGTGAGGAGGAGCCTTTGATCTCTTCTTAAATATCTTTAGGAACGCACTAATTTTTTTTTCTTGACGTACAACAGGCATTACCAAGTAACAGAGGCATAGTCCCTGGTCCCATAGTCCCCAAAAATGTTACTAGAAATATGGGGCATCTTTGAACATCTGGGCAGCTAGGTGGCACAGTGAATAGAACACTGAGCCTGGAGTTAGGAAGACCTGAGTTCAACTCTCCCCTCAGACACGTACTTGCTGTATGACCCTGGGCAAGTCACTTAGCTCTGTTCACCTCAGTTTCCTCACCTGTCAGATGAGCTGGAGAAGGAAATGGCAAATTACTCTAGTATCTTTGCCAAGAAAACCCCAAACAGAGTCACAGAGAGTGGGACATGACTGAAACAACTGAACAAACACACAAATATGGTGTAGGGACAAGAGTCCCTCCTGCTGGGATTGGTCAGTGGGCTCTTTCTCGAAAGAGATGGGTTCTGTACATCAGTTTTATGATGCAATTTCTTTAGTCTCCAACCTCTCTCCTAGATTAGAGGGAAAACCTAGCCTTTTTGTCTAAGAGAAAATGGGGAATTTCTAGACCACAGTGCTGTACAGAGCAAACCTATTGGAGTGATGCTAGGCTTAGGGAAATAGAGCTGTATTGTGTGTTTCTAAACCAAAGAGCAGCCACCTCTCCTGACTCTTCCCTTCCCCCTCCCCCCTCCACATTCATGGGAAGAAATGAGCCTGGCTTCCTTGGCTGCGTCTTAACCAGTAAAAGCCAGGGTGCACCACCTGGACCGTGCCGCAGCTGTCAGTCTGAGCTGCTCTTCATCGTGTTGGGGGCTGAATCAGAATAGTGTTTTCAGGGGGTGGGACTGAGTTAAGTTTCAGCAGGACTGCAGGAGCCTTCCCTCTGAGCATCTGTTTGTGAAGCTAAGAAGGGAAGTATGTGGCTGAGGAAAGGGGGAGGGGGAAGGGGGAAGGGGAGATGCTTCAGACTGAAAGGAAGACGGAGCCTGTGGCAGGAGAAATTGACTTTGGGGGGCACCTGCCATATGCTGCCATTGCCCAGGGAAAGAAAAGTTTCCATGACAGCCCTGAAATCCTATTCATCCCTTTTCCCTTCTGCCTCTCCTAACTGTCTTGCTCCCATGTGGGTCGGCAGGCTATCAACTAGGAAGTTTTGAGCTCAGCTTCCCCTTTATTTTTTTTCAAGAAGATACCTTGTTTTTTGGCTGCAGGTACTTCCATCTCATCAAGGGCTCAGATCGTGATCCTTTATAAAGGCATCCTTTAACCAGTCTGGCCATGGAAGGCACCTTTTTTAGTCTGTTTTCTCCCAGAAGTTCCCCTTAAAGGGTAGGAAGGAAGTCTCTTGCCATAGCAGGTCCTTAGGAGCTAATCCTGAGGAAATTCAGGAAGACACTGGTGAACATTAGTAAAGGTGCATCTATTTGCAGAAATAGCTGGTTTGCCTCCCTCTAGATTCTAGCCTTGGGTCTCAAGGTAGAAGCATCCAGTAGAATCAGACTTTTAGATCTACAGGAGCCTGTGGAGATCTAAGTACATATTCATTTTATACGTAGTGATGAGTGACATCAGAAATTTATATAGCCTTTATAATGCTTACAAATAGGTTTTACAGATTTCGTGTCATTTAATTCTCCCTCCAAGGTATAATTTAAATAATACAAGTAGTACTGTCCCCATGGTACAGGTGAGGAGGCCAGATAAGGAAGTGATTTACCCAGTATCGCACAGGTAGATACTGGTAAAATTAGGATTAATTCTGAATGACATTGTGGGATAGCTAATAGAGCACTGGACTTTAGGTCAGATAGACTGGGTTCAGTCCCTTTTCAGACACCTACCAGGTATGCGATCCTGGTCACAATCTCTCTGAGCTTCATTTTTTCTCATCTATAAAATGGGTGGATTGGACCCCATTACCTTTAAGGTCCCTTCTAACTCTAAATCTATGGTCCTATGATTAGAACCCAGGTCTCCTAATTCCAAGTCGTTGTTTTTTCCCCTCTGCCACATGACTTTCACTTCCTTGTTCCTTTTGAGCCTTTCCTAACAATGTTGTTGTTCATTCACTTTAGTCGTGCCTGTCCCTTCATGACCATTTAGGGTTTTCTTGGCAAAGATAAATGGAGTGGTTCGCTCTTTTCTTCTCCAGCTCATTTTACAGGTGAGGAAACTGAGGCAAATAGGATTAAGTGACTTGCCCAGGGTCACACAGCTAGTAAATATCTGAGACCAGATTTGAAATCAGGAAGATGAGTCTTCCTGACTTCAGGCCCAGCCCTCTATCCACCATGACACCTAGCTTCCCTTCCTAGCTATACCCCTCCGCTAGACAAACTTTCTTCATTGGGTTTGCAGAAAGTAGGGAAATACTGTCCCTAGATGATAGCCAAGGTTTATAAGGCCAAGTCAGAAACTAACACAAGGCAAAAATCTAGAGCTGAGCCACTCTTAGAAGGTTCTAGATGTAGAATTGGAAGGAACCATAGAGATGATCATACAACACCCAACCCCTCCCCCTCCCCTTCCCACTTTACAGATGATGAACCTGAGGTCCAGAGACCAAGAAACTTGCCCAGTGTCATGCAGCTAATGCAGAATTTTACTCAAGTCTTGCTGCCACTACCTATTCTATCTACTACACTGCTGCAATACTTTTAAATGGTCCTACTTCTAGACCATGATAAGTGGAATCCAGTTTGGTTCTTTAGTATGTGGAGTTATCTTGCTGTGTGGAAACAACAGAAAGGCTTTCTTGACTTCTAAGCATCTTGCATCTGCACAAAATGATAGGTGACTTCAGTAGACTTGGGCAGATGTTCCAGGGGTGGTGAGGTAGAGCTCTCTGTTGGTCTAAAGTGACTTCCCCATCTACCTTTCAGAAAATGATTCTGTCCTTGGAAATTTTGAAAGATCTTACTCCTCGCTTGTGGCTTCACATAAGCCTAATAGATAAGTAGATTCTCCTCTTTCTCCTTAAAATTTGATCTCTAGAAAACCTGTCTCTTAAATGCAAATGGTTTCATTTGAGAAACTTTTTGGAATCATGATAGTCTCCTTTTGCAAGAAGCTATTAAGATAAATGTGTCCACTCCCCCTACCCCTTTATCTTTTCCTTTGGTCTCTTGGAAGTTTCTGCTTTTCCATGATGTCTTTGGATAAATTGGATTCATGTGTCACCTTGTTTTGACCTGAAGGGGCACAAGGGACTGGGAGTGAGCTCTCAAACAGAATAAAAGTGTTAATGGCTCCTCAAATAGGAAATCTTCTGGGACAGAGATTCCTATAAAAGTTACTGCCTGTCTGACTGGTACATCAGTGTCTCCAAAGCCTCCAGGGGCAGACTATCTTCTTTCTCCAGTAAACTTCCCTCTCTCCCTCTTTCCTCCCCCTTCCTCACCTTGATTGCTGTAAGAGGCCTGGCTTGAGACCTACAGGACTTGAAAGCAAGCTTAATCCCTTCCTGGTGGAGAGGAATGAACTAATGGGTGGTTTTCAATCAGATTATGGTAGCTTTCCTTGAAGGGCTGATGGCGAACTACAGGAGGGATGTCAGTTGTTTCTGGGGCCATAATTGTTGGAGGCTGATGAAAGCTGCCTTAGGTCCTTTCTCCAGGGGCATATCTTTTTATGTTGTATTGAAAATGCCTTTGATTTATGTAAAAAATGGCAGTGACAAACACCAAGTGTGTGAGGGGACATGGCTTCAGATCCATAGATATTTAGCATCCGTAGAGGTTTTTGTTTTTAAATTTTAAACATAGTTACAAATCAACTGAAATAATAATTTTTTAAAATCATATGTTGTTTGTTGTTCAGTTGTTTGACTCTTCTGTGACCCCATTTGGGGTTTTCTTGCCAAACATAATGGAATGATTTGCCATTCATTTCCTTCTCCAACTCTTTTGACAGACGAGGAAACTGAGGCAAACAGGATTAAGTGACTTGCCCAGGATCAGCCAGCTAGTAAGTGTCTGAGGACAAATTTGAACTCAGATCTTACCTGACTCCAGGCCCAGCACTCTATGCACTAGGCTTTCTAGCTGCCCTAAAAATCATATTAGGAAACTCTAAATTACTTACAATTTTTTAAATGTTAAATTTCACCAAAAAAAAAAAAAGAAAAGAAAGATGCCATTTTCCTTCATCTGTTTCAGATCTTTCTCTTGTCTATTTGTCAGGTTACGTTGTGGTTGTTTATTACCAACAGAGTTGTAATCAGTGTGTATATTTTAATCCTCTTTTCTTTACTGTGCATTATTACTTGATAAATTTTTCCTCATTTCTATGTAACTTTCATGGGTATTCCCATTACATTTATAAACCCATTTCTTAGTCATTAGGTACATGGGCTATTTTAAATTGCTTTCTATTATAAATAAAGTTGGTAGAATAAGGAAGGAAGGAAGCTTGCTAGCATTTATTAAATGCCAACTGTGTGCTGGGCATTGTGCTTGGATCAGGGTTTGAGAATCATTGGTTCAAAAAGTAGGAACATTTTTATAGCTCTTACTAGTGTGGCAGTAGTTTTCAACACCAGGCCCTAGTTTTCATCATATTTATTTAAAGAGACCAGAAGGAATATTAAAATTTCAGGCTTACTATACTGGGCAGCCAAAAGGGTGCTGGCCTCCAAGGAGGTTAGAGGATAACCCACTCTAGCACATTTTATGCTAAGAGGCTGATCCAAGAATGAAAGCTATGTCCTTGCAATCTCCAAAGTTGTAGATTTGTTATCTCCTATTTCCTGTGACGTTATCTGCACACAGTGACTACTTCAAAGCAGCCTCTGTCTTTGCTTACGGGATGTGGGATGATTGAAATGCTTTTCAGCTTATGGGGTTTTACTTTTGAGTAAAAACCACTTCTGTGACTTTTGACTCTTGCTTTTCCCACTGCTTGTGTGTGGGAGAGGAATCAGTCCACTGACCTGTCCGTATCTTAGTAAGGTAAGTCCTAGGGAGTTGCCTGAGGCACATTGAAGGTTAGGTGACTGGCCCAAAATCACCCAGTTTATATGTGTCAGAAATAGCATTTGAAAACCCTGAATTTGCTGATTCCAAGCCTAAAACACTAATTCACAGTATCATTCCCTTTGAAGCCACCTGTGTACTCCCCATGAAAGCCCTCACTCCCTAGGTGATCTGTAGGGTGAACAACTTGTACTATGGGGTGACTTGCAAAACATAACTAATCCTCTAGCAGTCCTATGGGGTTTTAGTTGAGCCTACGCCCTTTGGCCTGTATCAGAGAAATCTCCTTCATGCTGCCTGGGAAGGAAACAACCAGCCCACTGCTTGTTTTAATCTAAACTGAACTGGTGAGATCTGAGTATGCTCTTCATTTCTCTTAAGTTAGCACAGGTACTAAGGAATGAGGGATCTGAGAGATCAGAAACTTAGGGTCAGAGGAGGGCAAGGACCCCTGGACTCTATATCTTCTCTGCTTCTTAGGGAAATTAGATTTGGAGCCGGAAGGGCCTTAGGCCACCCTGTCCAATCCTCTCATGCTGGCCTGGAGCAAAGCCTTGGTGCTTAGGGGGCAGCTTGGTCTCTGCCAGTATAATGAGCATTAAATCATAACCCAGTTTTGAAAGGGGCCACCATGCTGGCAGCAGCCTGTCCTCTGGGCTGTTTCAGTGATGGGTGGCTTAGCTGGAAGGGCCACAATTCTCTTCCTCTGTGGAGGAGGGAGAGGAGAGAACACAATAGAATTTCTCTGGCTTTCCATTCAGTTCTTTATAAAGCATGGTATCATGTCCCTTTTGTAAATAGTCCTGTGGAACTTGCTTGCTGGTGGCATTTGTCTTTTTTTGCCCTTTCAAACTGGAGTGACTGTAAAACCCTAACCTTGAAAAAGATTCTTCTCCTTTCTCCAGACAAAGGACTCAGGGCTGACCTCTGGTGGTTCCAGATCCCAGCCAAATAATAAGTGACCTTCAGTCTCTCTGTGCTCTGGTCATTTGAGGAGAGGGCCACAGGCAATTCAAAACAGTGAGACCATCTGGGTCAGTTTGGGAGCCGTGCAGTATGAGATGCCAGAGCAAACAGGGAGACATTGTCTGGGAAGCCAGGGCAGGTTGGTAGATGGAGCAAGCATTTCCTCTACCCCTGAGATTAGGGAAATTCTCCCAGGTATTAGTGAAACCTCTAGGCAAATGAGCCATAGCAAGACTGCCTCCAGTGTGGAATAAATTTTCAGAATTTCCTACTTGAGAAACTATAAATCACCCCACATCCTTATCAAGTAGAGATCTTTGGTAAAAAATGAAAATCAGCTGTTTATCGTATTGGCCACGAGCAGCAACCAGCCAGCTTATGTGGGTAGAATCTGCTTTGCTTTGAAAAATAAAAAGGGTTGTTACCAGATTAAGTTCTAGTGGGGGGAGGGATGGGGGGAGATGGAGGTAAGAGATTCTGGGGAGGGATAATGATAATAAAAAAAAATCAACAAAACTTTGAGAGGGGGGAATAAAAGCAATCTGCTTCTTGGGGTTTATTTTTGTTTTGTTTTTGCTGTAAGGGGAAAAAAAAGAAAGAAAAGGAATCAGTGTTCTGCTGGCAAATAGTCCCAGGCAGATTTCGTGCCAAGTCCAAGAAACAGTTCTTTGTAAAAAATACATTGGTTGGCCTAATCCCTCCAGAGTGACTTGTGTTCGAGGCTCAGTTAGAGTAGATTCCTCCTAACCTCCCAGTGACCTGAGCCCCTGGAAGAGAAGAAGCCACAAGGACCGAGGAAGCAAGCCCTGGCCGATTTGAAAGAGAAGCCACTGGAGGGCATTAGCACCTTTTCCTCTTTCCCTTCCCACTGAGTTGTTCTATGGCCAAAAGAAAGGAAGCCTTGTTTGGGTTTCTTACTCTTCTCCATCCCACCCCTAACCTCCTTCTTGTAGCCAAAAGGCTTCTCTGCCCCTGAGATCTTGGTAATCCCATCAGGGAGAAAGCAGTATGTGTTTTGCAGATGTGGAAACTGAGGCTTTGAGAATAAAGACATCCATTCACACCACGTATATAGGTTACTGAACAGGGACTCCAATCCAGATTATCTCCTAGTACTATGTTAGCCTTCATTTAGGAGGATATTACTTTTATTTTTTGGATGAGTAGGTTTTTAATCCTCACAAGCCAAGATCTGTAGAGCACAGTGCTATAGAGAGTATGTTTGTGATCTGCTCTGCGTGCTGGAATAGTGACTGTTGTCCAGAGGCAGCCTCTCTGGAGTCCAGGTCCTCGTTCTGTTTTCTGTCCCTGACTTCCTCAAGAAATAGGTTGTCTTAGTCCTGAGAGTCAATTCTGCCAGGCTAAAGAGGTTATATCCTTGCCTGCCCTTTCAAGCCCCTGGCCTCTGTAGCTGAGCCTAGAGAAACTGCTGTTAGCATCAGAAAAGCAGGCCCCCTTCAGAGTGGAGGAGGAAGTCTTCCCTTGGGAAATAATCATTCTGTCTCCCACTCTCTCTTTCTCTCTCTCTCTCTCTCTCTCTCTCTCTCTGTCTCCCTCCCTCTCTCCCTCCCCTTCCCTCTCCTTCTTTCCTCCTCCTCCTCCCTCATTCACTTTCTCCCACCTTTCTCTCTCCCTATCTCTCTTTTTTTCCTCTTAAAGTATCATTATGCCTGTGTGTGACCTTAGCAGATCACATCTCTAGACCACAATTTCCTCATCTGCAAAATGAGAGGATTGAACAGTGTGACCTCTGAGGTCTTTTCCAGTGCTAAATCTATGAATCTTATTGGAAGGGACCTTCAGATCGTCTACCGTAACCCATTCATTGTATAGATGAGGAAACTGAGACTTGAGGGTTTAGGGGCTGTGTGAGATAACTTGCTCCCATAAGTTCCCATAGCTAATTATTGGCAGAGGTATCTTGATTACTGATCCCTATACTAAGCTAGCTGACTTCTCTCTCCAAGCATTTCTTAAGCCCTCAGTATGTGCCAGGCACTGTGTTAAGCACTGAGGAGACAAAGAAAGGTAAAAATATGATTCCCTATCCTCAAGGAGCTCCCATTTGGGAGAAAAGGACTAATTAAGTACCTACTGTGTGCCAAGCACTGGCTAGTACAAATATTACCTCATTTCGTCCTCACAACAGCCTCAGGGAGTGGGTGGTATTATTATCCCCTTTCTACAGTTGAAGAAACTAAGGCAGAAAGAAGGTTAAGTGACTTGCTCAGGGGTATACCACCAGCAAGTGTCTGAGATCGAATTTGAACTCAGGTCTTCCTGAACCCAGGCCCATTGCTCAATCCACTGACCACCCAGCTTCCTCTAATTGAGGAGACGACTATGAAAGCGACAAATGAGAGAGAGAGAGAGATCCCAACATCTAGCTAGCTCTGTCGAGATCTAGATAGAGGGATAGAAAGATACCTCAGTGGGAAGGTGCCATTAGCTGGGGGGCCTGGAAAGGCCTCTTGCAGATGGCATCTGAGCAGAGTTTTGAAAGAAGCCAGAGAAACCAGGTGTCAGAGGTGAGGAGGAGGGAGAGCTGAGATAGAAGACAAGCTGTGAGGAACAGCAGGAAGCCAGTGTCCCAAATGGACAGGGAGGGTGTAGTGTGAGAAAGGTGTATTTTGAGCCACTATGATTCTAGGACAATAGCATTCCCAAAAAAGGGAGCATTAAGTTGCCGAAGCTTCCCCCAAAGGAACAGTGGGTCTGAGTCCCCAATAAAGTTCAGTTTTCCGTTCTCCAGACCCAGGGTCTCTCCAGATCTAGTCTGTGGACAGCTCATGTCTTCACCGCTTAGAGGAATCAGGGGTTAGGGTGCAGTGTGGGGTCTTTTTTTCCCCTGAGAAGTCAGGAAAGTTGGCTGACTGCTGCCTGCCTTTGCAAGTCTCCAAGGGCTCCCTTCTCTATCACCTCCACCTGCCCCCAAAGGCAGCAAAACCAGCACTTCCTCTTTTGAAGCACAATTCCAAATACAAATTCCTGATCCAAGGAAAGAAATGTCTTTGTTACTGTCTTTACCCCCGACGTAGTTGGCTGGCCTCTGGAATTCTGCCTGATGGCTCACTCACTGCGTGTTTGTAATATACTGAAGTCAGCATCTGCAATACTCTGTCTTGGACCAGAAGCTAGGTTGGGAAAGGATATATGGATCTGGAAAACTGCCCCCCCACCCCACCCCAAAGTATGCATTTGAGGAAGAGAAAGGCCTGTGGCTGTGGGGAAGTTAGGATTTTCTTTGGTGTTTTAGAATGCACATGACCCTCCCAAGACCCCTTTGTAGGTGACTCCCCCAAAGAATTTTTCTTGCATCTGGTGTCTGGGCAGATTGGAGATAAGACAGAGACAGCTGAGTCAGATTTGTACAGCCTGGACAATGGGCTGCTCACCCTGATTCATGATTGTGACTGGGAGAAGAGAAGGGGAGGGGGAGTGGTATGCCTGTAAACGTGCAGGAGCCGAGCAACTAATTATAGCACTCACTCAGACTGCGTCCCTTAAAGGGAAGTGCATTGTTTGATGGGAGGAACAGAAGTAAGACAAGGAAGAGCTTATTTATAACTCTTGGGGAAGGCTTCTGGCCTAATTTTTCTGCTCTTCCAGACTGCCTCCCAGAGTCATACCCTGATCCTTGAATCTTAATTTCATTCCAAGATTGTGTGAGCTTTGGGTTGGCAAGGAGTGAGCTTCTAGACAACAGCTGGGAACAGAGAGGGACAGCAGGACCCCAGCTGCTATCTCTATAGCCAACAGGCATGGATCTGGCTCCCACCTGGGACAGGGTAGCTTAGCAGCCTCCAGCTCAGATGTTATGTTTCTGTATTCCCCAAGGTACAAGGGCCCCTATTCCCTCCCACCTCCCGTCCTTGTAATATTGTTAGATGTCGAGACCTTCCCTGGCAACTAGACTAGATACTCCCCTCACTAAGAGCAAAAACTTGGGCACCAGTCTTCCTTCCTCTCAGACTTGTGGGAGGAGTACATTTAGTATTCATTGTGGATGAAAGCTAAGGAAATTTTGAAATGGAAAATATTCTGCATTGTGATTGAGTTGGTTGTGGTTAGACTACTATGGGGGGGGGGGGTATCCTGGGAGTTGGTAGTAGTAAATGGTATTGAGTACCGTCAGGGCTAGAACACACACTGCCTAGTTATCTTTCCATCCTACTTGTATGGTTTGGTACATAGAATGCTTGACATGAATCAAGGGGCCTCAGGGTTCTAATCCTGCTTCTGAGACTGACCTGACAGACCCTCAGTTTGCTCATCCGTAAAATGGAGGCAATTCTGTTTGTACTACTGTGCCCACAAGGTGTTTCTGAAGAAGGTTCTGTGCCAACCTTAAGCACCAGAAAAGTTCAAGACCTCATGCTTACACAGTTTAAGTAAAAGCACAAAGGCTGGGTACATGGGAAATTACTGAATAGGTTGAACCTTTTTAGAGGCCAGCAGCTGCTTTCTCTTCCAGTGGCTTATTGGTGAAGTAAAATTGTGTTTCTACTTGGAAATATAAACTAGTTTGTACTGCAGTTTTCTCTCACATCCGGGAGAAGGAAATGAAGGCTTGGCCAATGATTAACAAGGAGCATAAGGCACAGGGAAGTGTTCCTTAAAATTTTCACCTGTAGGGTCAGCTTTAAATTTGTTAGTAGGAGCCTGAAGATGAGGGTAAGAGAAGAAGAAAGATACCGTCTGTTCATTGACTGTTAGCAATGGGAACTTTGGCCCCAGAGTGATTGCTTAGGGAAAAGAAGACAGCCAGATGGCTCAGTGGATAGAGCACTGCGCCTGGAGTCAGGAAGACCCGAGTTCAAATTATGCCTCTGACACTTACCAGCTGTGTGACCCTGGGTGAGTCACTTAAGTTCTGTTTGCCTTTAATACACAGAAGAAGGAAATGGCAAACCACTCCAATATCTTTGCCAAGAAAACCCCACAGACAGTATGGCCCACAAGGTCATGAAAAGTCAGACCTTACTGAACAACAGCAAGCAGAGGAGAGAAAAATAGCTGTTAGAACTTTTATCTCCTATTCATTTTCTAATCTTTGTTGATACCACAAGGACATGTGGGATTCCCATGAGGTGTTCTGTCTAACATGTGGACATCAGTACGTTGTACAGGCATCCTTGCATCTCTGATTTTGCACCCATGGGTGCAGCTCCTGCATCTTTGTAGGCTTTCAGGATTTGCTGTGGATGAAAAAAATAATCACTGATTCCCTGATACTTGGTCTACAAATAGTCTGTCATCAGGCCTTTCTGCATATTAGGACTTTACAGCTTGATGGAAAAAGTCTATGTCAGCCTTTGAGAACCCAGAGTTATCTCCATACAACAATGAGACCTTGGATTCAAGGTGACAGATATTCAAGGTGCCTTCTGGGTGTTATGTGCTGGGTTTCTTTGGGATTTTTTTTTTGATTGGGGGAAGATCCACAGTTTGGGTTGCCCTGTGGACCTGGGATTTCATCAGGGCATTCCAAAGTCCAGCCTTTTTATCAATCATTGCTGTAAATCCCCAGCTAGCCTTCTGATTTGTGGTCTTAGAGCAAAGAAATTCTTAACCTCCAGACCTTCGATAGATTTCAGGGAATGGGAAATGGGGGGAGAAAAAAAATGCATCTTTGTTTTTACTAACTTCCAATTAAAATTTGGTGTTTCCTTCAATTTTGAACATAGGCAACACCTATTCTGAGAAGGGTTCCATAGGTTTTTAACTAAGCTGCAAAAGAGGCACCATGTAGAGAGAGCCGTCCAGAGCACTGGAAGGTAGATAGCTTGCTCTTGACCTCACTACAAGTGGCTTCAGCGAAAGAGGTTTAGTTTCCATCACCCCCTTTCATGGACTTTCTAGCCTAACAGCCCCACGTGAGATTCCCTGACCAGCCCCCATTCTTCTATCTCTTGCCTTGGGACCTTTGTACAGGCTGTTCCTCTGGCCAGGAATGCACACCTTCCTCACCATCACCTTTTGATGGTGGGACCACCCTGCAAGGCTCGGCTCCCAAGGTGCCATCTCCCAAGGGAGTCCTTTCTTTCATTCCTCTTAGTGATTAGAGATCGCTCCCTGCTTATACTTCTCTATTTATATCCCACTCCATGAGAACGTATAAACTCCTTTATAGGTCAAGGACAATTTGCCCAGCACAGTACATGGAGTCAGGAAGACCTGAGTTCAAATTTAGCCTCAGATATGTACTAACTGTATGACCCTGGGTAAGTCACTTAATTTCTGTTTGCCTCAGTTTCCTCATCTGTAAAATGGGGATAATAATGGCCCCTGTCTCCCTGGGTTCTTATGAGGGTCACATGAAATAATGACAGTAAAGCACTTGGCACAGTGAGTGCCTGGCACGTAGTAAACTCAACGTGAATGTTAGCTATTAGATGATGATGGTGATGACCAGATGACGGTGATTATAAAGCCTTTAGCACATAGTGTCTGTTGTTGTTAAGTCATTTTCAGTTGTGTCCAACTATTTGTGACCCCATTTGGGGTGGGGTGGAAAACAGGACTAAGTGACTTGCCCACAGTCACACAGCTAGTAAACGTCTGAGGCTGGATTTTAACTCGGGTCCCCTTGACTCCAGGGCTGGTGCTCTCTCCCCTCTGCCACCTCACTGCCCCTGGTATTGCCTCCCCCCCGAAACTTGAGTGATTTGCCATTTCCTTTGCCAGCACATTTGACAGATGAGGAAACTGAGGCAAGCAGGGTTAAGTGACTTGCCTAGAGTCACACATTTGGTGTCTGAGGCCCAGATTTGAACTCGGGAATATGAGATAGACCCTGCACTTTTTATCCACTGCGCGACTTAATTACTATTATTATTGCTGTCATTATTTTCCCAAGTGCTTGTGATGCTGGATTCGATTGGATTCGATTGGACCCTATCACCCAGCACTACTATTTACAACACCAGGCTGTGTTTTCTAACTGCTGGTTCTGCAAAGACAAAAACAAAGCAATCCTTGTTCTCAAACGAGCGTCTGCTTTATTGGGGATAGACAGCACGTTCAAAGATAAGCAAATGCAGGGTAATTGGAGGAGTGAGACAGCATTAACTAACCCTTGGCAGGCTCAGGACAGCTGGCTTGGTGTTGATGGCACCCGAGTTGGCTCTGAGGGCAGATAAGCCTCCTGAGAGGCCGCTGGCACAGTCCAGTTTTATAGGCACCTAGAGTGGAGAAGAGGACGTAAGCCAGCAATGCAGTGACTCACCAGCATTGCCAGGATTCAGATGAACTATGCTCCCTGCCCACAAATGATTCTAGTTGTAGAAGGAGACACATTTTTTGATATGGACAGTGTGGGAATTTTTAACTATGCATATTTGTTAAAAAGTTTTTTCCTCATTTTTAAATTAGGTAAGAGGGAGAGAAAAATACGGGTTAATTGAAAAATGAAGTAAATACAAGTTTTGTGGGTTTTTTTAAAAGTCAATGAGCAAGATTTTACCTTGTCCTAAGTTCTAAGGATACATTGAAGTGGGGGAGGAGGGGTCCCAAACCTACCCTTAAAGAGCATTCACTGGGGGAAGACAGTGTGTAAATAGCCAGGTAGATAGAAGATAGTCTCTGTCAGGTATGGCCAGTGACCAAAGATGGAAAACAGAGTGTCATGTAAGAAGAAACAAGTAGATCCATCTGTAAGGAAACTGGAAAGATAGAAAGGGGCTTGGTTGTGAAGAACTTCACATGCCCAAAAGGAGGTTCTATTTGATCCTGGAGGTAATGGGGAGCCCCTGGAGCCCACTGAACCGTCAGGTGTCACAGTTAGACCTGCACTTTGGAAAGTTCACTTTGTCAGCAGAATGGAGGATGAATTGGAGTAGGGGAAAGACTGGAGGTGGGGAGACCCACTGGGGACTCCTTCAGTAAACCAGGTGGGAGATGATGAAGGCCTGGACTAGAGTGGTGCCTGTGTGAAGGAAGTAAAGACAAGATCTGGCACCATGTTGGATAGTGGACTAAAAGTGAAGAATGGATGCTGAAGTTGTGAGCCCAGGTCAATGGGAGATGAGGTGGTGATGAACGATTCAGGGTGAATATATGGATTCGAGTTGAATTTTCAGAGGTAATAATTGAGAGAAGATCCACACAATCTCAGGGGCGGCTAGATGGAGCAGTGGATAGAGTGCCAGGCATGGAGGTAGGAAGACCTGGCTTCAAACAGCCCTGTTAATGCCCAGGGCCCACACCGTGTAATGGGTAGGAGAAGAATCTTTTAGCACCCCAATACATACAACATGGTTCAGTATAATAAACAAGCAGAACACTCTTTCTATAACCCAAGTTATCTAGGGAACAGAATAGTAGGTGGATAGAGGGCTGGAGTTGGAGTCAGGAGGACCTGAGTTCGAGTGCTGCCTCGGATGACACTCAACTGGCTGTGTAGCCCTGGCAAGTCTTAATCTCTGTATGCTTCAGTTTCCTTATCTGTAAAACGGAGATAATAACGGCATCCCCCGCAGTGTTATTATACATGAAACATTCTGCAGACCTTAAAGTGATCTACAAGGGCTGGTTATGACACACTGAACAAATGAAATCTCAGTACGTTCATAGTACTGGAAATAGGGAGGGAAGCTAATAAGCATTTAATTTACAATAGTGCCTTCTCTGTGTTAGGTCCAATGCTATGTGCCTTATAGATATCTCGTTTGATCCTCACAGCAACCCTCAGAGATAGGTGCTATTATTGTTCCCATTTTACAGTTGAAACTGAAGCAAACAGGGTTAAGTGACTTGTCCGGGGTCACACAGCTAGTAAGTGTCTGAGGTCAGATTTGAACTCAGGTCTTCCCAACTCCAGCACTCTATCCACTGTATCACCTAGCTACCTTGTTGCTTAGTTGTGCCCAATTTTTTGTGACCCCATTTGGGGTTTTCTTGGCAAAGATAGTGGAGTGGTTTGCCATTTCCAGACAGATGAGGAAACTGAGGCAAACAGGACTAAGTGACTTGCCCAGGGTTACACAGTTATTAAGTGTTGGAGGTCAGATTTGAACTCAGGTCTTCCTAACTCCAGGCACTGCACTCTATATACTGCACCACCTAGCTGCCCTTCTAGGGACCTTACTGTCCTTCAGATGTTGGGGAGATGTTCTTAAGAATAATTTTTTTTAGGTCTGCTTAAGCTGTTGCTGATTCATACTAGCTTTATGTTACATATTTTCTCAATAGATATTAAATACTACAACTGTGGGGGAAGGGTGGATATAGAATTTTTTCATATTTAATATTCTTTTTTTTAATTTTGAATTCCATATTCTCTCCCTCCTTCCAGCCCTTCCCCCACTCATTAAGACAAGCAGTATGATACCCCTTATACATGTGAAGTCATACTCTGCAGAAATTTTTGATGAGAATAAATTCTTACACTCAAGAATCTAAGAACAAGTGCTGTAGTAGAAAGAGAACCAAACTTGGAGGTCAGAGAGCCCTGGATTCAAATTGTGCACTTTTACCCTTTGTAGTTGATGCCCAGGACAAGCTGCCTCATTCTTCTTATCAGTAAGCCCAGGATGATATAGGCAACATGGCCTGGTAGAGAGCTGAACTTAGAATCAGGAAGATAGAATTCAGGTCCCCCTCTACTACAAGGCTATGTCACCTTGGGGAAGTCATTGCCCTGGGTGACCCTCAGAGATTATTAAGTTGCCCAAGAAGGTACAGATCCACATTGGTTGAGAAGGTTCCTCACCCGGAGTTTTCCATACTTACAAAGTTATAAAAACAGGGTGGATCTGGTTTGTATGTTTATACACATAAATGTATGTATATATATGTGTGTGTGTATTCACACATAAATTTACATGAGATTTCATTCATTCAGTTTATCAACTGACACTTGTATATCACTTTAAGGTCTGCAGAATGTTTTACATATAACAGCATGTGCATGTGTACGCACACACACAGTCTCATACACACACACACACACACACAGAGTCACATGCAGTTCCCTCATTTTCGGCTATCTGGGTCAGCTATGTGGTCAGGATTTCCATTTACTGTGGTTTCTGGAAATGTGCTGGGGCCCCAGGGTGAGGGTGGGGGCTTTTGGAAGCTTGTAGCAAGTAATTTTCCTGGCTAGCGTTCTATAGTTAAATATCTCATGTAGGTCTTCCTGATGTTTTTACCCTGGCCTTCATGCTACAGCATGAATTTGCTTTGAAGCCATGCCTAAATCCTTGTGTACTTCATGGCCTCTCTGGGCATAATGAGTCTTCAGTCAGTCCTGTTGGGAGAGTTTCAGACATTTTCTTGTCTGTCCATATCCTTCCACCTCTTCCCTCTATCCCTCAGGTAAATTTGAAGAGAAGGAGGATCGAGTGCCAAAACTGGAACAGATGAACAGCTTGGGCCTCTTGTGCAGCCACCAACTGGTACTGAGTAAGAAGGAACTTCTGCAGACAGAGCTGCTGCTCCTGGAAGCCTTTGGATGGAACCTCTGCATGCCAACCCCCGCCCACTACGTGGATTACTACCTCTTGTTCTCTCTCAGTGAGAAGGACCTCTGCAACAATTGGCCCATCTTCTCTTTCTCAAAAACCAAAGGTTTCTTAGAGAAATATGCCCACTACTTTCTGGAGGTCTCATTACAAGGTAAGGAGATGACAGCAAACCTAGGGGCTAGGAGAATGCCAGGGGGTTGGCACAAGGCTTCCATCCCAGGGTAGAGGTGGAATTAAGGTCCTGTGAAATGGTAGCCGGTGATCAGCTTAGGGCAAAATGAAGAGTCATAAAGAGTCAACCTGTAAGTACGGAGTCCCAGATTTCTGTACTACCATGGCTCTTTGGACCTCAAATGAAAGAGATTGGATGTCCTCTAAAGCCTCCCCCTCCTCCAGCTCTTGACTCTGTGATCACAGCTGACTTTGGGCAAAGCCCACTTCCGTTCTGGGTCTTTTTCCTCATCTATAAAATGAGAAAGTTGGAATAGATCTAAATCCTAAGCTTCTGATTCTGCTCTGAAGGAGAGACCAAAAGCAAGAGAATGACAGAATTAGTAAAATCATTTCAGGAGATGATAGCATCTTTATAAAAATTTGATAGCTCTTGTTCATCAGTGCTCCCTCTCTGAACATAGATAAGCATCTCTCATCATGAGTTCTTTGGATTTGTGATCATTGCCTTGATCAGAGTAGCTAAATCTTTCACAGTTGATCATCTTTACAATATTGCTGTTCCTTTGTACAGTGTTCTTCTGGTTCTGCTCACTTCACTTTGCATCAGTTCATATAGGTCTTCCTATATCACCTTCATTTTCTAGCACAGCACTCCCCGTGACCTGTCCTTTATAACAAAAAATGAAAAAATAAGAGAAAAATCAATTCAATACATCTAGCCAGCACATCAACCAAGTGTGAAAATATGTGCAGTGTTCTCCGCCTCTGTGCCTTCTACTTCTGCAGAGTGGGGGAGAGACGTACATTTTCTCACCTTCTCCAAGGCCAAGCTTGGTCATTATAATCACATAGCATTCAGCGTTTGTTTTTTCCATTTGTTTTGTTGGGGTCATTGGGTAAATATAAACCATTTTCCTGGTTTTGCTTACTTGATTCTTCATCGATTCATGTAAGACTTCCCATGTTTCTCTGAATTCATTATATTCATCATTTCTTACAGCACAGTAAGAGTACATGATATTTATCTACCACAGTTTGTTTGGCTCTCCCCCAGGAGAAGATTGTCTGCTTTGTTCCCAGTTCTTTGCTAAGACAAAAGCTTCTTCTGTGAATATTTTGCTATATGTAGGACCTTTCATTATATCTTGTACCTCCCTGAGATTCACTCTTGGCAGTGGGATCTCTGGGTCAATTGGTAGGGATATCTTCATAATTTTTTTCTAACATCAGTCCACATAGATAGCAGCACCTCAAGCATCTAATAAGCAGAGCAGTCCTGGAATTTAAAAAAAAGATTCATGCAACGGTGCTGCCCATTAAATCACAGAAGGCGATTTCTCAGATACCAGTTTTTAGGATCCAAACATTAGATATTAGAGTTCTATCACTCCACAAATCCAAGATGAGGAGAAACAGTTCAGTTACTAGCCAGAAGGCCAAGACCAGGCTTACTTTACCTGAGAGCAGCCCTTCCTCGAACCAAAGGAAGAGCAGAATTCCTTCTTCCGCCTGCCTGATGGAGCTTAAAGTTGTTGAGAGGATACAGAGTTCTTTGTTCAGGAATAACGCTTGTTTCTAATAGATACCTGGGCAAAGGGGTTTCAGAGAATGTCAAAGCCCTAGGGCAGGGGTGGGGAACCTGCGGCCTCTAGGTCCTGAAGTGCAGCCCTTTGAATCCAAACTTGGGTTCTGGGCTGCCCTACCACTGCTCTAGGCCCTTGTCCAGAGCCAAAAGAAGAAAAAGGTGTGGAAAGAAAGCAGTTCTGAGGCTCTCAGTACTTCATGGTTGATTTAGGCGACTAGGTTGAGACAGTTTTCTGGTTTGTTCCAGCCTCATGAGATCACCAGACTGATGAGGAACTGGGACAAGAAGGGTGGAGCTCCACCTGGAGCCACAAACTGGGGCACCATAGCTCACCTGCCCCTGCAGAGGGAAGATTGGGATTGACACAGAGGGAGATTAGAACTGTCATGAAGGCATTTTCATTGTTCTTTAAAGCTTAACCTTCTCTTTCAGATCATATTTTTCACAGCTTCCCACCATCTATGGTAGCTGCAGCTTGTATTGGGGCCTCTAGGATTTGCCTGCAACTCTCTCCCACCTGGACCAGAGACCTGGAGAGAATATCACACTACTCTATGGAGCAGATCAGTGCATGCGTTAAAGTCATGCTATTGTAAGTCCATATTCCTTGATGCCTTAATGCATGTTTCAAGATTCCAAGACAAGACAGTGTGTGATGACTGATTTTGATAGACTTAGCCCTTCTCAGCTATGGAAGGACCTAAAACAGTTACAAAGGACACATGATGGAAAATGCCAGTCACATCCAGGGAAAGAACTATGGAGTTGGAATGCAGAGGGAAGCAGACTATTTTCTTTTTTGTTTTGTTTTTTTTCTTCCTCATGCTTTTTCCCATTCATTATAATTCTTCAATGCAACATGACTAATGTGAAAATGCATTTAATAGCAATGTATGTATAAAGCCGATATCAGATTGCAAGCTATCTTGGGGAAGGAGGGGGAGGAAATTTTAAACTTATGGAAGTGACTGTTGAAAACTAAAAATAAATAATTTTTAAAAAAAGATTCCAAGGCAAGGTCTAGGGGGTCTGTGACTTGGTGTGTGTAATTCAGCATACAAGGTAGCTCCTTACCATTAGAATGATACCATCCTACTGTGTAGGAATCTTAAGAGTTTTGTGTATCTGTTTTGAGGCAAGGACAATTCGTGTGTGTGTGTGTGTGTGTGTGTGTGTGTGTGTGTGTAAATAAAATCTGCAAAATAAGAAACAAATCTCTGCAAAATACTTAGTATGGAAGTGTCAGTGCAGCATCTTAGGCAAGCTAAATGTACAAATTGGTTAATGTTTAAGTCTTTGATGCTATTTTCAAAGGGCCTTGGGATGCTCACTGGCTAAGTGGGTGAGTGATTGATCAGCAAATGGTCAGAAAAAGCAGTGGGGCTACTTAAAAGGCTTGAGACGGCCAGACCCTCAGAAAGAAGTCCCCTGGTCAATAAGCTTTGAAGGTGGACTGGAACCCGTAGGACCAGTGGTGAACTTGAGAGAGTGCTAGAATGACACCCACCACATATCGCTGAGCAGTGCCTCCTGCACACTTGACCAGTTAGACAAGGCTGGTAAAACACTGTGGGGATGAGAGCTGCTCGCTGTCTTCTTGAGAGGCATCACATTAGAGTAACATACTAAATTAGGAGTCTGAAGGCCTGGCTCTGTGAACTTTACCAGTTGAGCAACTTTATTTTTAACCTTTGCCCTTTTTGTTTTTTAAAAACCCGAGCCTCATTTTCTTCCTCTGTAAAATGGAAATAATTATTATACTTCTTGCCTCATAGAGTTGTCATGAGGAAGGTACCTTATAATGTGTAAATGTATAAATGGAAATTGCTATTATTACAGGCATATAATCAATTTTCAAATACTTAGTGATTTCTTTTATCACCAAACTTTCACCTAACTCTCATTTGGTTCTTCCCCTCCAGGGCTTTTGACAATGACTTCAAGGATGCTAACAAAGTGAAGAACCAGCCACTGACCCTGCAACCCCAGGTGTTGGTGCCAAGCACACATCAGGCCCCCACTCAGGTGCTGTTCCAACAGCCGGCCTTCCACCATCCCCTCCCCCAGCCGCCAGCTACTCTGTCCCATATCCAGGCCCCTGTGCAAGACTTGTGCTCGGCCTATCGTGACACACTCCAGCCCCACCAGTCTGGGAGTGTGCTCCCTGGGAGCACCGGCCCCTCTCTGTACCACCCTTATTCTTCCATTCAGCCTTCAGCAGTTCAGGCTGTCACCATCCCAGGACCTCTCCCCAGGCAGATTGGGGCAGAACCCAGACACTGCATCTCCATGGCCTATGGGAGTAGCTACTTCAGTGGACATCATTCATTCCCAGCTGGATGTTTTGACAGATAAAGTAAAGCCTCCCTAAGACTGTGTGTTTAAGCAGTCAGGCCCCAAGTGGAAAAGGGAATGAAGGAAGGAGAGGGATCTCATGGTTGCACGGGCAGTCAGCTGTTGTGGGAGACATGCTGGGATGTCAGCTGCAGAGCTTGATTATTTTTAGGGCCTCTTCTCCCCAGAGCCTTGTTGAAGCACTGACTTATGGGGACTTTTGCCCTTTTTAAAACTGAGAAGCGGAAAAATGCAATAACATACCTCACCAAGAACACTTCCCTCTGAAAATCTGGTTGTCTAGAGATGGCTTTGCATGTGTCTTCCAATGCAGGGACTCCGGGGAATCAGAACAATTTGGCTGGTGGCCAGACTGCCTGACCCTGGATAGACTACTAGTCAAAGAATGTTTCCTGTTTTTATTGTTAAAAAGACTTTATTTTGGGGGCGGCTAGGTGGCGCAGGGAGTAGAGCACCAGCCCTGGATTCAGGAGACACTTGACACACTTACTAGCCGTGTGACCTTGGGCAAGTTGCTTAACCCCAATTGCCCTCCAAAAAGCAAAAAAAAAAAAAAAAAAATTAAAAAAAAAAGACTTTATTTCTTATCAATGGCAGCTATACCACTGTAAAATGACACTGAGAAATTTTTTGGTTCTTCTACGAAATGCCAAGAGTGTTGGTGCAGTTTTTCCTTGGCTTAGAAGTCAAATGTATGTTTGTTTTTGTTTTTACTGTTTAGATTTGTCACTGTTTTCTTGTTATTGTAGTTTTAATAGAGAAACACATCTGAGTACCTGCCTTCTGGGATTAGGTAAATGAGTCCTTTTTTAAACTTTTTTTTTGGATGTCAAGTGTCACTCTGCCTTGTAGGTATTTTAAGATGCTGCTGCCTCTTGAAGTGACTTAGCTTTTTCTCTCAGTAAGATGTCTTGTTTACAAATCATATCAGGGATTTAATGTTACTTGAAGGTTCCTTAGGAAAAAAAATGTTTTGTCTGTGAGTGATGCACTGCCCGTGATGCTAAAGTGTTCTAAGTTGGACTGTCTTATGACCTGCTTACTAAAAACTGATAGCTAGACTTTCTTTTTTGTCGGAAGGAAGAAGAATGATTAGCAGAGGTCATTTTCGAAGCCTTTTGTAGTTCCAGATGGCCCCTAGACTTGTTTGAAACTGTGTTCACTAGTGAAGTTTTCCCCTATAACCGGCCACTAGATGAGATCTTGGAAGAGTAGGCTACAGTTTAGAGTCATTTTGTTTTTCCTCCTGCCTCTGTGTGGGATGAGAACCTGGCCTAGGTTTGCTTGTACATACGAAGGTGGAGCATTTGTGAAAATGCAGAGGTGTGTTTATACGAGGGGATAAACGCTGTCAGGACATTTGATGTCAGATTGGTCAGATTGAAAGGCAGTATTGGAGAGGGCTGGTGTACATCGAGAAGGCTCTCAGGATGACAATTTAAAAATGTGCAATAATATGTTTTTTACTCTGACTTGTGTGGCCCTTGTTCAGTATGTTCTTGGGAGGTCATGGGGGGGTGAGAGAAAGGTGGGGAAAGGAGAGAATGGGATGTTGTTTCCCCACCAGCAACATATTATGGTCCTTTCCTAAAGTAACTTTTAGGAGAAATCTGACTTGTTTCCAGATTCTTTAGGACCAAAGCAACAAGAACCCACCCACCCAACCTCCACCTTGGTGGGTCTCAGTCTAATGTGAAGATCTTAACTTTCCTTGCCTGGAAAAGGTGAAGTTTTTATTAAAAGACAGGTCAGAGATGGGTGGAGCAGATGAAAACCTAAATTGCAAACAAAATCAAGCCTTAGAGTGATACAACGTCAAGCATTTAGCATTCCTAAATTTGGCGTTGGCTTTTTTCTGACCTGTTTTTACAGTTTGTGAGCTCTGCCTGGTCCCTACGCTATTTTACTGGACATCTTCTCAGGGCAACAGGTGTAGGGGTAAGGGCTGGCAGCCGAAACCAGCCCCACCTTTTCTTCCATTTGATGAGACTCTTCTTCTCCTTCTCTCCCTCCCCCACTGACCCCTGGAGGAAAGCTCCCTCAATAAACAGCTAACCTGATTTGTCTGGTCTGGTCTCCGTGCAGTCTTTTCTTGGACTTCTTACTCATCTGAGAGGCAGACCCCTCTCATAGATCTGACCCCAGATCATCAGTCTAAAACTGAATTTTGGTAGTATTTGAAGCAAAGGCCTTTGGCTAGTTTTCATCCCTTATTTTAGCTGCTCTCTACCCTAGTTGCTTACCAGGGGCAGTATGAAGGGAGAAATTCTGTATTTACTTCATTCAATAAGCTTTCACAGTTCACAGGATCATGAAATTAGAGCTGGGAGGGACAGGGACCTTAGAAGGCTAATCTAACTCCCTCATTTTACAGATGAGGCACTCCCATAGAAATTAAGTGACTTTCCCAGGGTCCCACCTAGTAAGTGTCTGCAGTGAGATCTGAAGTTAGGTCTTCCTGACTTTTAAGTACAATTTTCTGGGTCTCCCTTCTCCTACTACCCAATCTATTGAGTGTTTGGTTAGTACAATGCACTGTAAAGAGGAGAGTATGAATGTGAATGCAGTATGGTCCTTGCCCCAAAGAGCTTATTGGGAAGTGTGAGAAATAACAGAAAAGTGTTTAAAAGCCACAATGTGCTCTGAGAACTTGGAAAGAGGTAGTTGTTAGCTGAGAGGATCCAAGAAGGCTCCCTGGAGAAATTGTCATTTGAGCTGAGACTGAAGATGTGAATAAGCACACAGCATTTGTAATTAGCACATCTTTGAAAGGAGAACTGGGTGCTAAAAAATTTTAAGTGATGTAGTGAGTTTATTTTCTCCAAGTGCCACACCCACCCCCAGTCTTTGTTTATGATACTAACTGGCTTAGCAGACCTTGTTTTCCTAGATTACTTAAATGGTCTAGTGATCACAAAGCCTGTATTGACCGGTTCCAAATGAATGGGGTCCTGTATGGCAGTCTTTGGGTCATGCCAGGTGTGCTGAAGGCAATTAGGCTCAGCCATGGAGGACCACAGCTTTCTTGCCTTTTGCTCTTCATGAATAGCTCATGCCAGCCAGGATGGTGAGTGATCATGGCCAGCCAGCGCTCCCCAATGGCTCTGTTCAGTTTGTGGGCAGCTGTACTCAACTCTCAGATTGAGAGGAAGCCAGGTCTTTTCCATTCCCAAGAATTCCCTGAAGCTCCACTTCACTGCCCATCCTAGGGGTTAGGGAAGGATGGACAGCCCAAGTAATTGGCTGTTGGGAGGCTGATTCTTGACAGACTCGGGCAGAGAGACCTCAAGGGAAATGGATCCGGAGACCAGAGATGAGAAAGCCAGTTTTCTGCAAAGGGCATTGAGGGGGAGTTTGTCAGGGGGGTTGCTTCACAGATGGAGCCCTGAATCACATTAGCAATGTGGCAGTGCCCAGGAAGCTATTTATCTGACTGCTGGTAAGTGTGCTCCTAGGAAATCCATTTCTATTCAGTAAATCTGGAAGGAGAGAGGGGAAGGGAGGAGGCAGGCCAATTCTTTACTTTTTTGAGCCCATTTCCATAATGCTGTATCACATTCAGGGCTCAGCTGAGATTTATCAACCAGGTAAGCTCTTCAGTCTCCTGGTGCTTAAAATCACTGTAGTGTAGAGTGCTGGCACTGGTTGGGACCTAAAGTGAACCCGTCTAGTCCAATTGGAGATCTAGTACAATGATCTGATTTTATAGATGTGGAAATTAGCTCCAAGAAGAAAATCGAGGTCCAAAGTTATACAAGTAGTCCTGTACTCTTCCGCCCCACCCGCATCCCTCCATCATGCTGAGCCCAGGTGAGTCCTGAGGGCTGGGTCTACCCTCCTACGGAGGCAACACCTCAGCTTGTGCAACATGTTGGGAGGAGCTAGCCAGACTTAGGGGAATGTCTTTTAAAAAAAAAAGCCTGGGCAAAGCCATTCACCTTTCTGATCCTTGGTTTTCACATCTCTTCAGTAAGGAGATTGGATTAAATGAGTTCTTTTCGGGTCCAAATGCTGTGATTCCCCTTTTGCTTTCTCCATCAAGAAAGCAGCCTTGTGCAAACTTCCTGCCGGGGTCACCTGGGAATCCATGTTCTCCCAAACTCCAGCAGGATAAAGAATCAACCCTTGGAGCAGGTTGATAATCAGTCCCTCAATCAGAATAAGTATTTGGTGACATGATCCTCCTGAGGAGGCTTCTGAGAGCCCAAGAAAGGTGTCTTGAAGAAGTTACTAAGGAAAATACAATGGATTCCGCCAATCTAATCACTAGTGTTAATGGGATTTCCAGGGAGAATAATAATTTAGCAAAAGAAGCTTTCCCACATGCTTAAAAACCATTTCACAGCATCAAATTTGCATATCACCACCCACTTAATTATAAGCACTGGTTAAGGTATTCATTAAAACAATCTTAGTTGTTGAACTACTCTTTGTACATAGCATTTCATGGGGAACTTTGGAAGCAGAGTAGAATTGTGGACAGAATATTGAACTCGGTATCAGTCAAGAAATCCTGGGTTCAAATTCTGCTACTCAGCTGTGTGACCCCCTTAACCTCAGCCTCAGTTTTCTTCATCTGCACAGTTGCCGACAATGTCTATCCATTGTAGGTTCGAGTGAAATAATATATGTAAAGTACTATGCAAACTTCATAAAGGCCAGTTTTATTTGTTTTAATGCCTTAATTTATTCTTCTGTTGATAGGCAGACTTTTTGACCAACTAATTTTTGTACTTATAAAACTTAATAAAAAATTTTTCAAAGTGCCCTCATGTCCCCTTTTTTTCCTTTGTTTTTTGTTTCTATATCACAATATTTCTCAAATATATCAAAGGAGAATGGTGCAGAAGGATATGAGATGTGTCCTCACTCCCCCTCACCGCAAAGCCTTTTTCACCTTGATGCACCTCTGACACTGCCTCATGGTACTGAAAGAGAAGTAAAGAGATCAGTTAGGACTTAGCCAAGCCCCTAATTTTAAGATGAGAAAAGAGAACCCAGGAGAGGTTGTAACAGGTCTAAAGGTGCCTCTCCTCTTCATGGATGGTAAGAGTCACCAGCACAGACTGAACTTGTATAGCGATGCAAAATCTCCCACATAACACAAAAACAAATGTCTTCCCTGCAAAGGGTTGTTTTCAAAGGTGTCTGGACTAGGGAATGGAGCCCCACCTGGTGGTCAGGAAGGGAGTATCAGTACCCAAGATCAGTTTGACTGGAGAAAGGATGTGTTCTAGGAGATCCTAAAGAGGGGTACAGTTGAAGAATGTGATAGTTAATAGACTTTAAGTTTGCTGTGATGGGCAATAAGGAGCCAGAGGACGGTCTTGAGCTTGGGAGTGATGTGATTAAATAAGGTAGATCCCCTTTTTATTACATCTTGTGTTTCATTTGTGCAATAAGCTTGCAAAATAGGCAACTGTTTTGGAGTTGACAAAACAAGTATCAGATGAAATAACTTGCTTACGATCACCTTAGTTCCTCATTGTAGAGCCAATGCAATACTCACAGTACCCACGGTCACTATAAATATACCTACATGGTGCTCAATCACAAAATATAACAGACTGTCCATATAGAAGACAGAAGCAAAACGTTTATTCAGACACCAGAAAACCAAATCCCAACACCAGGAAACTGAATCCATAGCAACATAGAAGTTAATGTACCACAATGTAGCAGAGAACCACACCATGTTTTAGCCGTCTCACAAACCAATGCAAGCCTAGCTGTCACAGCAGGTGGCAAACACCAACTTTTACTGACAAGCCTGTCTCCCTCCAAAATGGTGCTCTACTACCAACCCTCTAGCTGGGTCTAACTCCCAGCTTCCTGTGGGCTCTGTTCCACCTTTCAGCAAACTCCTCCCACCATGGGCTCCATGTAAGTACATTTGGCCTATTAGGGGACAGAGTATATTTTCAAAGCAAGGGAGGTCTTCAAATTCCTTTAGACTTATTAAAGGGCAGGGAAGATCTTCCAATTCCCGTTACATTACACTCACAAAAGTATTTTCTGAACCTTGTACATTTTGGGAAGCTGATGAAGCCTCCCAGCCCTGCTAAAGATGAGTAGGATTGGGAATGAGGGATGGGGACAGAAGTTGGATGGAGAGAAAAGGTTGATAAATTTCCACCCCCACAGTTTGTATTTGCCCTTGTTCCAAAGAAGTGAATTTGAGTTTTTCAGCCTAATTACAGCTAATTCTGTTACTTAGAGACTTATTATCCAAGCTCATTATAAGTAATTATTCAATCTGGAGGTGGAAGAACAATGCTGCTGGTTTAATTTAATGCCTACCTAGTTCACTTAATTAGCAATAAGTCTTGGTAGAAGGATGAACTTGAGAGGTGGTGGGAAGGACCATTCTTTGGGAAATGAGCCAGAGTTGTGGCATTCGTCAAGATAAGGGGTAGGGGGCTAATGGCCAGGTAGCAAAGGACATTAGAAATCTGGCTGGAGGGGGGGGCGGAGCCAAGATGGCGGCGTAGCAGCAGCAATATATCGCAGCTCTCACATAGCCACCCCCAAATACCCATGGAATAGGACTCTGGACCAACCTAGAACTTCAAAAACGCACACAGATACTTCCCAC
>CM053585.1:283908457-283954393 GCA_028646515.1 Pseudochirops corinnae
AATTATTCTCTTCAGAGTGCTTTTGAGATTCTTTCTCCATCTGGCAAAGGCGACTTTTGAAGGCATTCTTCTCCTCATTGGCTTTTTGGGCCTCTTTTGTCATTTGAGTTAATCTATTTTTTTTTTATTTTTTTTTATTTTATTAAAAAAATTTATTTTTTTATTATTTTTATTACAGACACTGTATACTAACTGAGGGTTCCAGGCCCCATCAGATTGTAAGCTCCTGGAGCCTGTCCCTTTTTGTATCACCAGCCCTTAGCATAGTGCCTGGTACATTTGTTGTTGTTCACTCATTTCTGACTCTTCACGACCCTGTAGCACACCAATATCGGCCACGGGGTTTTCTCGGCAAAGATAATGGAGTGGTTTGCCATTTCCTTCTCCAGTGGATTAAGGCAAACAGGTTAAGTGACTTGCCCAGGGTCACACAGCAAGTACATCTCTAAGCTGGATTTGAATGCAGTCTTTCTGATTCCAGGATCAGCTCTCTATCCACTGGGCCATCCTGTTGCCTCTGCCTGGCACACAGCAGGTACTTAACAAAAGTGTTTATTGATTGACTGAGATGGCCAAAAAGCTATATTTAAAAGGTTGGTGCCTGTGAGATCACAACAGGGCCTACAATGTTGATTTCCACAGTTCTGCCTCCATCAACTCCCTTTTCCTAGAAGTGGAGGATTGGCTCTATTACTGAAGGTTAATCAGGTTAGGGAGCAACACTAATAGTTTATTTTTCTTTCTTAACCTTTGGACAAATGTTTCAAAGAATGAAAAGTGTTATGTTCCAAATCCCCTTACATTTCATATAACATTTTAAAGTTAGTTTACAAAATGCTTTCCCCTACATGAGTTCATTTGATCCTCACAATCCCAACAATTGAGCAAGAGTAGCAAGAATGCTCACAGATAAGAAAATGAAGCACAAAGGTGCTGTAATCTGTTTATCGGCAAATTCAACTCAACTGCTCCATGCCAAGCTCTGTGCTTGGTACTAGGAATACAAGACAAAAAAATCAACCAAACAAAATTAAAACGGTTCTGGTTTTTAAGGAGTTTACTGGACAGACTAAGTAAATTAACTGCAGGGCCTAGGAAACCTAATCCTCTGATTCCTAGTCTAGTGTGGTCTTCCACCCCCACAGACCCTAAGCAGACACTTCGAAAGGTCCTAGCTTCACACACATCCAAGAAGACCCAGGGTTCTTTGCACTTTGGAATTAACCTGGGGCACAGTAGATGATCAGTCACTTACTAGAATTGCAACACTCCTGGTTACTCCAGTGATTCTGCTAGAGCTATATGAAATGCTGAAGTTATGTGTCAACATTGTTAACCTTAAGCCTCCCCTCACAGTAAAGATCACCTCTCATCTTCATCCTTCGGCCTTCATTCTGAATTCGTCTTCCAAAAAGGAGATGCATTGGAGTCAGGAAAATCTGTGATGACGATGGCTAACTGTAACCACAGGCAAGTCCCTTAACCTCTCAGTCACTCCAGGAACATTAATCAAGTACCCACCACATACCAGGCACTGTGATAAACTCTGGGGAAACATAAAAGAGGCAAGACAGTCTCTGCCCTTAAGCTCACAATCTACTCTGGACTTCAGTTTCTTCATTTCTCAAATGAGAATGATAACACCTATAGTTCCTATGATCACTCAGCTATTGTGAGGCTTAAGATAAGGCAGGTTAAGGTGCTTTGCAAAAGGTAAAGGTCTGTGTATAAAATGTAAGCCACTATCATCATAAAAAAGTACTAAACTTTCCATGCAGCTCCAAATTTTGTGTCATGTTTGACATCTGCACAAGACCTAGAAATAAAAGTAGCAAGAGGGTGAAGAAAGAGCATGTGCAACAGTGACCGACAAAATGCGGAAACTTTCAGATTAAAGGTAAGAAAAACTGACTTGTCATCATTAGACAGCTTGTGGTACACTGCGTACCCACTCCCCCATCGAGGCTTTCATCACCCAGCATGACATTTCTATAAAGCAAGGGGGGGAGGACACTCAGTAAAGAGTATCCTCTGCCAGGGCACTATTTCCACACTGCAGAGCTTGTTTTAAAAGAAATTTCAACACCAAATAAAGCAGGCATATACAAGGAACAGAAAAGGAAAATTGCATATGAAACCACAGGTTTTTATTATGTACAGCTCATTTTTCTTTTTAAAGTCCATAATAAGTTCAACCTGTAGCTTTCCAAACTGCCCTTTGGGTTTCTTTTTGGCATTCCTACTGATCTCTTCCAAACACTGAAAAAAAAAAAGATGTCTTGATGACCCCTCTGTTCTTTTTCTATCCCTATGTCTCCCAGCTTCCTTAAAAAAGAAAAGACAAAGAAGAAATGGTTAGGACAACTTTGAGAAGGCATTCCCAGGAGCGTCAAGAGCAGTGACCGAAGAGTCTGACTTGGGTTTGCTTTTTTACCATTTGCTATCTATGTTGGGGGGACAAGTCACTTCCCCTCTTCTGTTTATTTCTCCACTGGGGAAAGAGAGAAGAACTTGTCTGGTATCTTTTATAGTGTTGAGAAGATAAAAAGAAATAAAGTATCCAAGCATTTTAAAACCATTTAAAAACTTGCCCTCAAAGGTCTGTTTTTTAATAATGTAAAAATTCAAAAGGACTTTGTCATCAGTCTCATTCTCTCATCCAGTCATTCAGGATTCACTGGAGTCTTTGCCGGCTAACCAAGCTTTAAGCCCTCCACAGTGGAGGCCATTCATGGCCATTGGAACAAACTGTTCTCATCCACCCATTACGCCAGGGAAAGTCTTCTCATTCTTGGGGCTGATGCCCCTTAAGTCCCCAACAGATTTGCAGCCTGTCGGTTACCACATCTGCTGAGTCTGTCAGGGTGTGGCCACTGAACATGCTACAGCTTCTTGGAACCACAGGTGAGAGGTGAGTGCCAGGTAGATACTAAAGGTGAATGAGCAGCCCCAAAAAGGACTCAACAATCCCCCACCCAGAGGTGCTGGTCCTCCCTGAACAGTCCATATGCCCCTAATTCAATCCTATAGACACACTAAATGACTTCCTCCCCTCTGCTGCTGACAGAGGGTAGGAGCTCCAGCAAATACTCTCATATGACCAACGACATCTGAGAAACTGCTCACAAATCCTGGGGGGTCATCTTTGGCCACAGACTGAAGTTGTACGAAAACTCGGGGGCCTTGAACCCCATGACCTAGAGCCTCCTCAGCCTCTTTTTAACCAATTGTAAATGACCCAAACCATTACAAACATAAGCAACAAGTCTTCTGTTTACTCTTTTACAGGAAGTGTCTCTGTATTTCCTGGCATTAGAAACCCAATGTTTGGAACCAGGCCAAGTTATGCTTGCTGGTCCCAGCAGGGATATGAAATCTTTTCCCTCTGGATACTGTCTCAGAGGCAAAAATTAAGTATATTTCCAGACCACAGGGGAACTGTCCTTAAAGGCAGCCTTAGTGGAAAAAGCCTTGAATTTGGGGTCTGGGAACTTGTAACCCCCAATTCTGCCCAGCTCTGTGTATGTCATGTAGTTCCTCAGGCTGTTTCCTCACCCATAAAATGAGGCTATTTACACTATCTATTTCACAGGGCTGTTGTAAGGGAAAATATTTTGTAAGCTGTATTAAAAAAAAAATCACCAGGGAAATGAGTTACTTCTTTACAGAAATCTCATTATAGCCAATAATAAAAGGACAGTGAAAATGAATACTGGACTTGAAATCAAGGGAGACATGAATGTGAATTCTGCCTCGTACAGTAACTCATTGGCTTAATGGGAGCCTCTGTCTCCCACCTGCGAAATGTGAATAAAAACTGATAGTATTAAATGGCACAGGATTATTGTGAGGATCTCACAAGTGGTTTGTAAACCTTTAAGACATTATGTAAATGTTAGGTATAACTGTAACAATTCTGATGTCTTAAGCTTGTATCTAAACTTTGATTGAGAGAAACCCTTTTCTCCTCTCAAACGTTTTATGGCTAATATCAGAGCTCATGTAGATCTTCCCTCTTGTCATAACTCCTTCTATATTTTTCTAAAATTAAAATTTTTGTTCTATTATCAAACACTGACAAACTTTAACTTTTCAGTATCAAGAAACATGAACATTTCAATATAACAAAGAATAGAACAATAACAATAGAACAGAAAATGAAAAAAAAACAACAAACGTGACCATCTGTGAGTTTTATGGTTTTACCTTCTGCGTTCTCATAGAACAACTTACATTCTACCATCAGGCACATTTATATCGATCCTAATGGTGACATGTACGTGTCTTCTCTTCATTTAGAGCAGAGGAGTTCTTAATCTGGGGTCCAAGAATTTTTAAAAATGTATTTTTACAATTGTATTTCAATATAATTGGCATCCTGTGCAGTGCTATGCTTGTTGTTTGATGAATTAAAAATCCTTATTCTGAGAAGGGTCTGGGTAGACAGGCTTCAGCCGATGGCCAAAGGGTTCCCTGAAACCAAAAGCCCCTGAAATAAAAGAGTAAAAGCCACTAGAGGCCCAGGTCTCCTGCTGCTTCTTTCTGGCCTCTGGAGCCCCTTAGTACAGTATTCTATCCACAGGGAGTTAAAAAGTTTGCTAATACGAACTTCCCTCGATATTCCCATTTAACCAACATGGAAAATAAGGCATGGAGAGGCTGGGGGAATTGTCAGAGGGAAAGGTGATAGAATCTAAGGTGTCACATTAGGTCCTAGGGATCCTGACTCAGAGCATAAGAAGTAAAGGAGTGCTGGGAGCCCTAGCAGGGCAACGGAGGCATCATCATTATCTTCGTAACAAGAGATTACATTTACATGGCACCTACTACGTGCCAAGCACTCTACAGTCATGATCTCATTTGATCTTCACAACAACCCTGGGAAGTAGGTGCTATTATGATCCCCATTTTGCAGAGGAGGAAGCGGAGGCAAACAGAAGGTAAGGGACTTGCCCAGGCTCACGCAGCTGGAGTATCTGAGGCTGGATTTGAACCCTGGTCTTCCTGACTTCAGGCCTAGGTGCTATCCAGTGTGCCCAGCTGTAGGAAGGGGCACAGGCAGCAATGCAGCTTCAGGAGAAACAGATACTGGCAGAGCAGGCCTTCTGGGAAGAAGGGGCAGGAAGAGTTTCAGGGCCAAGGAGAAGGCAAGGCAGAGGGACAGCAAGGGATAAAAACAATGTGGAAAACAAACCTGGATCTTGCCCTTCACTACACTGTGAGTTTTATGGACATGAGTGAAGGAGGAAAAGGGCCCACTTCATGGAGGCCTTTTCCCTCCTTGGGAAGTTTTACCCTCTAGGTAAGTCTAGAGAGTCTGAGGTTCCTTGGAGAGTTGGGGCTCTGAGGATGGAGAGATGGTTTTACTCAATGGGCCCAAATGCTTTCTTGGGGGGGCTCAACCCCAAGGTAAGTGGAGGCTGACTGGAGAGAGGAGACTTATTCTGACTGTACAGGAGTGAGTGTTGTTGTGAGTCTGTTGTGTTTTACGTTCTGTTCTTACATAAAGTCATCTTTATTCAGTGTATTGTTGACCAGAGCGCTTGCATGGGAACTTATGGCCTCTGCTTTTACTAGAGACATATATCTTGGCCAAATTCCAATTTTCTCAAGAGAAATCCTGGAGGGGAGGAGTCCAAGTCGAAGAATTATCACTGAGAGGCCTCCCAGACTGAATCCAGGTCACATAAGCCTACAGCCTTCCATTCTGGAGCTGGGGTTACAGTTTTATCAAGGATCACATTTTACTTGAGCAGTCAAGTCTTTGTGGTATTGTCCCAAATCAAAGATTTTTCTAAGACATTCATAAACAGTACAGACTGAAAGAAAAAAATAATTGTTCTATCAAGTCTTGTGTTTTTCTCCAAGTTTTAGCCTTATCTTCCACCGATTGTAAGTATATGCACATAATAATTCCCTCCAGCTCCTTCCTTGTTCTCCTCCCTCCTCCTTCCCCCCAAAAGAAAAACCAAAACAGTAGGCATATGGTAGATATTCAATAAGTATTTCTTGAAATGACCTAAATTCAGAGGCCTGGAGTGGCCCTGTCTGCTGCCAAGAATGTGAAAAATCTTGAGGAATTGCGTTGTAGAGAACACTTCCTGTGACCTACCCACCTGCACGGATGGCAGCTCCTGAGGACAGCTTACATTTGACTTTGAAGGATTCAGTTACAAAATAAACCTCATAATTACTCAAGGGGAGCTAGGAAAAAGAGACTCTGACCTCCACTGGTATGAAAAGGCGTAAGTATAGCTAAGAGGTGAATAAAGGGGAGAGTTTGTTTTCTAGTTCATGACTGATAGAACTTCAAACCCACCCACTCAGCCTTCTCTTCTCTTTGGTTCTGTCTCACTTTAACTAAGGGAAAAAAACCAAACAGTTAAATGCTTTAGAAGTATCTTTCAAATACATGGAATTTTTTTCTTACTCTTTTTTCTATGTGGGAACAGCACACTCACCCAGGATAGGAAGAGCTTACCTTTATTTAGGACCTCATAATTTACAAAGTTAGGGGGGCTAGGTGGCATAGTGGATGAAGAACTGGGTCTGGAGTCATGAAGACTTAGCTTCCTGAGTTCAAATCTGGCCTCAGACACTTACTAGCTTGGTGACCCAGGACAAGTCAATTAACCCTATTTGCCTCAGTTTCCTCATCTGCAAAATAAGCTGGAGAAGGAAATGGCAATCTACTCCAGTATCTTTGCCAAGAAAACCCAAAATAGGCTCACAAAGAGTCAGACAAGACTGAAAACAACTTTTACAAAGTTATCAAGAGATAAATCAAGTATTTTACAAACTTTAAAGCACTAAATAAAAGCTAGCTTTTATTATATTACAAAAAATATATTTTTTAAGAGACTGGATCTCTGTCTCTTCAAGGAAAAGCACAGTGGCTCCTCACAGGCCAATCCCACTATTGATCTGCATGGAAGCTCTGACCTGTTTCCTTAAAAAGTCTTGTTCTCATAGTCACCTCCACCTCCCTTTTGATGCCAGACTTAGAGAGGACTGGCTTGGCTACTTCAAAGCTTAGAACTCCTGAAATCAAGTGATTCTCCAGCCTCAGCCTTCCCAGGAGCTTTGTTACTAAACTTCCATGGAGTGTTGACCAGGGTGCCAGACAGAAGTCAGGATGATAGTGTCTACATGCGTCTTGGTGACTAACTAAACAGCAGGTGAGTATTTGCTTTTAAAATGGGCTCGTTTGCAAAATTCTCAATGCCTGAGCTATAATGCCCTTGGAATAGCTATTCCACAGTTGATTATTCCGGCATCATCACATAAAACTGACAAGCCTGTGTTCAAAGCACTAAAGAAAAAATGCTCTTCACTTACTACTCCCAGATTCGTGGGTGTTACCATACCTCCCACAGGTATGGCCACCCAGACTTGCACTGGATAAAATTCTATCTTGTTTGGTGGTGAGGTCTTAAGAAGGGATGGAAAGTAATGAATGTAGATATGGAAAAGCAGTTTAGGGACCTTCTGGGTCAGTCATCTAATACAGGCCTGGGCCAACTCTAGGCAAATTCAAGTTGGTAAACGGGAAAAGACAAAAAAAAAAAATTAAAACAAAACCTCTAGACTAGAAGTCTAGGAACTCAGGTTCTCATCCTGGCTCTGCTGCTAACTTGCTGTGTGACCTCAATTTTTTCTAGCTCTCCAACGCAAAACTGAGGCTTATAGACACATTATATTTTGCTAACTGATTCCTGATTGATTCAAAGAGCAGCAGAAGCCAAAGCATGCGTAAGTATAAATGAAATCTCTTTCTACCAACTGAAGGAAGAAAAACACAAGGATATTTTTAATTAACTACTCTACACCTGAAGTACCAGAATCCTCAGATCGGTTAGAAAGAGCCTTACTAGTTCCACTCCATAGGACTACCTTTGCACTTCGGGTAAGATGAGACCACAGTCCCGTTATGGAGCAGAACTCATTGGGTCAGAAGCTCCCAGGAGGGAGGGTCCTGTCTTTGGAATGTTATCACCTCATAGTTCTGCAGAAGCCCAGGGAGAGCACTGCCCAACAGTATGAAGACAGAACTCTTGACAGAAGCAGAAGGTTATCTGAAAACCTTTCTAAGCTGGAGGTCTCTTATGAGGCTAATATTTGTTAAATCACTATGCAAAAGATCTTTAAACTTTCTTCCCAGAAAGATGGCCATTTCCTGATTGGAAGGTCATATAAAACTCAAATCTATCCACCAGCCTATTTATTAACTACTCAAAAGCTTAGTGAAAGAAACCAAAGCCACCTAGGAAAGTCAGCATTCTGTTTTATTTTCCGAAGTGTGTGTATCTTTCCCTTAGAGCTACTTACTTAAGATCCTTAAATTGTACTTTGGTCCTGACTGGTGCATCTGCTCCTCCTCTAATTGGTCACTTTCTAATTACACCTACCTGCTGAGAGCAGTATCTGATAAGGAGAAAACCACTTCCTTCTGGCAGCCTAGCAGATATTCATTGAGCCCGGTGTGACAAATTGCAAGCTTTTATGCCCAGGTTACTCAAGGCTAACCTGTCATCCACTGTCAGGCCTTGTGGCTTGAGTCCTTTCTTTAGAGACCACCTGCTGCTAAAGGCCTAAGCAAGACAAAACCAGCACTGAACATTCCTGGGAAGTTTCTTTCCAACCTTTTCCTCAGAGACCAGCCAATCAATCTAGAGAGGACAGATATTGCATTTAAACTAGAACTAACCTACTTTGGGCCAAAATGACATTGTTATCCTTTGAACTCAGTGCATTTAAAATTGAAGCTTTAAGTTGCTTAAATTGTTTCAGTTATGTGGAACTGCTAAATGCTAACTGTTCCTGGTAGTTCTGTTCTTGTCCTTAACTAAATGCAAATTCACAAAGGCATGGTGACTTCACATGGATAACTTCAAAGGTCATCCAGTTCCAAGCCCCTAAATCTCACAGATATGTAAACTGAGGCTCAGAAAAACTGTAATTTGTCCAAGACCACAAAGGAATTGAGGAGCAGAGCCAGAGTTCGAGTTCAGATTCCCTGATGGCAAATCAGACCTTCTTTCCACCACCCTGCTCCACACATTCATGAAACATCTAGACTTCCTACTGACAGAATTAGGGGGACAGGCCAGATGACCTCTGATGTCTCTTTGACCTCTAGATCCTATGAAATGCTACACTTAGTAAGTCACTATAGATATAAGTATTTACCCTTAAAGAGTTCATAGCCTAACTGGGATCTGAGAATTGGATGTGATACAGGTACAAGATGGAAGAGAATGAAGGAAGTTGGGCAAAGTACTGAGAAATTTGAGGAAAGAGGGGCCTTTCATTTTGGGATAAAATAGACCCTGAAGAAAGTGAAGGACTGACTTCAGGAAGAGAAGGTTGAGGAGGGGAGGGCTAATCCAAACATTGGTCAGGAGGCATAAGTTAAACCACGGAGACAGGAGATGGCAGCATGACTAGGGACAGAAAACAATTCAAGTTGTCAGGAATTTAGGAATAGAAAGCTGGACAGGTAAGCTGGAACCAGAATGTAGAGCAAGGGTCCTTAACTTTTTTGTGTTGTGGACCCTCTTGGCAATCTGGTTGATGTCTATCGACAAATGCTCAGGTTTTTAAACACACAGAATGCCAAAGGAAATAGATTGTATTGAAATAGTTATCAAAATGAAAAAAAAACCCAACCAGTTATATAAAGCCTCACTATCTAACAAAAATGTCTGCGATAACTAGACAGCAATATGAAAGAAATTAGATTTTGACCAATATATCATACTTTATATATCAAGAAAAACTCAAAATGGATCTATGAGCTAGATATGGTTATATCATAAGCAAATTAGAGAAATAAGGAAGAAATTACCTTTTAGATCTATCTATGAATAGGGGAAGAATTTATGACCACAAAAGGAATAGAGGATCACTGAAGACAAAACAGACAGTCTGATTACATAAAATTAAAAAGGTTTTGTACACATACAACTGAGAAGGGAAACTTAACTGGGAAGAAGAAACTACATCAAGTTTCTTGCATAAAGATCTTAATTCTATGGTAAACAAGAACTGACTCAAATTTCTAATAATAAGACCCACTGCCAAATTGATAAGTAATCAAACAACATGAACAGGCAGTTCTCAAGGAAAGAAACCCAAGCTATTTATAGGCATATGAAAAAAATGCTCCAAATCATTAATAATTAGAGAAAGGCAAACCAAAGTAACTCTGTGGTTCCACCTTACACCAGTCAGATCGGCAAAGTTGGCTAAAAATGTGACTGACAAATTTGCTTTGGGCACACTGATGCACTGCTAATGGAACTGTGAAATGGTCCAGACACTCTGAAAAGCAGTTTGGAATCTGCCCTAAAAGTTAATAAACTGTGTATGTCCTCTGACCTCTGGTAGGCAGTACTCCCAGAGAGATCAAGGACACAAGAAAAGGTAGCATTATGTACAAAAATATTTATAATATCTCTTTTAGTAGTGGCAAAGAACTGAGGGTGCCCACGAACTGGGGAGTGGCTGAACAACATGAACTGAATGGAATACTATTCTGCCATAAGGAAAGTGATCAGTCCTGAGAGAAATGGGACAACCTGTATCAATGGATGCTAAGTGAAGTGAGCAGGATCAGAATAATTCATACTGTAATGTCAATATCATAAAAACTAACGATTCTGAACGACTCAAAACTCTCGTGAACACCAGATCAACCACAATTCCGGAGGACTGAAGAACACTGTCAAGATTTATTAAGTACCTACTATGTAGCAAGCAGAGATGTGACGGACTAACATGCAAAATCAGAAACATATTTTTGGATGGGGCCAACGTGGGAATTTGTTTTACTTGGCGATGCTTATGTGATAGAAGGGTTCTTTCTTTTTCAGTGGGTAGAGGGTGTTTTAAAAAAATGCTTGGTAATGGGGGGAGGGGTTGCGTGAAAAAACAATTATTTAAAAGAAAAAGGTCATAGGCCTCAGGTCAAGAACACCTTCAAGAGGTCTAGAAGTTAAATTTTATTCAGAACATAAGGGACAGTTTGAACAGTAATACATTCATAAAGCACCTTAAGCTATCAAATGTGCTTTCTTCACAAGAACCCGAGACAGACAATTCAAGTATTATGTCCATTTTACAAGTAGGAAAACTGAGATGAACTGACTTACTCATGATTTCATATAGTAGTCTGAGGTAGGATTTTTTGGGGGGGGACAGGGAGAAAGGCAGAGCAATTGGGGTTAAGTGATGTGCCCAAGGTCACACAGCTAGTAAGTGTGTCAATTGTCTGAGGTGGGATTTGAACTCAGGTCCTCCTGACTCCAGTGTCCGTCTTCTATTCACTGCACCACCTAGCTGCCCCTGTTCTTTTGTTTCGGCTTTTTTTTTTTTTGAGGTAGAATTTTGAACACAGGTTTTCTAACTGAAGTCCTGTACCCTACCCATTATACCAATTCCATCTAACAAGCACTTATTAAGCAAATACTACATGCTAGGTGATGGGGATAAAAAGCTAAAACAGGAAAATAGTTGGTGCCCTTGAGGAGCACACTTACATGCAACATTTACACAGACAATATTTCTAACGCCTTTAATAAAGTGCTTGGAATATAGCAGGTGTTCTATAAATGCTAGTTATCATATGCAAGCTAATTTGAGAAGGGAAAGAAGCCTCACTCTCAGGGGGAATCAGAACACAGTAGGCATTATAGAATTGTTAGCAATTCTTATTATCATTGTTATTATTAGCAAGTTAACTTGAGAAGGGGAAGAACCCTCACTCCCAGGAGGAATCAGAACCATAGACGCTACATAAATTCTAGCTATTAGTATTATTATTATGTGCAAGTTAATTTGAGAAAGAGAAGAACCCTCATTCTCAGGGGGAATCAGGGAAAATTTCATGTCCTTAAGACAATCTGAGTTGAGCCTGGAAGAAAGCTAAGGATTCTGAAAAGCAAAAAACTGAGGAGGGAGTGCTCTGCAGGGATGGTGGGGGACTGGCTAGAGGTTAGAGATGGAATACCGTTAGGTGAATCATAAAGCAGGTCAGTTAGGATGGTACAGAGTGACCGAAGGGAAGTGTGTGCAGTAAGTCTAGAAAGGTTGGTTGAAGCCACACTGGAAGAGCTTCAAATGTCAGGCTGAGGAGTTAGTACAGTGGCTCTGGCTATAACAATTGCTTTGAAAACTTGAATTAGGGAACATTTTGAGCATAATGCTAAATTTCTGAGATTTCCTCTGCAAGAAATAGGGGGAACGCAGAAAATTGAGATCTTTCCTATGTCCAAAGTAAAGTGCCATGTTTTTCTTATATCTTCTGATGCAGCAAGAGCTGTGGGCAGAGGAGGGCTGGCATGTCTCACCCTGCCATGCCCAACTTGTGAGAGATTTTGCCAACCTGGACTAGAGGAATTCTCTATCACTTTAGTCTTCATCAGTTCACAGAGATCTTCCCTATTTCTCCGAATTCCTCCTAGTCATCACTTCATTTCATTCCTTTTTATTTTGGAGGGTTGAAGGCAAGGCAATTGGGGTTAAGTGACTTGCCCAAGGTTACACAGTTAGTTAAGTGTCAAGTGCCTGAGGTGGGATTTGAACTCAGGTCCTCTGGATCTGTGCCACCTAGCTGCCCCCAGCATTTCATTCCTTAAGGAATAATGATAATCATTCATAGACCACAATTTATTCAGCCATTTCACTGTACTCATGTTGGCTGCCACAAAGAATGCTATGAATATTCTTTAAATATATGGGATCCTTCTTTTTGTCATGCTTACCATACACATTAACAGCGAACTCAAAGGGAGTGGAGAATTTAGTGCCTTTTCTTACAGAATTCCAAACTGTTTTCCAGAACAGTCTAACCAGTCTACAATTCAATCAAAGTATCCTTGTGTTCCACAGCCCCTCCAATATTGACCTTTTTTGGCTGTTATCTTTATCAGCTCTAAGGAGTGTGAAGATGTTAACAGTCTTTCCTAGAATTACTGATTGTATTAATTTCTCCTTTTGAGAACTGTTTGGTCACAGACCATTAGAGATTGACTGACCACTAGAAAATAGTTTTCAATATACTTTAAATGTTTATTTCACCGAAAGGAGGGAAGTGACACGGACTTGTACTTTAGGAAGTGTATTTTGACAGCTTTGGAGACTTTGGGGAGGGGAAAAGAACAGAAGTAGGGGCTAAATAGGTCTCTAATGCACTAGTCCAAGTGAAGAAGGCTGGGATTAAGATGCTGGCAAGTGCTCCAGAGCCAAGTGTGTGGAGGGAAGGACACAGATGTAAGAGATGCTGTCCAGGCAGAATCTACAAGCCCTGCCAAATGACTAGATATGGAGGCGGTAAGGGAGAGTGAAAAGTCTAAAATGACCTCAACGTCTCAGATCTGGGGGAATGGAAAGGTTGGGATGCCTCTAAGAGAGATATCGATATTTGGTGGAAGGGTGGATTTAGGTGACAGGAATAAGCATTTATGTGGTGCTGGATACTGTGCTCCAGCCAGGTGGGCTGGAATGAACCATTTTGGACATACTGAGCTTGAGGAACCTGGAGAAATCTAGGCAATATCTAGCAGACATTTGGTGAGGCCTGAATAGAATAGGAAGGCTAGGTATATAGTACTGGTAGTTATCTGGAGAGAGATTATCTCTGGGCCCATGACAGCTGAACAGATTTTTTAAAAAAAAACCTTTTTTCCCCTTCTTCTTTGTAGAAGTGAGAGATCAAGTAAGTGAAGCACTAATTATATGATTAGGCTTTTAAAAAATATATTGGGTCAGTTTTACAGATCTTTTTTTTCTTTTTTCTCTTTTAGAGAATAGAGGATGGCTATCTGGGAGAGAAGGATACAATGTTTAGGTGATATAAAAGCCAAATCTATCAACAGAAATCTAGAGACAGGAAGACAAAAGCCTTGAAGGATCTCCATAGTTGGGTGGTAGGACATATATCGATGATTCAGCCAAGGACATTGAAAATCGGAGAGAGGCAGGGAAGAAGCCCAAGAGAGAGCAGTATTACAGAAGGCAAGGTGGGAGAAGAGAGTATTCAGAAGTAGGGGGGCAGCTAGGTATCCAAAGCTGCAGTGAGGTCCAGAAGGTTGAGAACTGAGAACAGGTCACTAGATTTATCAAACAGTTTACTGCTAATATTGGAGAAATGGAGAAGTTTCAGAAGTGAAGGCAATTTCAGAAGGTGAAAAAGTGGAGGCACCAAGTACAGATAACTTTTCCTAAAAGCTGGCCCAGGAAGGGATAAAAGATATAGGCTGAAAGACTGAGGGGTGACAGCATTAAGGGGAGTTAAGGAACGGGGAGCTAGTAAATAAGGAGAAATTTAAGATGAAAGAGAACGGATGATCAAAGAGGTGGACTAGGGAAGAGAAGGGAAAACAATGAGTTATTTTGTACTTATTGACCTTGGAAGGTCTAAGGACACCCAGGTGGAGATACCCACTGACAGAGTGGAACATCAGAAAAATGACTCCAGCAGTGGTTCGAAGGAGAGACTGAAAAGGGGATCCACTCCAAGCAAGAAGATCAGTTAGGAGGTAATTAAGATCATCTAGGTAAGGTGATAAGAGGGACTGAAGGATGGTGATTACAGTGGGAATGGAGAGTAGAGGCTGGATAAAAATGTGTGGAGGCAGAAACAAGATTAACTAGGCAACTGATGGGACATGTGGGATGAGGGGCTGGGAAGAGTCAAAGCTAACTCAAGGTTAAACTGAACAGCCCTGGTGTGACTAGGAAGGCATAGTGTCCTTGCAGAAAATCCTCATTCCAATTCTCCCCCGTACATAGCAACACTTTGCAGAATCAAATGAAACTGTGAAAAAGTGCCTATAGACTTGAACTCCCAAGTTTTTTAGGCACCTCCTCATCACAATTTCTCCCTTTCCTCCCTGTATCCCAGAGCACTGAGCTGGAAAAAGCTCTGGGGTCCCAGCTCTCCCAAGCACAGAGCTCAGATGTCAGCCTCTCAAGCCTGTTCCTAATCACAGTCAAGTTAATGAGGCCAGAGACAGATCCAACAGAAGGAGGAATTTTAGTACTTAGAGCATGTGACCACCAGGCCAAGGTGTAGCATGGCCCTACTAGTCTGAAAAGTAAGGAGGTCAGGGAATCTGAAAAAGGTCTCCCAGAATAGTAAAAGAGAATGTTTCTGAATTACAGTGGCCAGTCAACTCCCCATTACCCAAGCTGATGAGAGGCTAACTAGCTTAGGCAGTTAGACCCTGGTTCTACCGAGGTCAAGGTCATGTGACTAATCCCTGTGTGGGCTACTTTGCTTCACTTTCTTCCATGTGGTAGTGCTCTGGTGTGATTATTTATGAAGGCATATTGACCTTGTTTGCAGAAAATCCTTATTCTAATTCTCCCCTTCACACTGAGCTGATTCAGCTAAAGCTTCAGTTTTCAAAAGGGCAAGGACCAATATGTCTGTAGCCTTAATGCTGCAAAATGTGCTACTGGTCACTTGAATTATAGCATTAAGTGTTATTATATTAAGCATTATTACTTAAAACAGTGGCTTAGATAATTCTTCCCCATTAGATTTGGAACTCCTTGAAGGCAGGAACTGTGTCACTTAGTCTTTATATCCCTAGTATTTAGCATACACGGTCCTTGGCAAGACAATACTTAACAAATGTTGACTGTCACTTAATGTCTTTGTATCTCAGTTTTCCTCAACTATAAGACTAAGTGTGATACTAAACAGCTCCTAAGGTCCTTTCAACAATAACATTCCACAGAATATGGCTTTTCCAAGAACAATGAGAGGTGGATGATCAGTGAAAACTCAAGACTGGGAAAGATTCAAAAGTGTAAACCCTCCAGAAGAGTGGGACATCCCCTGGCCCATGGATTATCCTCACTTCCCCAGTCAAGGTTCAATGAACCAATTCTTCTTTTGCCTATTAGAGCTTCCCATGTGGAAAAGAGAGCTGGATTAGAAGAACTCTAAATTCCCTTCTAACTTTAAACCTATGATCCACCCAAGGATAGAAGAAGCCACAGGGAAGAGATCTGTGATTTCATTAATACCTAAATTCCTGGATAAGGAAATTCCTTCTACGAATGCAGGTTGGTACTTCCTCTGCCAGCCCATAGTATATTACTGCCTGAGCCACTGAGAGTGATGTGTAACGTCAGAAGTGGAACTTGGATCTACTATTCCACAATATCTTTTGCCTTATTTCAGTATTTTAACATCTGTTTAAAAGGTCTGAGGGAAAGAACTTACTGGTAATAAAGAAACTTAGGGATGTACTAATAATGGTGAGATCAATTTTACATAGGCTACTCTCACCTGAAATGCCAGGACGAGCTGTTCATTCACAAAAGAAAATAGTTTTTTTCCCCTCTAAACAGACATAAGCTATTGATACCACATGAGTATTGAAGAGAAAACACAACTAAGGTTACAAAAAAAAATTCCAAGACTTTCCAACACACAGAATTTAGACAAACATTTTAACTGGTTTAAATAAAACTGCTCTTCAAGTAGAAGAAAAAACTCAGGAGCTCCTATTCCCATTCTCAAGTCAAATAAGAGAAATCTGTTTTTATCAGGTCCATTGGAAGTCCAAAGTAAGGTTAGATCAGGAGTCTTTAAGTTCTATTTCCTGAGGAGTGGGTCTATGCCATCGGGAAAAATTCGTTTTTCCTCACCAATTACTTACACTCTAGTAGAAAAATCCTTTATCAGTTTTAAATGGTGGTACTAGCACAGACAGGTGCTTCTAGCCTATCTGTTCCATTTTAGCTTTCCAATGCCCATATGGAGATAGGGGGTGGGGGTGGAGAAGAGAGGGTGGGATAGAGATCATATTTCATCTTGCTGAATGTTTGGTTACCTTTCCCCACCTGCTTCCCCCTTCTGCCACTAGCCTTGGCCACCCGGCTTTGTGTCTTCTTTACTAACAGCCTAGCTTTCTTTTCCCCCAAGGCGTCTTCAGCAGTCAATTTAATTGGCTTGTGGGTTGGATAGTCAGCCCCTGGATGCAGACTCACATCCCACGGCGATTAGTTGTTTTCTGGGAGGGCTTTTTTTTTGTTTTTGTTTACTTTTTTTGCTTTCCAAGTTATCTAATTTGTAAACATCAAAAGTTATCAATATGCACAAATGTCTGGCTAGAATTTCACAAGACAGTTCTGCCTCATTCGAGATCTTGGACAATAAATGAGCAGGACAGAGACCACGAATAAAAGAAAAGTCGGAGTCCAGAGTTCTCGCCCGGCAGAGCTGAGCTCAAGGACTACCGTGGGAGGGCGAAAGGGAGAGCCAACAATCCAGTCACCCCTAAAAGAACAGCTCAGCCAGCAAAGGAGGGAGTGAGGCGGCAAGAAACTGACCTTTTCTCTGAGCGTACAGTGGATATCCAATGCCAGGTGTCCTTCCCACCATCGCTCATCCATCATCGCTTCTCTCTGCTGGGGTTCGGGGCTGCCGTGGATCTCAGGGCGCACCTAGGCACAGAGAGACAACTTTAACCAGGGCTGTGGGGCGCCCCACTTCGCTGGTCCTGGGCTCCCGCTCCCGCCCTTAGCCCCTCCACTTTCTCCAGCCTGGGGCAGCGCGGCCGTGCACTAGAAGGGCTGCGGGCTGGTCCTCGAGCCCGTGGAAGCCTGGGCACCTTCCCCCGCCCCCATTTTGCTACCTGCAACGCCCCCTCCCCTCTGGTTGTTCTCTCCAGGGTTCTGGGGTTTTTTGTTTTTGTTTTTGTTTTTGGAAGTTGTAAAGTGGGAAAAGAGTAAAAAAAAACTTGCCCGGCTCCCGTTAGCTGAGCCCCGGGCTGGTGCTCCGGGCAGCTGCTCTCCCCGCCCCCTCGGGCAGCCTTTGTCCTACTCCCACATCCTGCCCCGGGAGCTGAGGCGAAACTCACGCATCCCTCTCTCGGCTGCAGGCTCCGGGGGCTGCAGCCGCGGGCGGGCAGCCTCCCCGCCTGCCCGCTCCGGGAGCTCAGCACAAGACCCGGCGCCGCCCGCCCCACAGCTGGCTCCACTCCGCGGCCGCCCAGGGCTGGCCCCAACGCCAGCCAGTGGCTGCTGCAAGCCTGAGCCCACTTTCGCCTGCGGCGCCTCAGCGCACACGAGTCCCGCGGCAGCTGACTCCCAGTCCCGGCAGCGGTCGCCGGGGACCTCCCTCCCTCGCTCCCTGGGAGAGTTGGGGGCCGCCCCTCGCGCATGCGCCGCCTCTCTGACTCCCCGGGGGCTGATGGGGATTGTAGTCTCTCTTCATCCGCTCCTCCGGCGCTTTCCCTTCTCCCAGCCCCGCACCCAAGCTTTCTGTCGCCTTTCCACGCCGCGTTAGGTTTAGGAGTCCTAAGTCTCAGGCGCAGCTTGGCCTTCTCCCTTTCCTTCCATCGCTAAGCTTCCGCCCTAACCCCTGACCCTCTGGCTGTTGACCCCTTCCAAGTTTGCATCTCACCCTGGGTATGGCAGGGTGGCATAAACTAGCTAACCTTCTTTGGGAAATGTCCCATTGCTGGCGCCTCCGGCTCTGGGGAACCGTCCATCCAACGTGGTCAGAAATCTGTCCGAAATTCTTTCCTGCAACCCTTAGAGCTGGAGCCTGGGGCGTGTTGGCTTCTACACGCTCAAATAAAACAATTTCTGGATCAGTGGGACGCCTTGGATCTCCCCCTCTCCTTTTCTTTTAGGTCGGGACGTCGGATTTCATCCACAGGCAGTTCTGTTAAGAGAACCGCCTGGGGAAACTTAGTCAAGGTCGCTCAGCTACTAGGGGTTGGAGGCAGAACTTGCATCCAGATCTTACGTACTCCACCCTACCTCCAGCCCCCTCCCCGCCCCTCTATAGATGACTCTGCCCTATGGCAAGCCTCTTCTCTTCAGGGGGCCTTAACGCAGTCCTAATACTGGAATAATTAATCACGGAATCACTAAACCACGTGGCCACATAAGTTAAAGACTTTAGATTTAAATACTTTGAGGTAAAGGAGAAGAAACCTGGAAACCCGAATCAAAGACCGCCAAAGACTACCAGACCACTCGTCTCCCCTCCCTAATCCTCATTCCTATCCGCCCCATTCTTCTTACCTCCTCACCCTAATGGTGGTGGGAAGGATATCTAAGGCTCTGTCAGATGCTTTTCAGGCTAGCTTTTTCCTTGAAAAGTTTAGTTAGCTTGAAGAAATAGCTCTCAGGCAACTGGGGTTAAGTGACTTGCCCAAGCTGTTAAATGTTAAATGTCTGAGGCCGGATTTCAACTCAGGTCCTCCTGACTCCAGGGCCAGGTCTCCACCAAATTCAGTTCAATAAGCATTTATTAAGCACCTAGTATGTGCGGGCGCTATACTGAGCGCTGGGGGAGAAGATGTAGAAGCACATATATACAAAGCAAGCTATATACAGGATAAATTGGAAATAACAATTAATAATTAACAGAGGAAAAGCACTAGAACTAAGAAGGGATAGGGAAATTTTCCAATATGAGATGGGATTTTAGTTGGGACTTAAGGAAAGCCAGGGAGGATTGTAGTCAGATCACAGGAGACAGAGAATTCCAGGCATGGGGGAGTCACAAAAAACACCTGGAGCCTCTGGAATAAAACACACACACAAAACGCCCCCAAACCCCACAAAGGTCTCCTTGATGCTTGACAGATAGACCACTGTGAGCAACAGCTCAACTGAATCCAAGAGGCAGATATCCTGGATAAAGATCGGAGTTGAGAATCTTCACCCTAAGTGAATCTTTTGTTAACTCATATTCTGAGTATTTTGTTCCAAGAGGTACCAAATCAGAAAGGAAGCATCAAATACACCATTTCACCCTGCTCTTCCTTACATTCCATACCTTATGGAAGACCCAGTCAATTGTTAAGAAATTTCATGATATACACACACATATAATCCTTCGTATTATAACATTTCCTCTCACACATCTCTTTGCAGTCAGGGAAAACTGCTCAGTTTTTTTTTTTTCAATCATGTCTGCCTCTTCATGGTCCCATTTGGGGTTTTCTTGGCAGAGATACTGGCGTGGTTTGCCATTTCCTTCTCTAGCTCATTTTTTTTTTTTTTTGCTGGGGGGGAAGGTAGGGCAATTGGGATTAAGTGACTTGACTGAGGTCACACAGCTGGTAAGTGTTAAGTGTCTGAGGCCGGATTTCAACTCAGGTCCTCCTGACTCTAGGGCCTGTGCTCTATTCACTTCACCACCTAGGTGCCCCTCTCCAGCTCATTTTACAGATGAGGAAACTGAGGCAAACAGGGTTATGTGACTTGCCTAGGGTCACACAGTATTTGAGGGTGGATTTGAACTCAGAAAGATGTCTCCCTAACTCCCGACCAAGCAGTCTATCCCCAGTACACCCTAGCTACTCTTTGCAATTAGGGAAACTCCCTCTAATCTTCTGTCCTAAGATACTGCAGCTCTGGGCATCCCAAGCAGCACTGGATGGCTGCCACACACTAGGCCAGGGGGAAGAATTTTGATGCTTTTTCACCAGCATCTCTCAGTTACTTCCCTCTTGAGACTTATTACATCTGGAGATATCGCCCTACCCAGATAATGGTGGCTTTTTTTCTCCTGGACCAGAGGTCTCTTGCTCTCTCCTTTTTCAAGGAGTTCAGTACCTGGCTCAGTCTTCTCTTCATTGTCTTCATTTATATTTGGGAATTTCAATTTATATGTTAAATATCATTGGGTCCATGACAAATTAATGTTATATCATTTCATTTGGGCCCTCACTACTGCACAATAATCTTTTTTACTCTTCTCTCTGATCAAATCCCTATCCCATTCTCCTCAAATCTCTTCTGCTTTCTGCAAGCCACCCCATGACCCTTTCCCACATTCTCATCCTTTGGGCCTTGCTTCAGACTTCACTTAAAAAACATTTGAGGTCAGTTGTCACAACCTTTCTTTCCTCCCCAACTCTATATTCAAAATCACCTCAACCTAATTCCCTTCCAGATCCTTCTTTCTTCAGTTTTTGAAAAGGTGCTCCTTGCAAATACCTGCCCTTCTACTTGTGCCCTTTTATATCGTGCCAGGAGCTGTCTTAAGGGTGTCACAATTATTATTTCATTTTACCCTCACAACAACCATGAGAGGTAGGTGCTATTATTATACCCATTTTACAGATAAGCAACCTGAGGCACAGTGACTTGTGTGACTCAAGTGACTTACCCAAGGTCATACAACTAAGTGTCTGGGGTCGAATTTAAACTCAAGTCTTCCTGACTCCAAGCCCAGCGCTACTTCTACTGTATTACCTAGCTACCCTAGTAGTAAATGACTATGTGGAAGTGGTGCCCAGATAGAATACTGAGTATATCAAGTTTCAAGGTTTCTCTTCCAAGTATTTAAATCTGCTAAAGTTCATCAATACATGTGGCTATGTGATATGCTTAGTTAGTAATTCTGTGACTGATTACTCCAGCCAAACAATTGAGCAGAGAGAAGGCTTGTCATAGGGGAGGGTAGTGGATAGAGGATCAGGGAAAGGGTGGGAGGAGGAAGGACTTTTTGACTCTAAGAGCTGGGTGCAAGTTTTGCCTTCAGCCTCTAGTAGCCAAGTCACCTTGGGTGAGACATTTAGTCAACTCCTAATACCTAGTAGTATTGATTTGATAGCTGAGCACAGAACTTTAGTTCTAAACCTTAGGTTTTTAAATCTAAACCTTTAGGTAAAAAAAAGGAGTACTGATGACTGCTTAGGTGGCAGAATGGGCTGGGAAGTATAGTCTGGAGCCAGTCAGATATAAATAGTTAGTTGAGTTTATAATTAGATCCCTTAGTGGGGCTGTAGGACAACTAGGCAGTATAGTAGATGGAGTACTGAGTCTGGAGTCAGGAAAACTCATCTTCCTGAGTTCAAATGTGAGCAGATATTTCCTAGCTGTGTGACCCTTTTTGCCTCAATTTTCTCATCTGTAAAATGAGCTAGGAGAAGGAAACAGTAACCTACTCCAGTATCTTTGCCAAGAAACCCCCAAATGGGGTCATGAAGAGTCAGATACAACTGAAAAATGATTGAACAATGAACTACTTCAGGAGATTTCTTATTCTCATTGAAGGGGCCTAACTGTATTCAGTCACTAGCCATACAGTTAGGCTCATGTCCTGAAGTTCCAAAACTGAATCCTGCAGGGACTGGGGTAATTTTTCTGGGGGTCTTATACTTCTTCTAGTGACTAGTATATAATGCTGTTCAATGCTGAACTGAATCATTGAGTCTGTCTGGACCCACCCAGGAAGCTGGGTTTTTTGGTTTACCAAAAAGACCTCAATACAGGGTAGGTTTTAAACCTCTAACTTGATCTCTTGCTATAGCCATAAGGGAAGGAGGTTCCACAATAAAGAGATGCTATGGGGCAGCTGTGGGGATGGCATGGGGTGGGGCAGGGAGTATCCTTCCTCCTTTCCCTTCTCACCTTCTTCCCCTTACCCCTGGGCTGCCTGGACCCTATGGGGAGGTCAAGTGGGAAGAGCCATCAGCAAGGGCACTGCCTTCCCCTCCTCCCTCTCTCCTTATCCTCTGAGGCCTTCCAGACCCCATCCAGGGTGGCTGGGCAGGAAGGGTGTCATAGGTTCCCTTGGATGTACTAGGAGACATTCACTATACTCCTTTTTTTTCCCTAGCATTCTTTTTTATTTTGAGTTCCAAATTTTCCCTCTCCCTTCAGTTCCTCCCTGACTCATTGAGTAAGCACAAAATATGATATCCATTATATATGTGAAGTCATGTAAAACATTTTCATATTAACCATGTTGCAACCAAAAAAAAAGGAAGAAAAATGAAGTGAAAAAATATGCTTCTATCTGCACTCAGAGTTCATCAGTTTTCTCTCTGGAGGTGGATGGCATTTTTCATCACTAGTCCTTTGTTTTATTGTGCGTCGTTATATTGATCAGAGTACCTCAAACCTTCTGACAAGATGGAGGACCAGCTGACCTTACCATCTACCCTGCCACAGAATCATAAGGATCTCTAGGCTATCCTAACTGCCCTTAGGACTCTCCAACGTTTCCATCTACTTTGAACCCTGTAGCTGAACTCTTACAAGGCCATCTAGTCCAAGCTGTTCTTTTCACAGAGGCAGTGACTTGCCCAAGGTCTCACTGATAGTAAGTTCTAGAGAAAGCACTCTAATTGCAGCATTCTTTCTACTGCATCATGCTAAGTTACCTGATCAAAAGGAGAGCCATCACCCATAGATCAGAGAAAGAGAGCCACAAGGGACCTTGGAGAGCCTTTAGTTTAGCTCTCCTCATTGCCTAGCTGTCTTCCCCACTTAGAATGTGACCTCTTACTTCTCTGTATGCCCAGTACTTGGCACAGTGCTTAGCACATGGAAAGTACTTAATAAATGCTTTTTTCATTCATTCATTCATTCATTCATTCATTCATTCATTCATTCATTCATTCACAGTTGAGGAGGGGAGGTTGTCTTTAGTAGAAGACTGTTCTCCTTTCTCCCGGAGCTTTGGAATGCTATGGAAACAGCTGCAAGGAACAATGGGAGGGCTGCTGAGAACTGGCCATACCCGGGCAGGGAGAAATGAAAAGAAGTCGTTAACTTCAAAGCCTCTGAGCCTCCCAGTCCCTGGTTTCCCCCCTCCCACCACAGCAGACAATGAACAGGAAGGGGACTCTAAACTGGATAGTAAAAAGTGGCCAGACAGTTGGGGCCTGCCTGAATGGCCCTGAGCCAGAAGTTCCTTTAAACTGCTCGCCCTGTGTCCTGCTGTCAGCCTGGTGCTTCCTGAGTCATCTGGGATCTTCACAAGGTCATTTCAGTTGATTCTGGTTTGGCAAAGACATCAAGTGAATGGGGCTCAGGAATCGGTGACCTTGAAGATAAAGGTGACTTACACCAGAGGGCTGAGGACACATCCCTGGCACCTGCTGAGGTGGCTTTCGTGCCCCCCAATAGAGCAATCCCTTAGGTTTTTGTAGCACTCACACTTTTCAAAACCACTTTGATATCCATTCTCTTCTTTGGAATCCTATGACTATTAGAGCTGAAAAGCTTTTGTGTTTTTATGATAGTCTGTAGCCCTTAGCTTTAGTTAATACCTGAGAAGAGAGCTTCCTAGAAGAGAAGTGTGTGAACAAGGCTGTGTCTGCTACACACTCTGGCACCTTCATAGGACTGCCATGGAGTTAACTCTGGAAAATGCCAGGATCACAGTAATCCTGTGATAGATAGAGAACTGGAAGGGACCTTCTTGTTGTTGTTCAGTGGTTTTCAGTCACATCTGATTCTTCGTGACCCTATTTGGAGTTCTCTTGGCAAAGATAGTGGAGTAGTTTGCTTCTTTCTCCAGCTCACTTTACAGCTGAGGAAACTGAGGCCAACAGGGTTAAGTGACTTGCCCAAGGTCACATAGCTAGTAAGTGTCTGGGGTCAGGTTTGAACTTATAAAGATGAGTCTTCCTGACTGTAGGCAAGGCACTTTATCTACTAAACTACCTTACTGTCCAGAAGGGACCTTGGAGGCCATTTAGTCCAAGCTGTTCTTTTTACAGAGGCAGTGACTTGTCCAAGGTCACACTGATAGTAAGTTCTAGAGAAAGCACTCTAACTGCAGCATTCTTTCTACTGTATCATGCTAACTTGGCTGATGGAAAGGAGAATCATCACTCATAGATCAGATAAAGAGTCAGAGCCAGAAGGGACCTTGGAGAGCCTTTAGTTTAGCCCTCCTCATTGCCTAGCTGAAGCCCTGAAATTCCTAGAGTCTAGATCCAATGCTCACATAGCATTTGCCATGGATAGGAGCAGACCAGGATGACCCTTGGCATCCATGACCAACAAGCTGGTGCTTAGTACTGTGCCTTGCATCCAGTGCCTGCTCGGCAGGCTGCTTTTACTAATTCTATCTTATTTATGATCCTCTCAACACATCAGTGCTCTGGTTTTAAGCCAGAGATGAAAGGAGCTGTGGAGCTCAGTGCCTCAGCTTTATAGAGGGGCTTGGCTTTCTTTCCTTTTGCCTTAAAACAGATTTCATTGCCCAGGCACTTCTGAAATCCATCTGCCATTTCACAAAAATCAGAAACTCTGGTGATAAATGGTTTCTGGCAGCTCAACCAAGGAAAGATGTTAGGCAAAGTGATACTAATAAGTAATAGTTTTAATAAACTGTTGTATTTTTTAAAGCCAGCCTGGGATACTTCCTGGGAGAGCTCTTTTGAGCTCTGTCTCTGGGAAAGTCAAGGTATGAGAATGTGTGTGTGTGTGTGTGTGTGTGTGTGTGTGTGTGTCCCAACAGCCACAGTCTCTCAGAGCCTTAGACAAGGAGAACAGAATGCAAATCTGTCCATGAACCTGTTCTACTTTCACAAGTATGTTTCTCCATTTGAGATGTTAACATTTATTTGTGAAAGTAAGAAGAGAAATGGGGCATGTGCTCTCAAAATACCTCTGTAAGGCATTTTATCTTGTGGAAGGGATATGTATGTGTGTTTAGTATATTGTGGTTAGTTATTGGTTTGTTTTTTCCTGGGCCTGTGATTTCATTAGTAAAGGGAACACTGGATGTAGAGACCCTCTTCACTGATGCAGAGCAGCAACTGACCTATAATTTACAGTCCTAGAAAGTGACGCAGATACCAAGAGTTTAAATGACTTGTCCAGGGTTTGACAGCTAGTATATGTCAGAGGCAGGACCTGAACCCAGGTCTTCCTGACTGGGGCCAGCTCCACTATCCACTCAGCCACGCTGCCCTTCTCATTTTTATTTGTCTTTATGATGCTCTTCACAACAGCCTTCTAACAATTTAGCATTCCTATTTTGCTGATTAAGAAAGTTATGCTCAGAGAATGTAAGCATTTTGCTGGAAGTACCAGAACCGAGAATCAAATCTAGGCCTCTTGACTCCAAGTTCAGTTTATTTTCCCATTCTTTGATGCTATATCTCCACAGTGATGGCAGGAGAGCACAGGCTTTTGCCCACTGGTATGTGCCTTCTGGTCTGGGGATATCTCCCCCATTAAAATGAATTCTTCAAAAACGGGGATCATGTATCTACCTTCCTCTGTTCACAGTGAGTATTTGGCATTACAGGCTTTTAGCTCAAGCCCAAGTAACCTAATAATGTTTGTCTAACTTGTCTTCAGCAGAAACAGTGAGCTATGTTTTGGAATTTAACAAGAGGGTTGGATATGTCAGAAGCCACCCACTAAATTCATCTGCCCATTTGTATTTATGAGATTTCAAGAACTGGAGTTATGTTTTCCAGCATAACCTTGAAGGCAATTGATATTCAGAGGCTAGAAAGTATCCCTACTTAGGCTTCTGCCTTAAAAATGTAGTATTATTTCAGGACTCACCTTTCGTTCAGTGGCCTCGTTCCAGAAGGTTTTTTGCCAAAGGTCCTCACAGTTCTCATTTTTACTATCTCGGGTCATGGAATATCAGAGTTAACAGGTACCACAGAGAACATCCAACCCCCTCCTTTTACAGATGACCAACTGAGGACCCAAAGAAGTAAAATGATTTCTTTAATGTCATCTAGGTTAAATAAATTGCAAACCAAGATTCAAACTCAAATCAGTTTACTCTCAATCCAGTTTTTCTTTCCATTAAAAAACACTGCTGCTCATAAAAATGATTGACCCTAGTCTAAAAGCAAAGCTAGCTAATAGCAAAGAAAGAAAGAGAACTGGGGATGTATCCTGATTGCCTTGTGTGGAGTAACTTCCCCTTTGCATTAGAGCTTAATGTAAAACAATAAAAAAAGAGAGCTGTTTTTCATTTTACTTTTTCACTGTAGGGAACAAAGTCACGCCATACCTTTGGGCCAGAAATCTCATTTGCTTTCAGCTCTGCACCCAGAAAAGGAACGGCAAGAGGACTGCGGGACAATGAGAAATGAGGTTCTAGGCGTGGGTCCAATGAACCTTGCGGCATCTCTAGAATTTTGTGTGGTAGAAAGTCGCCCCCTGGAGGGAAAATGGAAGACAGCAGGCAGAATATAGCCCACCCTATTTAACTAAAAGACACAGCTGAGTGATGGATGTTAGAGTTTTTCTAGTCTGTTTCCTAACCCAAGTGATTTTTTCTTTTCTTTTTTTTTTTTTATTTGCTCATTTACTTTTTATTTACAAGATTCAGTTCCACAATCACTTGAGTTTCAGATTTTTTCCCCTCCCTCCCCCCCCCCCCCCATGGTGGTGTGCAATCGTGTATAGGATCTGTAAATACTTTCACATTGTACAATAGTTTGGTCATATAGAAGGGCTGTAACCAATGAGTGACCAAGTGATTTTTTCTGACTGGTAAAATGACTAATTTTTCTATCGAGGGGCACTCTGCCTTCTGAAGCTTTAGCATGGCTGAGGAAACAATGGCGAATGGAAACCGAAGAGGAGGAAAGTGTGAATAGTTGGAACTGGACAGTCGGGAGGAGAGAGAGTCAGTTTTTTAACTGCAGGCATTTTAAGAAGTAAGGATAAGTTCTGTGGACTGGAAAAACTTGCAGCATCATCCTGAAGGCTGGTGATGAAAAACACTCGTCTAATCCATTGCCTCCTTTATTACTGGGTAATCTTAGGCAAGTGATTTAACCTCCCTGCGCCTACTCTTCTGTCAAATGATGTGGGATGTTGTTCCTCTGTTGCCCCTTCTAGTTCTACATCCTTTAATCTTTTTGCAGAGAGGGAAACTTGGACTTAAAGAGATTAGGCAAGAAAAGGTTTCCTTTTTTTAAAAAAATAGATATTAAGCAAGTTTACTTAGGATCATGTAGCTAATAGGTGTTAGCCCCTCTAAAAGTCAGATTTTCCGGCCAGTACTTTTCCCACCATACTACTGAATTGCAGACAACCTTGGGCCTTTTCGTGAAGGGCTAAGGGTCAATAACCAACCAATCTGGATGTATCCTATGTGAACAGAACTGTGAAATCCCATGTTGGACTTCACATCCTCCACCCCACTCTCCCACACACAGACACTGCTAGGTTAGCCAACAGCGGGATCATCCTTCTCCTGTGTCAACTGAGAAGCAGTGTGTCCTGTGTATTTTTCCATGTGCCAAAATTCCTCAGATCCACCCACCTGAGAAGTCAAGGAGGATCAAGGTAGCTGGGGCTGGAGTTAGAGTACCTAGGTTCAAGTCCCATCTCTGACACTTACTACCTGTGTGACCTTGGACAAGTCAATTTCCTCATCTTTAAGTTGAGGGGACTGGACTAGATGACCTCTGAGATAATTTCCAGATCTAGATTTATGAACTTCTTCCTCCAGAGGCCACGAACAGATCGGAATCCAGATTTCTCCCTAGGTTACAAACACCTTAGCATTGGCCTCACTGAATATCCCTGCCTTGGGACCGGTTTGATCTGGACCCAAGCAGCTTGCTTACTCCAATCTCTTCTTACTCTCGAGGTCCATAAGAAGTCAGCTGGGTTCAACATTTAAATAGTGTTTCTCTTTTTTATTTGTTAAATAAAACATTTTGTTCCGTGACCTCCCCAAGAAGTCTTTCTTGATGCTCCAGGGAATATTAGAGTGGATACAGCTAAAACTCACATAGACACAAGCAAACTTCTCAGTCCACTTTTGAAGGATATGCCTAAAATCGAGAGAAGAATGGGACTAAGGACCCAGTGAACTACTCAAATGCTCAAGTTTAATGTTGTGGGAGAAAAGATGCAGAGGAGATTAGTTAGGTAGCTCAGCAAGAACTTGGAATGGTCATCACATTCCAAGGGGCCTTTGCAAAGCCCAACCTGAGATTGGTTCTCACTGCCTCCCTTTCTCTGGGTGATAGTTTCCCTTTCTCATCAGCACCTTCTACAAGTCATTGGGACCATCCTCATCAGCATAGATGAGGAAGCCGGTGAATAGGCTGTCTGTCCAGTAAGGATCATAGAAGAGTCCATTCTGCTCTGAATAGAAGATCTGCAGCCACACTTCATCTCCCTGCTTCAGGGCTAAGATGGTGGAGCCAGATGCCACATCATGGTTCCCAGTGTTAGCATCAAACGTCCGGATGCGGTACTGTCCATTATGCACCAGCCCAATGGCCAGATGCTTGTTGGCCAGAGTGATGTCATAGGTGAAGTAGTAAATGCCAGGAAAGCCACAGACAAACTTGCCACTGGACACATTGTAATGGCCACCCTCATTCATCAGGATCTTGTCAAACTTGATAGGTAGCCTCTCCCTGGGGTAGCTCTTGGTGACAGCCACTGAGAATGCAGACCTGGCCCTGTTAGCACCACAGGTGCAGGGCCCTGGCATCCCTGTCTCCCCCTTCTTCCCCTTGGGCCCCTTTTTTCCCATAGCACCATGTTTCCCTGGGGTTCCACTGATTCCCTTGGGACCCCTGGGACCAGCTCGTCCGATTGCCCCTGCTTTGCCCTTTGGTCCTGGTTTCCCTGGATTCCCTATTCGTCCCCGAGCACCTGGAATACAAAATAGCATGCCATCATCTTTGAGATATTCATTCATTCAACAACCACTATTTGAAGACCCAGCAACCATGTTAGTGTGATATTGGATGGAATCTTCCTAATAACTAATATTTCTATAGCACCTTATAGTGTCTCATTGTTCCTCACAATAACCCTGGGAGATAGGTGTTATTTCTATCCCCACTTTACAGATGAGGAAACTGAGGCACAGAAAGTTTAAGTGACTTGCCTAGAGTCACACAGTCATTAAATATCTAAGGCCATATTTGAATTCAGGTCTAGTGCCTTGTGGTGGCAGAAGATGATCTCTTAACCTTCCCATTTTGCAGATGAGGAAGCTGAGGCCCGAGGAGGGGAAAGAGCCTACCCAGCATACTGAGAATTATTGGAAGTACCTTCTCAAGAGTCAGGAGAGTCTTGGGTTGCCTACATTTAGGGCCCAGGATAAGGAGGGAGTATGAGGAAACAGAATCTCTGCCTGGAACACTTGGGTGTGCATAAAATAGGCATACCTCCCATTCATAGAAAATTTTATGTTTTACAGAGCACTTTTCTCACAAAAATCCAGCATTATTGTCATCCCCATTTTACAGATGGAGACATTGGATTTCAAGATTCCTGCTCTTGTCACTATACTATGTTTCCCTCACATCTGTGAGGACTTTTCAAAGAGCCCATCTCTATTTCCTATCTACTTATTTCATTTGATCCTGACAATGTTCATTTAAGGTAAGGCCAGCATTATTATCCCCAAATGACAACACAGGGAAACCAAGGCACCTAAAGGTTAATTAATTTGCTTAAGATCAGTACCAACTCAGCCCAGGATCCAACTTTGCTTATACCCGGAGTCTATCGGTCAACAAATACTGACAAAGGGCCCGTTTTGTGCCAGGTATTGTGCCAGCACTAAATGTTCTTCTCCCTGCATCGTACTGCCGCTCTGTATAGATGTAAATATTTAAAATTTTATTTTTAGCTAAAGGGAGCTGACATGAATTTTATTTTGAGAGCTTCATGACATTCCTTGAGATGAATGGAGACACTCAAGTGTTTCAAAGCCAGAACTGGGGACCACTAGTTGGGAATAGTATTTGTAAAGTGTTTTGCAAACCTAAAAGCAGCATATCACTGCTAGCTATTGTTATTATTATTATTATTATTATTTTGCCTTCTCCCTTACCTTCTTCTCCAGTCTCGCCCTTTTCTCCATCCTTCCCATCCTGACCATCTTTGCCTGGGAAGCCCATCCTGCCCACCATTCCTGAAAGTCCTGGGGCTCCTGGGAGGCCAGGGGGACCTTGGGGCCCTGGAATGCTGCAGATGAGCTTGGGGGGGTCATTCTGGAGTTCCCCTTGGGTGAAGGCACTGAGGAGTTGGTTGGCAGCACAGGGGATGGCCCAGGCTAAGCATACCCAGGAAATCATGATGGCTACCTGCAGGGAGGCAAGGGAGTTTTGGGTGGTCAACCAGATTATTAGAAAAAAGAGCTGTCCCTAGGGCATGGCAAATCAGGCATTTCCCCCTGGGACTGGTGTCAATGTAGGGGACCAGACTGGAGTAGGGAGAGAGCAGCAGGGAAATATACACACTTAACACCTGTGGCTAAAGGAACTCACCGAGATGCTTCTCCTCCTTTTGTGACTCTTGCCTCCCACAATTCTCCTGCCTTCTGACTGTAGAACCTGATGCCTATGCCTTTGTTTCCATTAATCCAGACTGCTCTTAACGTGGTCGAATAATGCTTAGTGATGATGGACCCTGGCTATTGGGAAATGGGGGCTCAGAGATGGTATCGGTAAAATAGGAAAATAATGCCTGACTTCCCTTTCCATGGCGTTATTGTGAGGGTGTGGAGAGCACAATGCAACTATAGGACAAAGAGTGGAGTGAGATTAGGGCCAAATGCCAAAAGAACTTCCTGCCACAGAGCAGACTACGAGCAGTTTGCCCAGGGAAGAAGAAGACTCAGGACCTGTTACAATGGCCATCTGAGCATCAATATTATCGCCATTATTATCCTTCCTGGCATTTATGTATTGGTTCAAGATTGGCAAAGTGATTTACATACATTATCTCATTAGATCCTCACAGTAGCCCTATGAGGTGGGTCCTGATATGACCCCTATTTTACAGAGGAAGAAACTGAAATTCAGAAGGGGTAAGTGACTTGCCCAGGGTCATACAGCTGAGGGATATTTGAATCTAGGTCTCCCTGACTGCAGATCCAATGTTCTATACACTATGACACACTGTCTCTTTCAAGGTCTGGAAAGAAGGTAAGTGGTCTAAGCACTTAGTGATAACCTGGTTTGACATTTTACCAGGCTTTCCAGTTTATGGCATCTGGCTCTCCTTAGCTCAGCCTCTCTCATTTCTCTCCAGCCCCTGAGTAGCCCTGGCCCTGGCTACCTCTACAGGCTGCCCTTTTGTTGCTAGGCTTCTTTTCCAGGCAGCAGAGAGGCTACTAAACCATAGTAAGTCATCAGGTAAGTAATTTCCCTTCCAGAACTAACATTCTACATCATCCGTGTCTTTCCCACTCGCCTCTGCTTATTTTCTGCTATTAGAGTCTTCCATGTTCCCACCAGGCCACATGAGCCTTAGCACATTCTTCAGATATTTCTTTCCATGGTAGCTAGCATTGCATGATACTTGGAATGGGCTCAAGCTCATGGCAGCCAGTCAGGCCCATTCCTCAATCCTCTGTGCTTGGGGCTCCATGTTTCCCTTTTTCTCTGGCTCTGGTCCCTTTCTTTTCTCATCTCCTTCACTGCAGGACCGCATCGAGGCCCCCTAATTTTGTTTGGCTGTTTTTGGCTACAGGCTGACTCAGCTGGTGAGAGGGGGAGGATGAAAAACCAGTTCTTTCCATGTGGTCAGTAGGTACAGGATGAGGCTGAGAAGATCCAAGAAACAGATATTGCCCCTACCCAAACTGTGATCATCATCTAGTACAGAAAATGGATAGGGGGAAGAATTTGGAGTCAAGATTTTAGATCCTAAGTCTACTATTTATTATGGGTGTGACTTTGGGCTAGAGGCAAGGTAGCTTAATACAGAGTGAGTTGGCCTTAGAGTGAGGGGAACCTAAGTTTAAGTCTTTTGCCACATATTGGCTGTATGACCCTGGACAAGTAATTTCTCAGCAGGGGGTCTCCTGGAGTCAGTTCTAACTGCCTTGTGAGAACTTCTTGTTAAATTTTCAGTGTGAGCATTTATGTCTTAAAACCAGCAAACTACAAATCAGGATTTGATTTATTGGTTTTTTGATTGTCTGTATTTAAGAAACGCATGGAGAAAATGTTAATACTAGAGATTCAATTTAAAAGCATGTCAGAGGTACTTCTCCCCGCCCCCCCACAAAAAAAAATGCTGGTGGTTTAAATATTTGTCAACACAGCACTCCTCAGTATCCTAGGTTCTAAGACTTTATATTGCAAAGCAGATGCTGACCTGCCTTGGTAGATATGGTTTCATCTCTGAGAATTCTCTATACTAATGAAATCAAGTCCATCAAAAAAAGAAAAGACTTCAGTCAAGGGAATTCACCTTTCTGGGCCTCAGTGTTCACATCTATAAAAGTGAGAGGGCTGGTTTCAATGCTTTTTTCCTGGTCTAAATTTTACCTTCCCCATCAAGAAAGCAGCCTTGTACTTCTTGATTCAGATGCCCTGTCTGGATCATCTATGAATCCATGCTCTCCCAGACTATAGCAGGTAAAAGAACCAACCCTTGGAGCAGGTCTGGAAGACAGGAACACTATAACTTATTAACTTACTAGAGTTTAAAGAGAGAGGGAGACAGGAACAGAAGGGAGAAAGAGACAGAGACAGAGAGAGATAGAGAGATGGAGAAGGGAACGTTAAAAAAGAGAAAGCATTTGTTTCACCTTATTTCTCTTCCTCTCCTCTGATATCCTTCCCCTTGTTTCTGCTCAAAGAAAAGGCATATTCCCTTGTTTAATTAATTACAATGCTGCTGAGACCAGCACCTCATTAACCTCTCTTTTTGTTTCTCATATTTAAGAAGCGAAAAAAAGAGTGGGTGTCCTTCCTTCCTTTACCCACTCCCCTACACTTACTGAGTCTTGGTCTTTTACTTTCTGGGAAGGAAAGTGACTGAGGACTATTTTCTTTAAGGGAGAGGTTAAAAAAAAAAAAAGAGTTATGATTTGGAAGCTAAGGGTCCCAGCAGCACTAGAAGGAAGACCTAAGCCAAGTCCAGGGATTGTTTTGGAAATGAAGAGAAAGCTAGAGTTTTCTTCTTAATCTGGAAGAGAGGGACAGGAAACAATAGCCATCCTCAATGCCAGAGGTGCCTTTCTCTCCTCAGTCGTTCTCTGTACACCTTCCTCTGAAGCTCCCAAATCCTCTTCCTCAGGTCTTGCTGTTGGCGTACCCTTCTCTGATGTCCCACATCATGGCTCCTTAGGGTTTCAGTTAGTTCCAAGTTTCTGGCACTTCGTGGTGGCAAGCCAGTTTATGAATGCCATTTTGTTTGAACTCTTTGGGGAGGCTTTTCAATAGGTTTAGAACCACAGAATTTGAAAGGATTTAGGAGGTCATCGATTTTGTCCTTACCATTTTATAAAAGCAGAAACAGGCCCAGAGATAAGAAGCAACTAGGTCGAGGTAACAGAGACTGTTGCCTTGTAGAATTTAAGCTCTTTGGAGATGGGGACTATTTCTTTTAATTTTGTCTTCATATCCCTAATGCCTACAACTTTTTTTTTTAAACTGGATCTGTGATTTCAATGATGAAGGGAACTTCCTATGAGGACATTCCCATTGATCAACCCCTTCTCAGTAGTTTTGTTGCCTATGGGCATTGAGTTACCTGGGGGTACTTATAGATTAAATGACATGTCCAGGGTTATTCAGTCAGTATATATCAATGATAGGACTAGAATCCATGTTTTTCTGCCTCCCAGGCCAGGTCTCTATCCATTGCACCAAACCTGGAATCAAATAGGTCCATAATAAACTGTTGAATTATTTTCTGAGAACTTGGGTCCTCTGATACTTAGTCTTCTGCTGTTACTAGGCACTCAATAGCTAATGATATAGTGGAAAAAGCACAGGATTTGAGAGTCAGAGGACCTGATTTCAAGTCCTGCACTTCTTGCTTGATATTATAACCACCTTGTTGGGCCAGTTACTTATTCCCTGTGTTTCTGTTTCTGTTAAACAAACGGTACTGGATTAGATGATCTCCATCCCTTTTAGTCCTTAATTCTGTGACCTATGAACTATTGCTTTCCCAGGAGTTAAACTTAGGCTAACTATGTGATTGGTTGTGGTATCCAAATCAGGGCAAAACCCAGTTCTTGTACCCCCAGAAGTTTTCTTTCTAAAGATGACAAGGCAGAGGGCCACTGACAGTTTGACATCCTACCCCAAATAAACTAGTGGGGTTTTTTTTTGTTTGTTTATTTCTCCTTTTGCCTTTAGTTTCTCTCTTTCCCTCTCTCTCCGTCTCTCTCTCTGTCTGTCTCTGGCTCTCTCTTTGTTGGTATAATGTAGAAAGAGCATGAAAGGGTTCTTTACATTCTTCCCACCATGGTGAGAGAAGCCCTTGTTTGGTCAAACCCCAGAAACAGAATTGTGGAATCTCATTTTGGCTAAACTCCCAAGACTTTGGCTTTAAGTTTTGCTCCTCTTAAGCTTCAGGGGTTACGATCCACAGATAAACTTGGCAGTTCAGAAATTAAAGGTATCAAGCTATGAATTACACTTTTGGGGGGTGGGTCCGGGAGTCAGGATGTCTAGGCATGGGATTTCATCCACATGGGGAAGTCCCTGATGTGGAAACTCCTTCCCCTGATGTGGAAATTCCTTCCCCTGATGTAGATCAATAACTCATCTGTGACATTCTCTTAAAGAGTTGGCTGTGGGTACTGAGAGGTAAAAGTGATTTGCCCATGGTCACAGGACAGATGTCAGAGTCAGGACTGGAATCCAAATCTTCCTGCTGCCTAGGCTTCTCTTCTGTACTCTCTCCAAAGCTGCCTCTCAGTGTAAAGTTAAGAAGAGCAGGTGCTAATGTGTAGTGGTAAATAGAATTTTGTCTCTTAAGAGTTCCAGTGAAATCTCAGATCCAAACCAAAAAATTATTAATCCAATGAAGGCGATGCCCTAGATCTCTAGAGTCCTTTCCAGTTCTATGATGCTCTGTCTATATGATCTGTCTTTCTCTGGAGAGTAGCCCAGCCCAGACTATTTGAATTTATTCCTCAAATCCTGGAGCATTAGAATTAGGGAGCCCCACCTCCCTTTCTGCAAGCTTGAGAGTCAAATAAACATATACTTAAGGTTTGAAGCTTGTGGAATCTCAAGAGAAAGTCCAGGCTGAGCTGGCATATGGTTCCAGAAGAGTTTTAGACAAATTTTTGGACAACAGGTTGATAATGGATTACTACACCGAACTAAGATAATTATAATGACTCATATTTCTCCAGGGCTTTACAGTTTTCAAAGTGCCTTTCTCAGTTTATGGTATAGATGCAGAGAATAGAATACCTGGCCTGGAGTCAAGAAGACTCATTTTCCTGAGTTCAAATCTGGCCTCAGATACTCAGTAGCTCTGTGTGACCTTGGACTAGTCATTTAACCCTGTTTGTCTCAGTTTCCTCATCTGTAAAATGAACTCCAGTATCTCTGCCAAGAAAACCCCAAATGGAGTCAATATGAGTCAGACATGACTGAAAAAATGACTGAACAACAAGAAATATGAATATATAGATGAGGAAATGGAGGCTAAGAGGGCCTTGAGTTAAGTGACTTGCCCATGGCATCTCTGACTTTTGAGATTGAAACCGAGGATGGCAACTTTATTTTTCCACAACATAGCTCCTGGATGGCTTTGTCACAAAGTCCTGGGCTAAAGGACCTGACTAATGTTATAATTATTGTGTTCTTACTATAGAGTTTGGATGAATGGATAGTCAGAGGGGCAGGATGGGACATGCTTACATTATAGATGTTGGAAATGATTGGGAAAACCACTTTGATAGGAATAGGAATTCCCTGATGCAGAAAATTCCTGTACCCTCATGGAATTCCAAGAGGCAAATTAAAAACAGAGTTCTCTGTTTGGGCCTCTGATGGTTTGGTTTTTTTTTTTTCTCCCCCTCTGAAATGCCCAGAGAAAACTAAGGAGAGATGGAATAATCCTGGGTCCTAACAGTTTGGTCATTGAATACTCCTTATTTTCCACTTCACAAACCCTAGTATCTCCTCCTTCAGGAACAGATTTTAGATAGTCTCTGGCACCAGAGCCTGCAAGTTTTGCCAGCACTAAAATCCACAGGATTCATTTGCCAAGAAACCAGTGAAAACATGTTGACCTAAGCTGACATTTTACTGGCTAAATATGGGGGAAAAAATAGGTCACTATAAGAAACCTAATAGCCAGAGCTGTAGGCAGAAATTTTGCACTAATGGGTTCCAGAAGTAATTACAGGACATATCAAAATGTTAGTTATAGGGGAAGCTATTTTGAGCTGGGCCCAGCTGCCTCTAACTACTCCAGTGTGACCATGGTTCAGATTCATAGACCTAGAGCCGGAAGGGTCCTCAGAGGCCATCTAGTCAAATTTTGTTGTTGTTGTTGTTTAAATACATGAGGAAAGTGTGGCCCCAGGAGTTTAAGTGACTTGGTCCAAAGTCACACAACACAGGTAGTAAGCATCAGAGATAGAATTTGAACCCATATCCTCTGACATTGAAGTTAGTGTTCTTTCCATAGGACATACTACCTTCTTTTTTTTTTTTTTTGGAGGAGGGAAGGTAGGGCAATTAGGGTTAAGTGACTTGCCCAAGGTCACATGGCTTGTTTTTGTGTTATGTCTGAGGTCAGATTTGAACTCAGGTCCTTCTGACTCCAGGGCCAGTCCTCTATTTCCTGCGCCACCTACCCGTCCCGGACATACCACCTTCTGTGATAGTCTTGCCAAGGTGCATTCGTTTACAATTTTTTGCCTTTCTTTGTATCCCCAGCACTTAGAATGGTTCTTGGAACACAGTAGGTGCATAATAAATGCTTGTTGCTAATCAAATTTGAAATCTCCCTAAGTTGTAAGGGACCTACAGGTATTTTAGTCTAAAAACTTATCTGAATAGGAATTCCACCTACAATATCCCTGACAAATGGTTGGTCATTCAGCCTCCACTTGAAGATCTCCAATTTTGGGAAACTCACTATCTCATAATTCAGCCCATTCTAGATTGTGTCAGTTCTAACTATCAGGGTTGTTGTTGTGTCATTGTTGTTTTAATTCATCCAGTCAAAATCTTCTTCTCTATAGATTCCTCTCATTATTCCTGGTTCTGAGCACAAACATACTACACTCAGGTGACGGTCCTCATCACCTCGAACCTAGACTTTTGTAATAGCCTGCTGGTGGGTCTGCCTGTCCCAAGTCTCTCCCCACTCTAATCCATGCTCCATTCAGCCACTAGAATGGTTTTTCCTAAAGTGTAGATCCAATCATATCATTTGTGAGGGCCCAATAAACCCCAGTGGCTCCCTATTGCCTCCAGGATTGAAGGCAAAAATGTTGTTTGGTGTTCAAATCCTCTCCTACACTAGTCCCCTCCTCCCTTTCCAGTCTTCTTACACCTTACTTCCAGACACACATTCTTTGATTTGGTGACATTGACTTCCTTTCTTTTCTACAAACAAGAAACTCCTTTTCTCTGCTCTGGGCATTTTCTCTGTCCCTCGAGCCTGAGCACTCTCCCTTGTCATCTCTGCCTCCTTCCTTCTCTGGCTTCCTTTTAAGTCTCAGCTAAAATTATATCTTCTACAGGAAGCCCTTCCCAGCCTTCCTTAATTCTAGTGTCTATTAGTTATTTCCTATTTATCCTGTATATGATTTGTTTGCACCAATTGCTTGCTTGTTGTCTCCCCCCTTAGACTGCAAGTTCCTTGAGGGCAGGGACTGTTTTTTTGCCTCTTTTTGTATCTGCAGGACTTAGCACAGTGTCTGGAACAGAGCAGATACTTAATAAATGTTTATTGACTGACTATTATGCAGAATAACTTTTTAATTACTTGAAAATAGCTCTTATGATTTCTCTAAGCCTTCTCCAGATGAACCATCCCCAGTCCTCCAAAAAAATTTCTTGTAATTGGGGTTGAATTGACTTACCATCTTGTTTGCCTTCCTTTGGACACAGTCCAGCTTGTCAATGTCCTTCCTAAAATGTTAGAGGTCACAAATAAGGTCAGAGAAATTCAGAGTTGGGAGAGACTTCATAGATCATATAGGCCAACCCTGAATCGGAACCCCTTCTATAACATTCCAGGTGAGTAGTTATCCAACAATCTCTGTTTAGAAAGGTTAAATGATTTGCCCAAAGTCACACAGTTAGTAAATAGCAGACATAGGATTTGAACCCAGAGCCTATGACTTCATGTTCACCTTGGTGGGGGTAGGGCAACCAAGTTTTGAAATCTCTCTTTGTACAGGAGGGGCATTTCAGTGTAGCAGAGAGATAACTGGCCTTGATGGTCAATTCCAGCCACTTTCCCTTTACTGACTGTGTGACCCTTGGGTGAGTCATTTACATTTTCATGCACCTTGGGAACTTTCTTTCTTTTTTTAAATTCGATTTTATTTTATTTTCAATTCCAAATTTTCTCCCTTCTCCTCCCTTTCCTATCCATTGAGAAGGCAAGAAAAATAAAACCCATTACAAAATGTATAAAAATGAAAAACAAATTTTTGTATTAGCCACGTTCCGAAGGAAAAAAGCAAGAAAAAGAAAAGAAGAAAATATGCTTCAATCTACACAGTGAGTCCTTCAGTCCTCTTTCTGGACGTGGCTAGCATGTTTCATAATGAATTATTTGGAATTGTGGTTGATCATTGTATTGATCAGAGATCCTAAGTCTTTTATAGTTGATTTTTTTTTTTTTTTTTATTTTTGGAGGGCAACTGGGGTTAAGTGACTTGCCCAAAGTCACACGGCTAGTAAGTGTGTCAAGTGTCTGAAGCTGTATTTGAACTCAGGTCCTCCTGACTCCAGGGTTGGTACCCTATTTACTGTGCCACCTAGCCACCCCTAGAGTTGATTATTTTAATAATATTGCTGCTACTGTGTAGATTTTCCTCCTGGTTCTCCTCACTTCTTTTGCATCGCTTCATATAAGCCTTCTCCCTGGGAACTTCCTATGACTATAAATTGCAGGATAGTTGCTGACTAGTGATAGCTCCCTACACTGGAGAATCACAGGCAAGAAAAAAAATTGGTCTGTACTTTACCTGGATTTAGAGGTGGAAGGGACTTTAGGGGTCATCTAATCCAACCTCACTGTGTGAGGGGAGAGAAGTCTTAGGTCACTGCTTGTGAACAAGAGAAACTGGGTTTTAGGGGGCGGGGTGGGGATGGGATGGGGTGGCAAATTCTAATTTCTCTGCTATATTTGATGTGGTGACAGGGCATTTAGGTAGAGATTCTAGGAAAAGTGTACAAGATCAGGGAGTGCAAGAAAAGAGGAAGGTTAAAGAGACACAGTGGTGTTATTGCTAGGTTTTACAGCTTAAGTAAGCACGCTTATTTAGGACATTTACTTAGGACAGATGCAGACATGGAGAATAAGCAAGAATAGATTTAGAGTATTATACATTGGATAACAATAGATACTATTTTCAATTTCTATGGCTAATTTTGCCCATTAAACCCAATCTGCCTGCCCAGTGCTATCATATGAATATCTTCAGTATGAGTTTTACTCTCAGCACATTGCGATTAATAATCATTTTTAAAAAGACATTAAATGGATAATGATAAAAGTTAGACATGGTTAAAAATAAAAACTATGTTTTACATATTTTTAAAAAGGATTTTTGAATCACAACACTATAAGGAATTTAATAATTCTCCCCTTTAGGATTTGTATCATTATGAAATTATTCAGAACTTGGGTCCTTTAATCAACCATCAATTAACAAGCATTTATTGCGTTTGCCATGGGCCAAGAACTGTGCTAAATAGAGGCTGGGGATATGAACAGCAAACAATCACTGACTTCAAGGAATTTTCTTTCTTTTGGGGAAGACAACACATACATGTATAGATATGTCCCAAGTATGTGCAAAAATGATTTGGCTAAGGAAGGCATTAGAAGCTGGGGGTGGAGAGGAAGGGAATCTCAGCTGGGAAGTAGTAGGTTTCAAGTAACAATTTATTTAGGTCATTAACTATTTGATGCCTTTGGCTTGAGACATTTATAAATAAATATAAATTTTTATTTTATTCACGAGTAAGAAGTCATACCAAAATAAAATATATCTACAATGTATGTAAATGAAGAGGAGATGGAAAGAGGGGATGGAGAAGCCAGGTGGGGAAAGGACTTTTTGTCTTTTAGCCTCAGGTCTGGAAACACAAGTGGGAGAGAGATGGTGAGAGAGATCACTTCAAATCTCCCAATACTTTAAGCCAGTTCTTTTCTTTGAGGAGAGTGGAATTTTAGAAGCTAAGAAATCTCACCTTGTGCAAGTCACTGTCCTTTTCTGTGCTCCAGTTTCTTCCTTTGTAAAATGAAAGAGATGGACTAAATGATCTCCAATTTTCTATGATTCTAATGGGAATTTTAAAAAGTCTTTGGATTTCACAGTTTTGTGGAATTTAGAGCTGGAAGGGACTTTAGGGATGATATAGTCCAACTCTTTTTCTTACAGAAGAAACAGGAGCTCAGACAGTTTAAATTAATTGTTCAAGATCATGTAGAAATGAGTCTTAAAAGTTGGATGAAAATATTTCCTCTTAAATAACATTTCCAAGTCTTTTATAATCTCCCAACATCAATATTGAGTACTTTAGTATGTTCAGCAATGCAAATGGAATTGAAACAACAAAGGTACTGTATGTACATCCTAGAGTCATCACTAAGACATTTTACGTGTGTGTGTGTGTGTGTGTGTGTGTGTGTGTGTGTGTGTATAGGGATACCCTCATGGGGGCCCAGGAGAGATGTGGCAAGGTGACAGAACTTTGGGGGCGGCAGCTTGTGCTTTGTTGGTGGCATGGGCTGAACATAGAGGAAGTGTGGCCTTCTGGGAAGGAAACACAATCGCCTGAACCTCAATGTCCTGTAGCAAAACCCATTTGCTTCATGCTAGTCATAGCAGTGTCCTCTCCAAATAACTGACTCTAGGAATGATAAGAAAACAGGTATTGATACTGGTTTGATATGATAATAATAATAATTAGCATTTAATGCTTTAAGATTTGCAGAGCACTTTACAAATATTATCTCATTTGATCCTCCAAGCAATTCTGTGAAGCAAGTGCTATTATTATCCCCTTCATTTTACAGATGAGGTAACTGAGGCACAAAAAGTTTAAGTGACTTGCCTGGGGTCACACAGTTAGTAAGTACTGAAACTGGACTTGAACTCAGGTCTTTCCGGCTGTAGGTCCAGCATTCTACCTATTACACCACCCGTCTCTCTTTACTTAGGTTGTCAAGTTTTACATTATTTGCGCTGGTACATTCTTAAATGATTGCTGCACATCTGTATCAGTGCTGTTTGTGAGCTGATGGAGGATCTGAATGAGTGGGAGGGAATGTAGAGACAGGGGGCACATCTTCTGAGTCCCCAGCCGCTGTCATGTGTGGGTGAGTGTTGCAGAGAACAAGACGGTGTTTAAGAACACAAACTAGGGTGAGAGACTAGGAGTTTGAGATGCAAAGCCGTGTTCCATATCACCCATATCACTTTAACACCAAGAGTAGAAGTCCCTTAGGGACTGAGTCTTGTGAATAGTGTACCTAGCAGGAAGAAGTCCAGAAAGATGTAGATTAACTCAGCAGCCACTGCTCTAAACTTTGCTTTGAGTATTGGGGGTGGGGCGTCTCTTTAGGTGTTGGACAGATGCTTCAGGAGATTTGGAGCATCCTATGGGGGCCCTGAAAGCAACTACCCACCCACAATGCCAACCAAGGATCAGAGTCCAAAAATAGGGAGTCTTATCCAAGGTTAAGGATCCCTGAAAAGAAAGGGAATGACCTGAGGGAGTTTGGGAAGGCACTCATACCCAGATGTCAATTCTATTTCAGCAGCAAAGATAACATGTTTAAAAGTGACCAAAGCTGACAGGGTCATGCAGTATAAGGAATGTTAGCCCAGGAGCTGGGGGATGGAGATGGGTTCTAACCCTGGATTTGCTGGTGATTAGCTATACATCCTGGGCAAATTGCTTAGCCTCTTTGGGCCTCAGGTTCCTCAGCTACTAAATGAGGGATTTGGATTAAAGCTTTAATTCTCTACATCTTGAAAGGATACTCCTACTTTTGTTCCTCAGGGAACAGAATTTTGAGCAGTTTCTCTGCTCTTCCTGGTCCCTTGCATGTCTAACAAGCTACAATCCACCTCTCTGCAAGCTTAAAATTCTCCTAGCAATTAAGGTCAGGACAGAAGAGAGGCTAGCAGTTTAAAACTGCCATCAAAATCTAGATTCTCCAGTCCATCTCTCTAGTCCCTCAACACAGACTTTACTTATAACTTTCGTTGTGACTGGAAGACCTTCCCCCTCTGATGAAGGGCTAAATCTGGAAGATAGATGTGCAGGGCAGGGGGGGCCATGTTTGGTATTAGTGAAGGGTCAAAGGTAAATGGAACTGACACTCACCAGGACTAGTCTCTTCCAGGATCCCTGGGGGTCTCAGGCATGCATGGAGGCACAAGGCCTCAGTGCCCAGGCCATGGGGAAACTAGGCTGCTGCAGACAGCTCCTCTCCCGCCCAGACAGTGCTGCAAATGAGCACCCACAAGCTTTTGCCACGGTTGCCACGGTTTCTCCAAGTTCTGATGTTCCCGGCTTCTCCTAGCAGCGCTCACAGCTCCAGCCTCTGGCTCCTTTTGCCCAAAGCATAGTTTTCCCATCCTGTAATGGGACTGAGCAGCTTCCTTCTGGTCACGTGCCCCAGCCAATCACACACATGTGCTGGGGCTTGGGGAACATTCTCCCTTTGTTTTTGCAGTAAGTTGGAAAAAGCTTCAGTGCATGTGGCAGCCAGGCTTAGAGCCCTAGGGGAAAAGCCTGTGTGCTGCGTGGGTGTGTATGTATCACTTAGTATGTGTGCTTGAGTGTGTGTGTATATGTGTGTGTGTGTGTGTGTGTGTGTGAGTGTACATATGTGTGTCTGGGCATTCCTGTCTGTGTTTGCCTATGTTTACATGTGTCTGTGAGTGAATGGGGGTGGGCTTACATGGCTGTGTGCATCTGGATGGGAGTATGCCAGTGTGAGTTTATGTGGACAAGTTGGCATCTTATCATCCCTGTCTCTTTCCTTCTGCTATCACACAGAGATTTAGTGTAAAGTCAAGAAGCAGGAGCAACTAATGTGGGTGAAGGAGAAAGTACCTGTGTACCAAATGCCTGGCTATAGATGGTTTATAGAAGAATGACTTAGGTGGGCATAGTTACTTGAAAAGTCATGTAATATCATTACCATTTCCCAGGGCTGATAATATGCTGTGGAATCAGTGACCAACCTCAAGTTTTCAGTGTGTTCAGTTGTTCATTTGATTTTTTGTGAGCCCATTTGGATTTTTCTTAGCAGAGATGCTGGAGTCATTTGCCATTTCCTTATCTAGTTCATTTTACAGGTGAGGAAACTGAGGCAAATAGGGTTAAGTGACTTGCCCAGGGTCACACAGCTACTATGTGTTTGAGCTCAGATTTGAACTCAGGTCTTCCTGTCTCCAGGTCCTGGGCTCTATCCTCTGTGCCACCTACCTGCTCTATAAGCTTATCAAGTCACTAAAAATTTGTGTCTCTCCCAGGGTCCTTGGTTACCTGTTGAAGCCTATTTGTGTTTACAGTTCTCTGCTACTGTATATCTGGCCTTGGCTTCTCTCCTAAGCTCCGGTCCTGCTTCATCAGTCACTTATTGGACATTTTGAGCTGCATATCTCTTAGGTATGTCCAACTTAGATTTTCCAAAATAGAACTCATTATCATTCCCCTGAGCCAGGGGTGCATTGATAAATGTTTAATAAATAAATCTATGGAAAAAACAATACAGCTAGACTCACTTTTAAGTTTAATTTACACTCATCACTTTCATAAGTTGAGACAACTAATAAAACAATAAATCAGACCCTGTTTTGTAGCATTTGCTGATTTCTGCGTGTAAATGCTCACACTGCAAATTTAATAGTGGGCTCTCCCAAAGCCTGTTTAAGCTTGCTCCAATACATCCCCTTTCAAACCCACCCCTCTTCCGCACTTCCCTATTTCTGTTGAGGGCACCACCATTCTTCCTGGAGTCACAATCTGTGAGTGATCCTTCCCTCACTCTCAGAGCTTATAATACCCAATTGGTTGCCAAGTCTTGTTGATTTTACCATCATTACATTCCTCTCCTCTATCCTTTTTGTTGTACTCTCATGGCCACTGCCTTGATTCAGGTGCTTATCACTTCTCTTTTGGACTATTACAATAGCTTTTTGATTTGACTCCCTGCCTCCATTCTTTTCCTTCTTCAAACCATCTTTCATATTTGCCAATGTGATATTCCTGGAGCACAGGTCTGATGATGTCACTTTTCTCCTCAATAAGCTTGAAGTGGCTCCTGATTTGCTTTTTGGATAAAATGAAAACTCCATTGTGTGGCATTTAAGGTCCTTTGTAACCTGGCTCCAGCTTACCTTTCTGGCATTATTATACATTACACCCCTTGTTGTACCAAAAATGACAGTGAGTGAGACCATTAATCATTTTAAGTGGTTAATAGTCAGTGACTGCCAGCAGTAAGCACAACCCAAATCAGGCAGCCCCAAGATACATATGCTCAGGGCTTATATAGACAAAAGTCACAACACAACTGTTACCAAGGGGAAACTACAACTTGACAGTTATTATGAGCAAGCAGGAAAATACAGAAGCCAAAAGGGAGCAATAAGTTTGTTGCCCAGCTGGAAAGTTTCCAAGTCTGTTTTGAGAACTAAAATAAAAAGGGGGGCTACGGGCTCCAGGTAGCAGGTTTGGGCAGGTTTACTCGGCCTAGGCGGCTTTGTTGGGTTTGGGCAAGTCTCGTAGGCCAACTTACCCAAGACAGGAGAGATGGGGGAAGTTCACAAAATGGAGGTTACAACACCTTTATACACAGTTCAGTCAAACTAGTCTTGCTATTTCTCATACACAACATTCCATCTCCTATTTGTTCCTTTACACAGGCTTTTGCCCATGTGTAACATTTAGAAGCTACTAATGTATCTCGGGGATTGGGGCACTGCTCCTATTCATTGTTCATGAGAGGCCCCTCAGCTCTGGACTGAGGTGTATGATATGGACTGGGCTTTTTCTTGGGGGAAGTTGGGCTCTAATGAGAGGGGACAGGACTCCCTTTTCTTTTCTTTTTTTAAATTAATTAATTAATGTTCTTGTTTACACCATTCATTTCCACAAGATTTTGAGTTACAAATTTTCTCCCCATCTTTCCCCTACCCACCACCCCAAAACAGCCCTATCCCACTGTATAACCCCTCCCCCAATCTGCTCTCTCCTATGTCCTCCCCCATCA
>CM053585.1:283954893-283974004 GCA_028646515.1 Pseudochirops corinnae
ATGAAGTCATTTGCTTCCATTTGCTACACTCTAATTTTGATGGAATTATTCTCTTAAGAAAGTTTTTGAGATTCTTTTTCCATCTGGCAAATTTGACTTTTTAAGGCATTCTTCTCCTCATTGGCTTTTTGGGCCTCTTTTGTCATTTGAGTTAATCTGTTTTTTAGGGTGTTAATTTCTTCAGTCATATTGCTGACTCTCTTTTCATGATTTTCTTGAATTCTTATTTCTCTTATTTCTTATTTCTCTTCCCAATTTTTCTTCCACTTCTCTCATTTGGTTTTCAAAATCCTTCTTCAGCTGATCTCTAGCTTTAAGGCTATCTTCATGTTTATTGGAAGCTTTTGGTGGGGAAGCTCTGGCTGTGCTATCCTCCTGCAGCTCTCTGCCTTGGTCCTTCTTTTCTCCAAAGAAAGAATCTAGGGTTTGGTTGCTGTTCTTACCCTGCTTTTTATGCTTATTCTTATTCATGGTTGGTCAGTCCGTGGTTTGTTTTTTTTTTAATCTCTGTGGAGCTCTGCTTCCAGAGGGGAAAGCTCTGTCCCAAATCACTGGGGTTCTCCCAGCTGCCAGAGCTCTTAGGAAGTTGCTGGGTCCTTACCCCACTTCCAGCTCACTGAATAAAAATGAACCATAGGACCAAAGCCCAAGACTGTGATCTGGATCCAGGCCACTGAACGCGAGAGCACTTGGCCTCTGAACAATTGCTTGGTCCCACTGCAGTCTGCAGGCTGAGAGCTCTGAAGCAGTAACATGGAGGCGGGTGCAGGACCTCCTCTGCTTCTCAGCCCTGGAGGCAGTTTGGCTGGACCACTTTTCTCCCACGATCTGGCAATTCCCACTGACCTAGTTCTGGATCCTGCCGCATCGGCCACCAATCCGCTCACCTGAAGCTCCAGCCGGGGCTCGGCTCCTCTCATCCAGCCGCCCCCAGGGCACAGCCTCGGTTTCAGGCCAGGCTGGTTTCGGTTCGCAGTGCTGATATGGTTCCTCATAGCCGAGCTGACTTCAGTAGAAAGTATATTTGTGTGTGTTTTGGAGTTCTAGAATTAGTTTAGAGTCATATTTTATGGGTATTTTGGGGTGGCTATGTGAGAGCTGCGATATATTGCTGCTCTTATACCACCATCTTGGCTCCTCCCATTTTTTTCTTTTTTAAAAAAATATTTATTTATTTTTAGTTTTTACCATTCACTTCCATAAGATTTTGAGTTCCAAATTTTCTCCCCATCCTTCCACTCCCCCCACCCCAAGATGGCCTGCAATATGATATAGGCTCTACATATACATTCATGTTAAAACATATTTTTCACATTATTCATCAACATTTATTTTCATAAGAATTTTGAGTTCCAAATTTTTCTTCCTCTCCCTCCTTTTCCAAGATGGCAAGCAATCCCAGGTAACTTTCTAAGACAATTAAGTTGTAGAGGAAGAGATGAACTGCACTAGCAGAATAAGTTTTCTCTCTTGGGAGTTCCCACTACAGATAAAACCACAATTCAGGGTCTTGTCACTTGTACTGTTATTTTATTTTTTATAATGCAATGGGATTAAGTGACTTGCCCAAGGTCATACAGGCTAGTGCTGAGTATCTGAGGCTAGATTTGAACTCAGGTCCTCTTGACTACAGGGCCAGTGCTCTATCCACTGTCCCTGTACTATTATTTTTAAAAATGCTTGTTGATTGCTAGATTAGTTGAAATCCAATACAACTTCAGTAGTAGAGGCTAAGTACCAAGAATTGAATTCTAAAGATAAATTCCAAGAGAGGCAAATAAAGTGTCTGATTTCAGTGTTTAGAAGTCCCACATGGTTCTGACACTTACTGGCTATGGGTCCTTGTAAGTCACTTTATCTCTCCATAGCCCACGCACCTTCCTAAGGGTCTGAGTTGGTAGAAGCTATCACTAAGAGCTTCCTACACCAACGAAATCGCAGGGCTAGTTGGGAAAAAAAACGTCTAGTCTCCTCAACTGGACTTTAAATTTGCTGAGAGTGGAAACAGTACTAGTGAACATATATGAATCTCTCGGGGTTCCTAACTCAGCATTTTCTATGTTGTGTATCTCATCTACAATATGTAACTACTTTTGATATATCTATTAAGACTGTATCTTGTTCTATCTCCCTGACCATTTTTCCCCTTTCTAGTCAGTATAGTAAGTAAGTTTATAAGTAACCAGTATAAAGGAAATAAAATTGCAAAAGGGAACCTACACAACCATCCCAAAGATCAAAGGGGCCTCATTTACAAATTGTATCACATACTAACCAAAATTCACAACCTGGTAATATGTGATGAATCAGCAGAAGGCATCTAGATGCTCCTGTCAAGGTTTTGGTTAATACCAGACAAATTCCAGACCTCCACAGTTCCAGACCAACAGAACATCAAAAAGGTACTGAAAACTTTGAAGTTTTATAGATTTGTTGATTTGAATATGTTAATGAATTAACCCTAGGGTAGCACAGAAAGGAGTTGGTCTGTTTCCCAAAAAACCCTATAAAAATGAGACCTCAAACTCCTTTCCTCCCCACCCTCAATACTCCTCTTTTTCCATGAGGTCTATGTTGCGTAGGGCTCCCAACCATAACCCATGTTTACATGAGTAATAATCTCTGCCTCTCCCCCTTCCCATTCTCTTCCCCCCATTGCTTGCCTCCCTTCACCATCCCATTCTCTGTCTCCATGACACCATTCACCTCAGTACCAATTTTCACCACTTGTCTCTGCTTTTATGGACTTTTTACCCCCACACTTTCTGTGTTTATAATTAAAATGTGATTGGTGCCCTGTTTCCTGCTGCCAATTGTGGTCTTTCCTGGGGAGTACCCAGAGAACCATGTGTACCTGCCCCATTTCATAATTTCATAAATTATGAATTCAATGTTTGTTGACTGATATAAAATAGACAATGAAGGTCTGCTGATGGATTAATTCTATTCAATACAACAAATGTTGAATAAGCATTTATGTTTTGTACAGTAGTGGCGTAGCAAGGGCTATACCAACAGAGGGCTTGTGCCAGCTAATCTCATCAAGCTAGATACTGTCCATCTGCCATCTGAGGACCAGGCTAGCAAAGTTCAAAGCCTCATCTCCAGGCTGGCTGCAGGGCAATGAATTTTTCTAGTGTAGTAACTCTGGAAGACCCTCTATTAAGTAACAGAGGGGGTTGTGATTTGTGGAGAGTGTTTTTCTTTGTGTTCCTATCACTTAACCCAGTGTCTGGTACACAGCCCCCTCACCTAGGAAATTATAGATGTTTGAAGTATTAAGGTACTGAAGTATGTGTGATAGACACACAGCAGTTAAAAATGGCACAGGTCCTGATCTCAAAGAGTTTGCAGGAGGCATTCAAGAAACTGCTTCATTCAGTGTTGAAGAATTCTTCTCCTTTATTTGAGGGAGGCAACGCTAAGCACTAAAGACCTTCCATAGAATCAGCAGAGCCTCAAAAGGTGATAATTGTTACTATTCAGTCATATCTGACTCTTTGTGACCCCATTTGGAGTTTTCTTGGCAGAGATACTGGAACGGTTTGCTCTTTCCTTCTCTGGCTCATTTTACAGATGAGGAAACTGAGGCAAACAGGGTTACACAGTTAGTAAGTGTCTGAAGCCATATTTGAACTCAGGAAGATGAGTCTTCTTGACTCCAGGCCCAGCAGGAGTCTAAGATAAAGTTGGAGAGGAAGAGATGAACTGTACCAGTAGAATGAGTTTTCTCTCTTGGGAGTTCCCACTACAGATAAAACCACAATTCAGGGTCTTGTCCCTTGTACTATTATTTTATTTTGTATAAGGCAATGGGATTAAGTGACTTGTCCAAGGTCATACAGCTAGTGCCAAGTATCTGAGGCTAGATTTGAACTCAGGTCTATCCACTGCTCCTTTTAGCTGCCCATAATGTTATAATAACCACTCCCATTTCTTAAGGTCTACAAAGGGTTTCAGGTAGAAAGAACTGAATTGTGAAAGAACTGAATATAGATATGGCTGGGACCCTTAAAAGAGGCCACAGAATCTCCTGGTCCTATTTCCTGATCAGAAGCATGAATTCTGCCCCCAACCCCCACCTTTTTGGTAAATAGTATTGTATTATTTCCAATCACATATAAAGATAGTTTTCAACATTTGTTTTTTATAAGATTTTGAGTTTCAAATTTTTCTCCCTCCATCCCTCCCTTCCCCCCTCCTCAAGACAGCAAGCAATCTGATATAGGTTATACATGTGCAATCAAGTTAAACACATTTCCACATTAGTCATGTTGTGAAAGAAGAAACAGAACAAAAGGGGAAACCCACACAAAAAAGGTGAAAATTGCATGCTTCCATCTGCATTCAAACTCCACACTTCTTTCTCTGGAGGTGGATAGCATTTTCCATCACCAGTCTTTTGGAATCGTCTTGAATCATTATATTGCTGAGAAAAGCTAAGTCAATCATAACTGATCATTGCACAATGTTGCTGTTACTGTATATAATGTTCTCCTAGTTCTGCTCACTTCAGTCAGCATCAGTTCATGTGAGTCCAGGTTTTTCTGAAATCTGCCCACTCATCATTTCATAAGGTATTTCATTCCATTCATATACCACAACTTGTTCAGCTATTCCCCAATTGATGGGCAATGAATCCTCCTTTATAACATTCCCAAAAAGTGCTTGTCCAATCTCTCCTCATTGAACAGTTCCAGTAATGAGTTGCTCACTACGCACCTCACATAGCCATCTAAACTCTATTTGTTTAAAATCTGTTGCCTGAAATTGCTGAACTCTGTGTCCCTGTGACTTCCATCCCCAGACTTTAAGTCCATCCATTTGTGGACAAACAGAATAAGTCTCTTCCACATGAGAGTCCTTTAGATAATTGAAGATAGCAATCATAACATTTCACCCCGCTCCCCCTTCCCCCCAAGACTCTCTGACCTAGTGGCTCCTAGTAGCATTTTTCTCCAAATATTCAGCTGAGTGACACTTTCTCTGAATTGGAGAAGGGTGAATAATGAGATTCAATCTCTAGAAGAGCAGTCCATGATACTAAAACCCAAATACTTCTATAATGCTAGCTTTTCAGAGCTATCTATCATTCCATTCAGCCTTTAACAAATGCTTATTATCCTATGCAGGCATCAGGTCCAAGGGTGTGAATCACACATGTAATGTCAGGTTTTTCCAATACTCTTATACCGAACCTTATTTTCTTCTTTTTCTTTTTTAAAAAAATTCTTTGTTGTAAGGGACAGCTCTCTGGGCATGGGGTGAGGAGGGATAGAGAGGGAAATCTAGGTGATGTAAAAACAAAAGATTTCAATAAAAAAGGTTGAAAACAAATGACTATCTTCATTTTACCAAAGAGCCTAAGAAATGTTCATGAGTTGCCCCAGGTCTCCTTTGTAGGGAAACTGGGACTAAAACCTAGTGAGTACTTTGACAAACTTTCTACCTTCCTTCGGGGGTCAGAGCTGCATGGTATACTCAGACTCCCCTCCCCTGCAAATCCTCCCAGTATTTGTTTAGTTCTCTAGGTAGAAAATTCCAGCCCCAGACAAATCTGAATCTGCGGCTGTTGTGAGGTGAGAAGTCAAGGCCCAGACTCATCTCTCCTTTCTCTTCCCTCTCTCTTTCATTTTTTCTCCTCCCCACCCTTTCCTCCCTTCCCTAGACAATATGCCAAGGTCTTCCCCTCCCCTTCCACTCCCCATCCCAGTCATAACTGCTATCTCTGTAGCTTTGGGTCATAGGATAAGGGCTGAGCAGTGAACTCGGCTCGGCTTTGGGCCCAAGGCCTTTCAGCCAAGGACGAGATCCTAGTAATGATTAGATCATTAACTCCCAGCAGGTTTTGCTATCTCAGCATATCAGCTTAAGCAGATGTAGCCAAGAAGAGAAAACTTAACACCATCTCCCCAAGCCCAGTCTGGGTTGATATATGCACAAGTGAGCTATGTCGATATAGATTTGTATGCACATTGGCTCTCCCTCCCCACAACACTGGACATGCACATGCCACACACATACACATGTAGATGCTGGCACATACAGCCTGTAGGGAATTCAGAGAAGAATAATATGACTCACTGCCATCACGGAGCTGTAGCAAATTGCTCTGAGCTCATTATTCCAGAAGCAAGGAATTTTTCCTTCTCAGGATTCTAGGAATTAACCCAGAAAGATTGGGGTGCCAGCCCAGGTGCAATTTGGGGTATATCCCTCCTCCAGTGTTAGCCACAAGTGATCAGTCCAAATTTTATTTAACCAATTAACATTAATTAACTTTTACAAAGGCATATTTACTTCAAATATATAACAAGAATAAAAGTACAAATGTTTTCTCCTAATAACTCAGAGTCATACTCTTCCCTATATCACCCTGGTCCCTGGGGAAAGTGGGTTCAGGGGCAGCTAGGTGGTGCAGTGAATAGAGCACCAGCTCTGGAGTCAGGAAGATCTGAATTCAAATCCAGTCTCAGACACTTGACACACTTACTAGTTGTGTGACCTTGGGCAAGTCACTTAACCCCAATTGCTTTGTGTTCCTCCTTCCAAAAAAAAAAAAGATAGTGGGTTCAGATTTAAAGCAGTGTCTCCATAGCCTTGTTTCTACCAAATTCATGTCTCAATATGACACTGTTGCCAGATGAGTCCTCATCTCAGCTACTGCTGGACAGGGTCCCTAAGGATGCTTTCTATTCCTTGGGGTGTTGATGCTGGGCCTATGGAAAAATCAACAAAAGAAATGAATACTTGACCCATGGAAGCCTAGACTCTCAAACTCTGAAACGACTCACTTTCCTGACTTTTGAAACTCCCAAGGTCATAGCTTCCCAATTCACCTCCTTCACCTAAAAAGAAAGAACAAATGCTGAGAGACAAAGGAGCAGAAACCATTTTTACAGAGCCATATGTTGGCCTTTGGTAGGGAGAAGACCTGAGACCATTTTCTTCATTGTCTTTTATCAGAAGACATCTATCCAGAAGAAGTTAGCCGAAGAGAAAATATCAAAAGAAGAGAAAAAGGATGAGGCTGACTAAGACTTTTTTGAATGTCCCAGTTCCATCTCCACAGCTCTAACTAATAATGAGGTTGGATTCAACACATAATTAGCAGACAAGAACAAGTTACAGAACATCTTTGCATGCTCCAAAGCTCTCTAAGGTATTTCTGCTATATTTCAACTCAACTCCCCCAGAAGCAGGTTCTCCAGTCTCTTCTACATGGGGATTTTCATCAGCAACTCACCCAATCCTTTCACAAGGTCCCCTCCCATCTCCCATTGTGTGAAGGGACCCAGACTAGTCTGCCTTCATATCCCTCACAACCCTTTTCCTGACCTTCTGGACCTCAAAATCATGTCTTTACTTCTGTCTTAGCTTGAACTTCCTTAAGCACCTGGGGGCCTCCTTGCCTTGGAACATCTTACCATTCCTTTGGCCTGATCAACATAGAATATCCTTCCACAAGTCCCACACTACCTTCTTGTCTTTGGTGAGTATCTTCTTGGAGTCTATTTGGTGAATGGGCCAAGGTCAGCCTCTTCATCCCCCCTCTTGGCTTTGGTAGATTTCAAAATCATGTCCTCTTCTGGACACCTTTATTCTACAACTCCCCCCTTTTTAGTTCCTTTTTTATGTTGTCTTTCCCCATTAGAATGTAAACACTTTGAGGGAAGGGAATATCTTTTTCCTTGTTATTTATATACCTAGAGCTTAGCACAGTGCTTGGGCACATAATAAATGCTTGACTCCTTCCTTCCTTCCTTCCTTCCTTCCTTCCTTCCTTCCTTCCTTCCTTCCTTCCTCCTTCCCCCTTAGCTCACTTCCCCATTTACCCCCGATTAGTCCTTGTTCTTTCCTCAGTGCCCAAGTAGAGCAACTCAGAGAATCACAGATTTGAGAATTGGAAAGAACCTCAGTGGCCATCTAGTCCAAATCTTGAAAGGAATCCCCACTACAATACACCTGAGGAGAGGTCAGCCAGTCTCTGAAGACTTCCAAGGAAAGGGAATCCATCACTGCTTGAGATAGCCCACTTCACATCTAGGCATCTCTAATTACTTGGAAGACTTTTTCCTTAATATCAAGTTTAAATTTGCTTCTTTGTAATTTCCATTCATTACTCCTGGTTCTGCCTTCTGGGGTCAATACTTCTTCCACATGACTGCCCTTCAAATACTTGAGACAGCCCTCAGGTCCCTCTTGACTTGTCTCCTCTCCAGGCTAAACATTCCCTTTTTATTCAACTCATCCTTGCATGATAGGACTCAAAGCCCTTCATTTTCCAGGTTGCTCCCCCTTGGATGTCCTCCAGTTTACCAATATCCTTAACCTGTGGTACCCAGAACTAAACACAAGATTCCAGGTGACATCTGACAAGGGCCAAGTGTAGGGAGACTGTCAGCTCCCCTTTCTGAGAGCTATGTCTCTGAGTTACGTCTGACATCAGGGAGTGAGTGATCAGTTTACTGCATGCTCTGGTCTGTTTGGGTGATGCCCTGTGCAGCTCTCTTGGGGCCCTTGCCTAAGATATCCGACTCTGCCTCTGATTTCTACCACCTATAGAACTAGATTATTCCCAAGACTCCTCCCAGCTCTAATATTCTCTCAGTCTCTCAGTCTAAATGCCTGGCAAGATTCTATATATTTTCCTGTCCCCCGGCTGTTATTCAGTCATTTCAGTAGTGTCCGACTCTTTGTGACCCTTTCTGGGGGATTTTCTTGACAAAGATACTGGAGTGGTTTGCCATTTCCTTCTCTAGCTCATTTTACAGATGAGGAAGCTGAGACAAACAGGATTAAGTGATTTACCCAGGGTCACAAAACTAGTGTCTGAGGCCAAATTTGAACTTAAGTCTTCCTGATTGCAGGCCGTGTGCTCTATCCACTGCACCACCTAGCCGCCCTTCCACTGGCTCTTTGGCCACAAAAGAAGAGGTCAGCAAGGGAGCTAGTTTTGGAAAGGAGTTGCTTTTTGGGGCCACTGACTTCATTTCCAACCTCTAACATTTAGAGGCAGCATATCTTTTTGTTGTTTCAAAGTATCACATCACTTCAGGTGGGGAATTGGTACCCAGGGAAATCAATCCATTCTGACTGTGTCACAGAGACCTGTGAAGGCTGACTCAGGAAATATAGCTCCTAGCAGGATGATGTATCTGGAGGAGATATGACAGGAAAAGCTGAATGCTCTGACTCAACAGAAACCCCCTGGTTTTTCAAGAATTCAGGCACATGTGCTCTGGATAATTACTTTTCTCTTGCTTATAAGCCTAGAGGAATATCACCTCCCAATAACTAGATACCTAATAAGGCTAAATTGTAATGAGGGTTGTGTGGAATTACACATTACATTAACACCAAATGAGTTCATTAGGAATTCATAAGTAATGACTGCCGTGGTGGTCACAAGAATTCATAATGGTTAGCCAGACACAAGGAGAGGGGCTGAATCACTGTGCAGGGAGGCACATGGAGACCTCTCCAGTCCCAGCTTGAGCCAACAGTCTTTATTTCCAGGGTCACAGGGTCTTGGACATTGCTAGATCTACTTCCTTCTTTCCCTCTTTCTTCTCCTCCATTTAGAATGGCTTGAGAAGCCATAGCAAATCAAAAATGGGAAGAAAAGCAGGTTCGGGAAGTGGGGACATCAAGAGCAGAACAAAGGCTGCCCTTTTTATGATTTAGAGGCAAAGGTTGGGCATAAGTCGGAGACTATTAATTTATAGCTCAACTGCAAAGGGTTCTTTTTTTTTTTTTGCTAAGGGTTCTTAACCTGGGGTTCATGAACTTGGATTTTTTAAAAAATATTTTTAATGACATATTCCATTAAAATTGGTTTCCTTTGTAATCCTATGCATTTTATTCTATGCATTAAAAAATCTTATTCTGAGAAGGGGTCCACAGGTCTCATGAGATTGACAAAGAAGTCCAGTAAGGAAGTTTCCATTTATTCTTAATTATTCTTAGGAGTTAGTGTGTTCCCTATCACTAGAGATCTTCAAGGGAAGACTGAATGGTTATTTACTGGGGATGCTATAAGAGGAATTCTTTCTAGATGATATATGGGTTGGCCAAATTGACATTTAAGAACTCTTCCTATTCTGAGATTCTCTGACCCTGAGAGTCACTATTAAGTGATGAATTTATAGGAAGGCTTAATCTCAGTTCATTTTTCTCTGACAGAACTCAGCCCTGCTAGCCTAGATAAATTATTTTATTTTATTTTTTTCAGTTAACAAAAATCTCCCTTCTCTCCCTGCCATATTCTCTCCTCTTCCTCAATGAAAAAAGAGGGGGAAGGAAACAAATGCCTATTATGTGTGAAGCATTTTTAAAATACTCTCTCATTTGATCTTCACAACAACCCTGTTGATAAAGGTACAATTTTTATCCCCTTTTCACAGTTAAGAAAACTGAGGCAGACAGGGGTTAAATTACTTGCCCAAGGTCATACATCTAGGAAGGATCTGCCACTGGATTTGAATTTAGACCATCCTGATTCTAGGCCTTGTGTTCCACTTGCCACCTCATTGCCTCTAATGAAGCCATTGTAACAAATACACAATCAAGCAGCAGAACTTTCTGCATTGACCACATCCAAATATCTACATCACCTATCTCTCCATTTCTCTTTCTAGTGCTATATCTGTATGTCTCAATCTGCAACTTGAGTCCACCATCTCTCTGTCAGGCAGTGGATATCAGCCTTCCTCATCAGTACTTTGGAATGAGAGCTGATCATCTATTGCTTTGTTCTTAGGTTTTAAGTTCTTATGTCTTTCAAAACTGTTTGTTTTTTGCAATGTTGTTGTTACTGTATAAATTGTCCTCCTGCTTTTGCTCCCCTCACTCTGCTTCAGTTCATAAAAGTCTTCTAGGGAATGTTCTTCATGTTACCACACTATACTAACCTTGGATTGTAGCTCTATGTATCTGCTAGGCCTTATCTTCAGAGCTAGGTTGTAAACTCACCAAGGATAAGGTCATATTCTATATGCCCCCTCCAGAACCTATCTCAGTGCTCTGAACATCAAAGTATATGGTAAATGGATCAGTCAATGGGTATCAGTCTAAATACAATACCAGGTAATCATGTAATGAGTTCCAATGCCTAATATGAATAGGCAGGACAGTGGGTAGAGTTCTGGGCCTAAAATTAGGAGAATCTGAGTTCAAATCTGGACTAAGATACTTCTTAGTTTTGTGACCCTGGGCAGATAATTTAACCTCTGCCTGCCTTACTTTTCTCATCCATAAAATAGCGATAATAATGGCACCTATTTTTATTGAGGAGAAAATGAGATAATATTTGTGAAGTGCTTTGTGAATCTTAACATGCTACATAACTCTCATTGCCATTAATAATAGTTGGTGTTTTCATGTCAGGGGACTGACTCGATGTGCTCAGCTGATACAATCTCCCCAGTTAGAGAGTCCACTTCGGGGCCAGTTGGCTTGGCAGGCTTGGCACTGAGGCCAGTCCCACTGTACTTGCTATGGATCTCCCTCCCTTACAGTAGATCAACCAAGGATGCATTATACTTCTCCAACATCAGCCTCTTGAAGAAATATCTGGAATGAATGAAAGAAAAGCATTTAAGAAGTGTCTAATATATTCCAGGCACTAAAACAAAAGTAAGACAGTCCCTGCCTTCAAGGACCTTACATTCTAACAGGGGGAGACAATACATATATAGGAAAAGGGGAGTTTTGATCAGGGGATTTACAGGAATGGTGATTGAAGCCTTAAGAAGAGGACACAAAACATTTCCCAAAAGCAGTGGGTGGATTCATTTGATTACTCTTCTCCAGTTATACTGGAAAGGATGTATGGCAATGTATAGGCTAGGAAAGATGGCAAGATGTCCCTGGGGGATGGAAGAATGGATGGGGTGTGAAGTTATGTTCTGGGTCCAACTAGATATAGTGAAGCTAGATGAGACTCTTTGAGGACTGCTCAGTGGGAATTCCAAAATGAAGTAGATAAACTTTCCCTGTAAAGTGAGGTTTTATCCCACAGATTTTTGTGGGATCTCTGGTGAATGAGTATGTGTGTGTGTGTGTGTGTGTGTGTGTGTGTGTGTGTCTCTGTGTGTGTAGAGGATGGGATAGATAAACCATAGGCCAAGGTGATGGATGGAAGAATGGAATGACTGGAATTTCTGTTTGGGGGGTAGAGAAGTTGGTTGGGTCAGTGTATGAAAAGATAATTATTCAGTACCTTCTTGGTGAAAGATACCAAGCCAGGAGAGGCCCCAGGAGAACATAGATCATACAATTCTTCTAAGTTCACATATTCCCAAGACACACAAAATCTTGATGCCTAAGTTCTGATTCTCTTTTGCCAAGTGTTAAAGCACACCCTGAATGTTTTCATTCTTTCTGCATTGCAAGAGTGACTAGAAAAGGGACCTGTCAGTCTACTCCTTTATGACCCCACTCATCATCCAAGAAATCTAACCCTAAACTGCCTCTCCCAAGCCACCACACAGAGGATATGAATTTTCCCCTATTAGAATGTAAACTCTTTGAAGATAGGGCTAGTCTTTGCTTTTCTTTTCTTTTTTTTTTTAAATATCCCTGGGGCTTAGAACAAGATTTTGCACATAATATTTGCTTAAGTTTTTTCATTCCTTCATTCATTTGCCCAGCCCAAGTTTAGAATCTAACCTTGGGAAGCCGGGACTAATCTGTTCTAGAGAGGCACAGCTGTTTTGGTCTTCATCACCAAAAAAAAAAAATCTTAGGTATAATCTTAGGCCTTTGAGGTCATCTACTTCAACCTTTTCATTTTACTTAGAGGCAAAAAGATTACATGACTTGCTCAGGGCCACATAGCATATCAGTGACAGAACGAGTATTGGGACTGAATTCTGTTCTTAATGTGGAACTAACCAAAGCACATAGAAGACTAGTGATTTTGCCCAAGGGGCCACAAAGAGTAGATGGCAGAGCCAGGACCTGAACCAGCCTCCTGACTGTTAGGTCACTGCTCCTTCCTCTACACGGCACTAACCTTGGGTACTATTGTACTCTATCAGTTATAATTGCCCCATAAAAACAATAGGTAAATAGGAAGGATTGAGTTCATCTACCTTGCTACTGAGATTCTGTGGGATAGGAGGAGGGAATGGGAAGGGTTGGGAATGAGATTTTTGTGCAGACCCTTCTAATTTTCCAAAATCAGAGCAAGAATACAGCTGAGTTATCACTGATACTGGAGGCCCTCAGGAATCCCCTCCACACCCTCTTCAACCTTGGACTTGAGAATACCAACTGAAAAGAAAGCAGCTTTGGCCTTTGACTCGATTCCAATTAATAATGAAGGAAAAGAAAAAGGAAGAAGTTGGGAGGTGGGAGAGAGGACTGTGTGCAGAATCTAGCCATGGCTTGTACTATTGGCCATCATTCTGTTTTTGTGCAGACTCCTAGAGCCTGTTCCAGGAGGATCAAATTGTATCATGTATTTACTCAGCTCCCACTAAGGCAGGCGTTCTTGACTTTTTTTTTGTATGTCATGGACCTAGTTTGAGGTCTGGCGATTCTTATGGACCCCTTCAGTCAGTCAACTAGTGGTCAGCTAGCCAGGTACATGTGGCAGGAATAGCAAGGCCAGTGAGGCCAGTGTTGTTGGATTGTAAAGAATGGAGGGAGGACTAAAATGCAAAAAGACCAGAAAGGTTGGACAGAAGGCAGGTTGTAGAGGGCTTTAAATGCCGAATAGAGCATTTTACGTTTGATCCTAGAGATAAGAGGGAGTCACTGAAAGCAATGATGCGGTTGGACCTGTGCTTTAGGAAGACCACTTTGGCAGCTGAATGGAGAATGGATCAGATTGGGGAGAGACTTGAAGGGGGAAAACTAGAAGAAGGCTATTGTAATGGTTCAGGTGTGAAGTGATGAGGGCCTGCACCAGGGTATGTGAGTGGAGTGAAGGGGACATACAGGAGAGATTTTTTTTTCTCTCAATGACTTCTTTATTTACTTTTAGTTTACAAGATTCAGTTCCACAATTACTTGAGTTTCAGATTTTCTCCCCTCCCTCCTTTCCCCCCCCCCCACATGGTGGTGTGCATTCATGTATAGGATCTGCAAATACTTTCACATTGTACAATAGTCTGGTTGTATAGAAGGATTGAAACCAATGAGTGAACACTGGGAAAAAAGAAACAAAACCAAACATGAAAAAGAACGATAGAATGTATTGCTTCAGTCTCCACTTAAACTCTAGTCTTTCTAGATCTTTCTCTGAATGTAGATATCTTCTTCCATCCTGAGACTTGTAGAACTGTCTTATAGCTGTGCGTTGCTAGGAGAGATGTTTTGAAGGCAAAAAAAATAAGAAAAGACAATAGCTCAACAAAGGATTACATATGTGAAGTGAGTGTGAGTCAAGGATTACAATAATAACAGTTTGGGTGACTGGGAGGATGGTAGTGTCCTTGTCAACAATAGGGAATGTGGAAGAGAGGAGGGTTTGGGGGGGACGGGAGAGATAACAAATTCTGTTTTGAACATTTTGAGTTTGAGATACCTGTGGGCCATTCAGTTCAACATGTCCAAAGGGTATGCTGTAGAATTAGAGCTCAGTAGAGTGGTTGGGTCTGGATTTGAAAATTATCTGTAGAAATGAGAACTGAACCCAGGGGAGTTGATAAGATCACCAAGCAAAATGCTGTAGAAGGAGCAGAGAAGAGGTCCCAGGATGGAGCCTTGGAGGCCACCCATGGTTAATAGGCATGGCCTGGAGGAAGGTCCTGCAATGGAGACAAGAAAGGGGTATTCAGAGACATAGGAAGGGAACCAGGAGATATCAGGAATGTGAAAACCCAGAAAGGCAAGAACATCCAGGAGAAGATGATAAACAGTGTTAAAGGTTGCAGGGAGGTCAAGTAGGATGAGCACTGAGAGAAGGCCACTGGATCTGGCCATACAGAGATTTCTGGGAGTGTTGGAGAGAGCAGCTTCAGTGGAATGATGAGGCACAAAGTAAGATTGCAGAAGGTTTAATAGAGTGACAGGAGACAAAGTAGAGGGACCCCTAGTGTACACAGCTTTCTCAAGGGGATTAGTCAAGAATAAATGACAGAATAAAAGCACAGAGGCAGGAAGATGGTGCTGTGAAAACGATACTGGATTGGGGTGGAGATGGAGAGAGAAGATGGCAGGAAGATTAAAGTTGGGTGGTAACTGGATGGTAACTACCATCTGGTGGTATTCTCAAGAAAAACAAGGAAATTCAGAATAGGGATGAATTTAGGTGGAAAGATGAGTTCGGTTATTGATATGGGCAAAAAAGAGTTTGCAAAGCACTTAATATATATGGATTCATTTGATCTCACAACTCTCTAAGTGCCATGAGTATTATTACAATTCAGAAGAAGAAAAAATGGAGCATCAGAGTGGTTACAATGTATCTGTTATTACATAGGGTAGCATTGGAGATGGGATTTGACCCCTTCTCTTTCCTGATTTCAGGCCCATTGTTCTTTCCACTATACCACTCTCTCAATCAGCACTTGATTTTATATTCAGCTCCAGAGTAGATGCTACAATTTCCCTCATTTATATTTCCATCCATTTAACAATATTAAGTGTCAAGAAATCCTACTTATTGTCTGACTGAGATCTCCACTGTTATAGTTAAACTCATTTTTTTTTAGTGTGGGCGCTCAGGGGAGATGCCTACTAAACCAAAGGTATGGTACATCTAGACAGGTGTATAACAGCACAGTCCCTCTTGATGTTTTGTCCATTATAAAGAGTTCCCTATGTTGGTTTTCTCAGTACAAAATAAGACCCTTGAACATGTGCCAAGTTTTCATGGTTGGGAACCTGAAGAAAGTGGCAAAGATGTTAGTTCAGAAAATCCCTGGAACCCAATAATTGGCTGAGAGGGAGGCTGTGTCAGCACACACAGGGGAAATCATTCTTACCCTACTCCACCCTGGGGAGACCCAGGGACTCTTTCTAGAATTTGGAATTCACTTCCAGACATCACATTTTTAAGAAGGATGGAGTGTGACCAGGACAATAAGGAAGCTCAGGTATGGTTGATGGAACTGGGGAGATTTAGCCTCAAAAAAGAATAAGTTTTAGAGAAATGATAGTTGTCTTCAAATATCCAGAGGATTGTTATATGGAAGAAGGTTTACATTTACTCTGTATTGTGCCAGAGATTAGGAAGAATAAGACAAATGTGTGGAAGCTACAGGAAGGCTAATTTTGGCTCAACGTGAAGAAAGATGAAAAAAAAAACCTATTAGAACTGTCCAACAATGAGGCTCCCTCATGAGATAATGAGATCCACTTCATTGAGAATGTTCAACAGAGAGTGGTTAAGCATCTGTTAGGGCATGGGAATTTAGACTAGATGTCTTCCAATGGTTGGAAGAGACCTCAGAGATTCTGCAATGGAACTCTAATTACTTACAGACTTCTGGAGGGGAGAAAAACTACCAAGAATTTTAAAAAATCAATATTAGTAATTAGAACAATAACAGGTTGCGTTTGTGGAATGTTTGATTCTCATTTGATCTTTACAGTGACCCAGTTTTGGGGTTGGGCTTATGTATTTTTTGGCTGAGAGGTGTGATTTCATCGAGTAGGGAACTCCCCATGAGAAAGCTCTTCCTACCAATGCCGATCTGCTAATCAGCAATTGTTCCACAATTTCATGTTGTCAAGAGTTGCCTGTCATCTCAGAGAGGATAAGTTGTTGTTTAGTTTTAGTGTGTGTCAGAGATGGGACTTGGACTCCAGCCTTTTTTACCCCAACATTGGCTGTCTATTCAATACTATCATTTTAAGATTAACCAAATTTTACTTTATTTTTTTATTTTAAAATGTTTATATTTTTTAATTGTATGTTAAAACAATTTTTAGCATTCATTTTTAAAAATTTTGAGTTCCAAATTCTTTCCCACCTTTCTTCCCCTCTCGTCCTCTTTGAAAAGATAAGCAATTTGATATAGATTATACACAAAGTCATGCAAAATGTATTTCCATATTAGGCATGTTGCAAAAGATAAGATTCCCTTCTCCCCCCAAATTAAGAAACATAAAGAAAAATATGCTTTGATCTACGTTCCATTAGTTTTTTTCTCTGGAGATGGATAACATTTTTCATTATAAGCCCTTTGGAAATTAGCCACATTTTAATGTTGGGGGGGGGTCTTTTATTTTTTCCCCATATTTTAAAGACGATGAAACCAAATCTCAGAGAGCTCATGGTGCCATAACCCTATAACTTGCCCCAGGTCACGGTTGGTGTACCAGAGCCAGGACTAGGACCCTCCACCAGGGTTGATGGTTGGTTGGTTGGTATTGTATTATTTTTGTTCAGTTGTTTTTCAGTTGTGTCCAACACATTCAATAGAAAGCAGACTCCTTGAGACAGGGACTCTTTCATTTTTTGTCTTTGTATGTCCAGTATCTAGCAAAGTACCTGGAACATAGCAGACATTTCACAAATGGTTGATAATTGACATTGATCCCCATCTAATTCATTAAAGCAAATGAAGGTCTTGGATCTTCCAAGGCCAAGGAAAAGCAGTGGGAATTCAGCCAACCTGTAGGTTCAATAACCTCAGGGTTGAGGACAGCCTCCTTCCTCCTTTTGATTGGCCCCTCATAAAATCCTGAGGGTAGGGTGGGGAACAGTGGGGTGATCTGGGGGCTGGGCAGAGGCTTCATGGAGTATTTATAAACCTCTAGTGAAGAGTCTCTTCATCGAGTCTCCTCCTAAGGTGTGAGGTTGCCTTCTTCCTCCTGTCCCCCCTACTTCTCTTCTTCTCTTCATCATGAGCTTCACCGGCAAATATGAAGTTGAGAGTGAAAAGAACTATGAAGCGTTCCTGAAAATTTTGGGTGAGTGAACTTGTGCGGTGATTTTTCTGATAAAGTCATCCTGGGGATGGGGAATAACAACCCCCATAGTTTGTAGGGGTGCTTGGTATTTTTCAGACCATTTTTTTTTGGGAGGGGGAAAGGCAGGGCAATTGGCGTTAAGTGATTTGCCTAAAGTCACATAGCTAGTAAGTGTGTCAGGTGTCTGAGGCTGGATTTGAACTTAGGTCCTCCTGACTCCACGGTGGGTACTCTATTCACTGCACCACCTAGCTGACCCTCAAACCACTTTTGTACACTTACTTTTCATAGCTAACCTGGGATCTAGGCAAGGCAGCAACTACCCATTTAACTGATAGATTGAGGAGGAAAGAGAGCTTGGAGAAGTGAATAGACAGCTAACCCCAGACTTCACCTTCAGGTCTATTTCTGATGCATATTGTCTATGTGACCCTGGGCACTCAATCTGTCCGTAACCATAGGCAAATTTTTAAGACTAGAAAGTAGAGATGAAATCATAGATATGGCCCAGGGGAGAAAATGGGGTGAATTAGTAGTGTAATTGGGGTTAAAGCTGTGGTTTCCTGAGTTAACTCTGGTACTTTTTCCTGGATATTGCCCCTTGGATCCTCTTCTGTTCCAGCTTCTGAAGAGGAACTAAGAGAAATGGTCCCAAACTTTCCCTGTTTACAGGCTCTTGGTGTCAGTAACTTTTTTTTTCACAATGCCCCTAGGCCATTTTCCTTATTAAGTAGTTAGGTCCAAGCAACTTAATAAGTATTTCTACCCTAACTGCTTAATAGAGGTTTAAAAATACTTGTAAAATGAAAGAAAAAAGAATATTTAAAATCCATTCTTAAGCTATTACAATTAATTACTCATAGGATGTGTGTGCCCTTTGGGCCCTGGACAGCTTCTTAAGTCTTGTAATCAAGCGGAACATGGACACTCATTTTTTCTTCGACGTTGATTTTCATGCAGTACTTACTTTTTAATCATAGTAACCACCAAAATCCATAAAGGTAGCTGGTTGCTCAGGGGATAGAGCACTGGGCTTGGATTTAGGAAAATCTGAGCTCAAATATAGCCTCAGACACTTGCTAGCTGTGTGACCTTGGGCAAGTCACTACCCTGTTTGCCTCAGTTTCTTTTTTTTTTAATTTTATTATAGTTTGCATCATTCATTTCCACAAGATTTTGAGTTACATATTTTCTCCCCCTATTTCCCCCACCCACCACCCCAAAAACAGCCATCCCAGTG
>CM053585.1:283974504-283992004 GCA_028646515.1 Pseudochirops corinnae
TGTAAGGGAGTTTTAGGGGTAAGTCTTTAGAAACTGAAAACTGACTTCCATAGGAAAGGTGGCATTTGAGATGAGATTTGGAGGAGGACAGAGTTCCAAGAGGCAGAGTGTTCTAGGAAGGGGTGAGCGTCAGTGTGAAGATGTGAGAGTTACAGGGCCATGTGCAAGGAAATGTTATCAGTCCCAAAGTAGCATCTATGGAGGCATTCACACTCTAGAGCAGTGGTTCTCAACCTTTCTAATGCCGCTACCCTTTAATACTATGCATGTTGGTGTATCTGCATGTGGGCGGACCCACCTGGAGCCGGATAGAGGAGCAGTGTATTGGTTCCTAAGACCATCAGAAATACTTTCCCATGGTCTTAGGTGATCCCTGTGACCCCTGTGAAAGGGTCGTTCAATCCCTGAAAGGGTACACAACCCACAGGTTGAGAACCACTGCTCTAGAGGGAGACAAAAAAGCTCTATCCCTTTATTTTGTCAATTCTAGTTCCCTCTAAGTGGAAATAGCTGTGTGGTAGGAAAATCAATTAACATTTTAGTACCTCAAGGAAGCTAGGTGGCACTGTGGTTAGAATACCCAGCCTGAACACAGGAAGACTAATTTTCCTGAGTTTAAATATGACCTCAGATACTTCTTAGCTGTGCAGCTTTACACTTGTCATTCCTTTGCCTAAAACTTTCTATTTTTTATTCCATTTATTCCTTATTGTTGACTGAGTAAAGTTCAAATTCATTTGTCTGACATTCAAGGTCTTCCACATTCTTATTGTAGTAGTAGTAGTAGTAGTAGTAGTAGTAGTAGTAGTAGTAGTAGTAATGGCATTTTTAGGGCATCAAACACTTTCTCCCAATGTATATGATAACCATAGAAAGGTGCCTTCACACCCTTGTCACTTTGTTCAGTCATTTTCCAGTTGTGTCTGACTCTTCATGGCCCCATTTGGGGTTTTCTTGGTAAAGATACTGGAGTGATTCTCCATTTCCTTCTCCAGCTCATTTTACAGTCGAGAAAACTCAGGCAAACAGGGTTAGGTGACTTACTTGCCCAGAGTCACACAGCTAATAAGTGTCTGAGGTCAAATTTGAACTCAGGAAACTGAGTCCAGGCCAGGTATTCTAAACACTGCGCCACCTAGCTGCCTAGAGGCACTAAGAGGTTCATTGATTTTCCTATAACCACACAGCTAGTATTTATCCATGGCAGGCCTTCACCTAATGTCTCCCTGACTCCCAAATCTATTCCATCCACTAGGTTATCTTGCCTCTTGAATTTCTATCCATCTTTCAAAACCCAATTCAAGTAACTCTCCCATAAAGCCTCTTGCTAATGACCTTTCCTCTCAGACCCCATATAACATTTTATTTTAACCCTCTCTAATGCATTTGTTCCGTATTATTAGGGTCAGTGTGTACTTGGGCAAATCATAACTTCTTTAGGCTTCATCTTCCTCATCTGTAAAATGAGGGAGTTCACTTCTAAGGCCTCTGAGGTCCCTTCTAGTCTTATGATCCAATAAATGAGCCATTACTGTATTATACATTATGATGTCCCATAGTTAATTAAGTTTGTTTCTTATCCTCCATTAGACCATAAGCCACACAAGGTCAGGGTTTGCTGACTTGCCTACCCTTTGTATCCTCCTTTGTGCTAGCACAGGTCTCTCTATAAAGTAATAATAGCTGGGATTTATACAGTGTCTTAGACTCTGCAAAGCACTTTACACATATTATCTCATTTAATCATCAGAACTCTGTGAGATAGGTGCTACTATTATCCCATTTTACAGATAAGGAAGCTGAAGCTGAGAGGGGTTAAATGATTGCCTAGTATCACACAACTAGTAAGTGTCTGAGGCAGAATTTGAACTTACATCTTTCTGAATCCATGCCCAGCACTCCATAGCGGGTACTTCACAAGTGTTTGTTAAATTGAATTGAAAGGTCAACCAATTGTAGTTTCTCTCCTTGCTATCTCTCACACACTATGGTCTACCTCCTATTTTTGTTTTCTGGCACAGACTCTCCTCTGTTACTAAAATTCATTTTCTTTTCACCTTCACATCTCAGAATCTTTCCTCCAAGGATTATCTCAGGTTCTACTTCCTGCATGAAGCCTTTCCTGATTCTCTACCTCACCCCATAAAATCTGAACTGGACCTGTGGTTTCATTGATATGGACAATTCTGAGTGAGGAAATGTCATCTACCAATGCAGCCCAGCAATTGATAAGCAGCATTAAGAAGTAAAGGGTTAGGGGAAGCTAGGTGGCACTAATGGAAAATGCACTGGCCCTGGAGTCAGGAAGATGAGTTCCAATGCTGCCTTAGACACTTACTAGCTGTGTGACCCTGGACAAGTCACTTAACCCTGATTGCAACCCCCTCCCTCCTCCAAAAAAAAGAAAGAAAAAAGATTTGTCTAGGATCACAAGGCCAGGTCAGAGTCAGGACTTGAACCCAGCTTCTCCTGACTCCAAGGTTGGCTGTATTCATGGATCTCCATTACTTTGTGCTGATTTTGTATACATAACATTTCTGGCCCCTGGCCACTCTGGTTGGTTGGTGTCCTGGAGCAGATCCCTGTGACCGTGCGACAGCACAGCAAGAGTGAGGGAGCTATGACTTCAGATATTTGGAGGGCTTCAAGAAAGTCAAGCTCAGACTTTTGAGTGGTAGACAGGAGACTCCCCTGGAGCTGCAGACTTGGGCAGTGTGGGGAGCTGGTCCCCAACATACCCCTTGATTCCCAGCACTTGCAACCCTAGAGACTCTAGAGCAGACTCTTCTTGGTGATATTATCTCTTGGAATCCTTCTACCCTAGAGTAACACAGGAATTTATTTGCTTGATTATACATGCTCATAATGGGGTCACCAATAGGCAACATGACTTCCCATTGTCATACAAACAATCATGTGTATCAGAGACAGGACTAACCCAAGATTTCCTGAGTACAAGCCCAGCTCCCCATACCTTATTCCATGCTATCTACACCCTTCTATTGTATATACCAAAAACAGTGTCATAAACAATAAATGCTCTGGGCAAGGGAGGGAGGATGGGAGGAGGGAGGAAGAGAGAGGGGGAGAGAGAGAGAGAAACAACGATTTTGTTTCTCTTGCTTTTTCAGTGGGGGGAAGGAGGTGGTGGAGAGGTAGAAGGGAGAAAAGACGGATCCTCTGGCTCCCCTAGGGTCATAGCCCTGGAGCTGAAGGGACCTCAGAGACCTTCTAGTCCAACCCCTTCCTTTTACAGATGAGGAAAGCCTGGGGAGATGTAATCACTTGCCCAAGGCTGCATAGGTAGTAAACATCAGAGGCAGGATTTGAACCCAGTTTCATTTTTCCACTGTGTCATGCTCCCTCTCTCATAAGCAATCCTCTCCTACCTTGCTGCAGAGATAAACTCCCCCGCTGCCTGCCTATTTTCTTCCTTCTCCTCCTCCTTCTCCTCCTCCTCCTCCTCCTCCTCTAAATAACCCAGCTGGGATTACTCAGTGTCCTGATCTGAATAGAAATAAATGTGGAGAACGTCAGTGTGGGCCTCTGAGGGGCTTTCATGTTGCCACAGGTCTTCAAATTGATGATGCCAGTAAAAAATAAGATGAAGACTGGTGGCAGAAATGGCCCTGATGAGATCAGGAGGGAAGCTATCTTAGAGAAAGGCCTAGGCTTACAGCACACCACACTAGAAAAGGCCGCCTCTCCTCGCCCTGCCAGCAGCTCCTTTCTCTTTCCCTGAGGAAGAGGATAGGCCACAGACACTGGTTCAAATCCTCCCCCCTTTTCCCCTACCTGCCTCCTACCCCAAAGTATTCTTCCTTTTCTTCAACAGAGTAACACTTATTCCTATATACCTCTTTATGCTGACTTTTATTTATAAGCATGTTTTTATAAGCTTAGCCTCATTATAAATGATTAGCAATTCTTGAAGCCTTTTTATGCCCCTCTTGGGCTCCTGGAAAGTGTTCAAGTGGTGGTATTGTAAATGTAGTGGATGGTGGGTTGGACCTTGATGCAAACCTTAAAACCTGGGTTCAAATCCTCCCTCCTAGGGTTACTAGCTATTCAACAATGGGTGAGTCAATTAAACTCTCTAAGCCTCAGCTTTTTCATCTATAAAATGGGAATTATGATGATAATAAGACCTGTAGTATTTACCCCACAGCCTTGTTGTGAGACTCAAATGAGATAATATAAGCTGTTTAGTGTTGTTCAGTCGAATCCAACTCTTTGTGACCCCTTTGGGGATTCTCTTGGCAAAGATATTGGAGTGGTTTGCCATTTCCTTCTCCGACTCATTTGACAGATGAGGAAATTGAAGCAAACAGGGTGAAGTGACTTGCCCAGGGTCATGCAGCTACTAAGTATCTGGGGTAAGATTTGAACTCAGGTCTTGAAAGAAATTTCCACACCAAGAGTTCCCTACGTAGGTATTTCTGTATGGACCAAAAAATTTAAAAGTAGTCCATTCTAGAAGCAAGATAGCATAGGCTATGTGCTGGGATGGAATCAAAAAGACCTTGGTTCAAATTGGACACTCACTAGCTGTGTGACTTTGGACAAGTCACTTAACCTGTATGTACCACAAGTACCTCTCTAGGATTTATCTGTTCAGTCATAGCTTCCCTTGTCAATGGCAGCAACTTTGGTGGAAGGAGTTCCCTGAGCTGATCTATATCATGTTAATTACAGAGAGATAGGTTATTAGGGAATACTTGGATCCTAGTTTCAATAAATTTTGTTCATCTTTGCTGAGTGACCTTGGGTAAATCAATTAATCTTCTAGGCTCAGTTTTCTCACTTACAGATTTAATAATCTCAGTCCTGCCTATGTCACAAGGTTGTTGTAATACTCAAATGAGATAATGTAGTGAGAGAGATTAGTAATCAAGCAAGCATTTATTAAGCAAACGGTATGTGCCAAGCCCTGGGGATACAAAGACAAAATTCAACAATTCTTGCCCTCAAGGACCTTGCATCCTATTGAGAAGACACATATAAATACATACAAAATATATTCAAAATAAAAACTTTATAGCCATTTACAAATATGACGATCATTTCCAGACCTATGACACACATCCCATCCCCCTAAGGAAACACTCTCTATCAATGCAGATCTGAAATTGTTTTGCAACTTATGGAGTTACCTGGGAATCTTGAGAGGTTCTGTGACCTGCCCAGGGTCATGGTCAGAATGGGTCAGAGACAGGACTTGAACTCAGGTTTCCCCGACCTTATGGCTGATTCTCCATCCCCAGTGCATCTCTAAGGAATTATTCTTACCACTTTTTAATGTATATATACCATATGTCCCTAAATATGTAAGCTCTTTCAAGGGGCAGGAGTTGGGAGGTTGCATTTTTTTGCGTCTTTCTCAGCACTGAGTACAATGCTAGGCACATAAATGGTACCCATTAAATACTGACTGGCTGATTAATAAACACCAAGGCAGATTATGAACCTGGTGTGATTGACACAGGATGCAAGAGTCAGGAGATCTGAACATCCCTGGAAATGCTGATTGACCTGGAAAAAAGCACTTCCCCTCATCCCCAGGCTACCTTTTCTCTACCTTTTCCTGAGTCAAGATTTCTTTCTTTCAGAAATGCCCCAAACATGATCAGAAGCCTCTCTGAACATAAGCCCCACTGCAGGAGGCAGCAGGAGAGCCTGAGTCCGATATTCATCAGACCTTAACCATCTTCTCAGGACTGTGGCATCATGAGAAGGAAGAGCTCCCTAGAAGGGCCTCTGGGGCCAGTTGTGTTGGTAAGAAGGGCTCCTTTTGTTTGGGTCTATCTCTTTGAGCAAGCAATTTCCTGGCATCATGCCTGGGACTTTGACTGGAAAATGGAGTGAGAAAAGAGATCAGACCAAGTCCACAGGTTTCCAGAGCACAAGGACCAGGCCAGATGGGATTTCTTTCTTTTAAACTCCTCATACTCATCCCCCTCCCAGTCACAGGACAGAAGTGCAAAAGGAGGAGGCTGAAGTGGGGGGAGATTTGGGGAAGAAGGAAGCTCATGTTTCTTTGTATGACTTCTCTGCTCCCTTCCTTTCCTCCCCTCCCCACCTCTATCTAGACAGGGAGCTCCCTTTTCTGTACTCCTCATCCCAATACCAATCCACCCTGCCTGCAATTATGCCTTTAATCTGAATAACATGAATACTGCACTCCTCATTCCTATCTGGCTGCACCTCAGTTTGGTAGGAAAATGACATCTGGAGAAAGGGATTTATAAAAGTAATCCATTATGGAGGGATTACTTCTTTTACAAAAGGATTCACTATAGAATTTCATATAGGAAATGCTTAAAGACCACTAGCAGAGAAACGTACTCTACCTCCTAAAGCAGCCCTAATTGTTAGGAAATCTTCCTAAACTCTTTACAAGTCCACTCATTGTCCTGAGTTTTTTTTCTCTGAGGAGAAGCTGAATCAGCCTAATTAATCTGTCTTTCTCAGGATTGATCTTCAACTACCCTCTCTGCCCCTTGGGTCTTCCCTTCTCCAGGCTAAACATTCCCAATTCCTTCAACTGATCCTCAGTATGAACTTGAGACCCTTCAATCAATAAATAAACATTTATTAATCTCCCACTATGGGCTAGGCACTGTGCTAAGCACCGGAGATACAAAAAGAGACAAAATATAGTCCCTGCCCTCAAGGAGCTTACAGTCTAATGAGGGTGACAACATGCGAGCAAATATATGCAAAGCATGGATCATTCAGAAGAAATAGGAATAAATTAACAGATGGAAGGCACTAGAATTCAGAAGGGCTGGGGGAAGTTTCCAGGAATTTAGTTAGGACTTAAAGGAAGCCAGAGAGGATATCGAGGTGGAGAGGGGATAGGAGATCATTCCAGGTGTGGGGAACAGCCAAAAAAATGCCCAAAGCTGAGAGATGGAATATCTTGCTCCTCGAACAGTCAGGAGGTCAGTGTCATTGGTTGGAAGATATATGACAGAGAGTAAGGAATAAGAAGACTGGAAAGGCAAAAGGGGACTAGATTAGGAAGGGCTTTGAATGCCAAACAGCATTTTGTATTTGATCCTCTAAGCAAAGGGAGACACTGGAGTTTGTTAGGAGTTTACTATTCTGACTGACCTCCTTCTAGCTCATCAGTATTATTCTACATACTATAATACTAATATTATTATGCCAAAATGATGCTGGTGGTGATGAGAAACAGCACTGTTTCACTGTGCTTTCAGAGTGATCAAGACTGGTTAGTAATTGCTCAATTTAACCTAACATTAACATTAAGCACCTACTATGGGACAGTCACTCTCTTAGGTACTAAGGGTACAAGACAAAAGTGAAACAGCCCCCACCCTTCAAGGAGTTTACAAATTCAACCTGAGAAAGCCACATATACACAGCTGAAGTAAATTAAAAATACACATTAATAGATAGAGGTAGCATAGTATAGTAGAAACAATCCTAGCTCAGGAATGAGAGGATCTGGGTTCAAATTTTGCTCTTTGATGTTTGTGACCTTATACCAGTCACTTATCCTTTCTGGCCCTCTGTTTCCTTATCTGTCAAATGGTGAAGTTAGGGAAGTAGGAGAGAGAAAAAAATAGATTTTTGTTCATTTAAAAAAAATTAAGGGGAAAAAAGGGGGAGTTGGACTATGTGACACCTGAGGTCTCCAGCAATGATGTTTTAGGAGTCTATATATTTTCAGGATTTTGGTGGGTCGGAAACACTAACAGCTGGGAGGTAGAAGAAAGACCTCATGGCACTAAACTCATTCTTGAAGAAAACTAGAGGGAAGTAAAGAGGAAGCCTTTTCCAAGTAAAGGTACAGAGGTGGGAGATGGGATGTCCTGGACTGGGAAGAGCAAGTAAACCAGGTTGCCTTAAAAATATATATATATAAATATATATATTTAGACATATATGTGTTCATATATATAGAGAGAGAGAGAGAGAGAGACAGAGACACAGAGAGAGAGAGAGAGAGAGCACTGGTTCATGAAGGGGAACAATATAAAATAAAAATAATATGGATATGAATGTATAAAGTAATATGAAACTAATCCAGAAAAACAGGTGAGAACCAGATAGTGAATAGCTATAAATGTCAAAAAAAAAGGGCTTTATATTTTTATCTCATAGACAGCAGGGAGCCACTGATGTTTCTTGAACATAGAAGTCACATCGTCAGACCTATATTTTAGGAGCATCAATTTGGAAGTTATATGGAAGACAGATCAGAGAGGAGAGAGCCTAGAGGCAAGAAAAATAATTAAGAATCTGTTGTAATAGTCCAGGGGAGAGAAGATGGGGGTCTGAACTGTAGTGGAGGCCTTGTAAGTGGGAAGGAAAGGAAGCTAATCAATAAATTCTATTGGTTGGTTGGTTGATTGGATTGAAATTCCAATAGGTGTGGCTTACTTGTGCAAATGAGAAACAGGTCTCCCATTACAAAACCTTGTGTTAGAGGTGGAAGGTACCATAAAGGTCATTTAATCTAACTTTCATATTGTACAGAAAAGGAAACTCAGGTACAGAGAAGGGGAAGTCTCTGGCCCAAGGCCACACAGCTAATCAGTGAATGAGCAAGGGTTCAAACCCAGGTTTTATTTGTTTTTTTAAACTTTTTTTAATGCTTCCATTCCATGGTTATACAATCCCAGGGAAGTCATTCATAGGTGCTTCTTATGAATGAATGCCTTACTCATTAGTTGTATGGCCTTGAAAAGGCACTTCATCTCTCCAGGATTCCTGTTTCTCTCATTTAAGACCCAGCCCAGGTCACTGGCACATAGAAGGCACTTGATGAGTATATGATTGACTGATCAACCTGTATGATGAGGGGATGTAATGGTAAAGGTATTTGAAGATCTTCCCTGACCCTTAATGGACCTCACCTGGAGCCCAACAAGAGAAGCTTGCTTGGAGAATGCTTGTTTTTTCAGGCAGGCACATTCCTTTTGTTACATTGTAATTAGGTAGTGGTTCATGAAGGCTGTAATGTTCTCTGACCCTGGAGAAGGCTATATATACACTCCCTGAGGTGAGGTTTTGCTTTGGGCCTCACTTTGGGAAGAGTTGTATGATTTGGCCAGATGAGATTCTGGGTAGCCATTGAGCCCCCGGGTTTTGAAAACCCAGATGTTGGTGCTTCTCCCTCTGGTAACTAACTGTAGGTGTGTAATGGTCAGACAGCTAGAAGCTCTGTCTGTTGGTCTGTTGAATTGTGTTATTTTCTCTGTCTGTATTTTTTTGTCTGCTTATAATTACTGTTTGTATTCTCTGAAGTTCAGGGTGCTGACTTTTTTTCCCTGAACTAAGTAAATTATATATGTTTGATTAAAGTAAGATTGTTAACCCCTTTTGTGTTGCTTTCCTTTAGAAAAGCAGATCAAAGAACCTGTGCTAGCAGCCATCCTGGGTATGCTAGGGTGCTTGCTACTACAGGGGAGGGTAGAATAAGATCTATTCTAGTTATAAAATGCTATGGCTGTCTGAAAAAAAATTAACTATTTATAGGTATAGTTATGTCTATGCCTATTTCTATCAGCCCAAAGAAGCTCTTGTTAAATCATTTTTCAGTTGTGTCTGACTATTTGTGACCCCATTTGGCTTTTTCTTGGCAAAGATACTGGAGTAGATTGCCATTTCTTTCTCCAGCTTATTTGACAGATGAGGAAACTGAGGCAAACAGGGTTAAGTGACTTGCCCAGGATCACATAGTTAGTAAGTATCTGAGGCAGGATTTGAACTTAGGAAGATGAGTCTTTGTGACGCCAGGTCCAGCACTCTATCCACTGCACTACTTAGCTGCCCCTAGAAGCCGGGGCTCTATGTTTCACACTCTTTTTAAAAAATTCTGCCAAAAAGTTGAATTACATACAGGGGCTGATTGAGGTACAGAAATAACCTCCTGAGACCCTTGAGGGCCATGCTAATTAGCCCAGTGAGGGCTGCATGATCTAAAGATCAACCTAGCTAAATTCAGACAGGTTGACTGCAGGGTGGGTCCTTTTTTTGCTATAACATCTCTCAAGGACCTTCCTATTATAGAATTGTACCCCACCTCTGTGGAGTACATGCACATGCTAATGAGGTCACAGATTTGAAGTATTGAAGTGTATGATATATATATATATATGTATGTATGTATGTATATATAAACATATACTTTTCATTCATTACATATGTGCACATATCTCTATATGCATATGCACGCACACATTACATATGTGTAACATCCTCTATGAGTTACTCCCCCAATGCAACACTCAAACTTATAGGATGGGTTGAATCTCCAAAGTGTATCTGTTACCTTGAAGTTCTAAGAAAATGTCTACACTTGGTTTTCAAGGGTTTATCTTGTAGGACCACTCTTCTAAAACCATAGCTAATCAGGCCCCATCCTCACTGGTATGCTTTACATTAATGGTCAGGAGATATAATTAGTTCTTAGCAAAGACATTTCCTGATACAGTATTGTTAAGGGGATGGTGTGGTAAGCAGGTTATTCAACCCCTCACCTTACTACTAACTCATTGTCCAGACAGTTTCCCCAGCACAAACTCTCCATCTCTGATATAGTATAGGATCTATAAATCTCTTTATCCTTTTATTTGTTCTGAGCCCCCCACTAGAGACAGGCCTTCTGGCAACTCAGTGTTAAATCCTTTTCTATCTCATCTCTGGGGTGGTTTTCCCCAAGTTGCTTCTTTCTAATTTTATTCTTGGAAGTACACTCTACTAAAAAAATGTCCATGGTTAATAGTGTTTACCAAGACAAACTATATATAGACATAACATATCTGTGATGACTAACTTTGATAGACTTGGCTCTTCTCAGCAATGCAAGGTTATAAGACAAGTCCAAAGGACTCATGATGGAAAAGGCTATCCACAGCCCGCGAAAGAATTGCAGAGTCTGAATGCAGATTGAAGCAAACTATTTGCTCTCTCTCTTTTTTGTTTTGTTTTGTTTCTTCTTTCTCATGGTTCATTCCATTGGTTATAATTCTTCTTTACAACTTGACTATTGTTTAATGTGAAGGTAAATGTAGAACTTTTATCAGATTGCATGCCATCTTGGGGAGAGGGGGGAGGAGAAGGAAGAGGAGAAAATTTGGAACTTAAAAACTTATGGAACTGAATACTGTAAATTAAATAAATTTTTTTAAAAATTTTTTTCTTTTAAATAAATTTAAAAGAAAAAAGAAGACAAAGAAAGGCTAACATACTTTCCTTGTACCCAGAAGAAAAAGGCTCCAGGAATCTGGGAAGGAGGCCCAGAGGAAAAAGAGGTAGAGGATTGTGTTTCAGGGGTGTATAGTGAGAGGGGGAAGGTGGGCAGAGCCTGTGCACTGCCACTTCTGTACTGGTACACCCGAGCAGGCCCTGTCCTTGCAGAAGCCACCTCTCCCTGTGCTTCTGTTCACATGGCCCCTTACAACTTCCCTTTCACCAGATCCTTATGGTTTTCTACTCCTGGAGTTCAGTCTCCTAGACTTGGTGAAATGACTTTTGTTGTTGCTCACTTGTGTCCACTACTTCATGATTCCATTTTCTTTTTTCTTCTTCTTTTTTTTTTTTGGAGGGGGGTAGGTAAGCCAATTGGGGTTAAGTGACTTGCCCAAGGTCACACAGCTGGTTAAGTGTCTAACTAAGGCTGGATCTGAATTCAGGTCCTCCTGACTTCTATTTACTGTACCACTTAGCTGCCCCAATGCCATTTTCTTAGTAAAGATAAAGGAGTGATTTGCCATTTCCTTCTTCAGCTCATTTTGCAGAAGAGGAAACTCAGGAAAAAAGGGTTAAGTGACTTGCCTAGCATCACACAACTAGTACGTGTCTGAGACTAGATTTGAACTCAGGTCTTCCTGTCTCCAGGCTGGGCTCTCTATCCACTGTGCCTCCTAGCTGCCTGAAATGGTCTGATTTATAGTTAATTTAAAACCTTGTTGGCAGCACTCTTTCCCTAGTTGGGTCCCAGGTTTTCAAGAATCCTTAGACTTACACAGAAAAACAAGAAAAATAGCTCCAAAATATCCTCCCCAGAAACCTGGGGTGCATTCTCCTACAAATGCACACAGTGCCCAGGAGATGAGGGGCACAGAGTTCAAGATGATAGTGAAGAACACATGCAGGGCATCCCTGCAGCCAAGGTTCCTCAGCCTTCTGGTACCTCCAAGCCTTCCAGGCCTTTCTTCTCTCCCAGAGCAACCAACCACAAATTTCCTTTCCAAGCAGCACAATGTCTCTGCCAGGCAGGCTGTAGGGTTAAGCCTCCAAGCTTTTGCTTCTCTCTCTAGCTTGACTCTTGAAGGCCAGGCCTCGGCTAACCGTCTCTAGACTTCACAGTAGGCTGTCAGGGGGCCTAGGCAGCTAGAAATTCCACCTTTTGAATGTCCTTAGAGGTGAAACTTATTATTCCCTTTCTGAGTAAGAGGAGACAAAGTTCTCACTTTGTCAAGGGATTTCTAGGAGTTAATACCATGTTACTATACCAACTGAGCCACTCACAGAAGGGGGATTTGCCCCCCCTCCATATATGTGTATAACAATCTATACATACACACACATAAACTTAGATGTGTACACACATAAATAGGGCAGGTAGGTGGCACAATGGATAGAGTACTGAGCCTGGAGTCAGGAAGACTCATCTTTGTGAGTCCAAATTTGGCTTCAGACACTTACTAACTGACCTTGGGCAAGTCACTTAACCCTGTTTGCCTCAATTCCTCCTCTGTCAAATGAGCTGGAGAAGGAAATGGCAAACCACTCCAGTATCTTTGCCAAGAGAACTCCAAATGGAGTCACAAAGAGTCAGACTCACAACTATCTGAGGAGGAGAAATCAAATCCCAGCATGTGCTGTCTTTAGCAAATCGGCTAGGATGTTGTTGGTTTTTGGTTTTTTGTTTTTCGCAAATTTCATGGGACAGAATTCACAAATAATTCAGAAATTAATTTTCTTCACAAGATTACATGCAAAAATTATGTTATACAGTTTTAATAAGCAGAAATCATTTTATAAAATTCTGATAGGTTATTGCAAAGGCCTTCCCCAAACAAAAGAAAACAGAGGATTTGAGGTATTGTAAGGGCAATACCTCCTAAAGTCTTTTATCTACCCTCTTTGTTCTTACCTTCCTCTTATTCTTTTTATTTCCATGGCTAGACCTGGAATATTTGAAGGGGCTAAAGTAAGCTACTGTACCTTTGTAGTTTGTCAGAATGCAGACTATGCTCCCCCCCTTGGAAAAAAAACCCTTCAGCGTTTGGGGGTAGGAGACTACTGATTAATAATCAAGTTATGGTTGGAGTTAGATGGGTTACTTTCTAATCTTAAGTTAGATACTGGCTCAGGCCAAAGAGTTTTATTCTATCAGGAGGAAGTAGAGTTCAAAAGACAAGTCAACAAAGCCTCTAAGTCCTAATTAATTGGTTGGCTATGTTGTGTTCCAAAAGAGCTTAGACTCTGGTTGCTGACAGATCTCTCTCCCTTTGGAGGCAAAGTCCTAGTCCTGGGAATGTGAGGGCTTGCCTTTCTCATTAAAAGTGCTAAAACTTGGCCTCTGGGATAGAAGCTTTAAAAAGGAGAAAAATAAAAGGGAAAGGAAAAATAAATCCACTCCTCCTCTTATGGGAAACTGCAGCTGAAACCCAGTAGGTGGCATCAGTGAGAACAGCCTAACAAAGACAAGGCCCACCACGTGAAGCCCAGTGGGAAGCAGGCCTAGCAGAACAACTCAGTGACATCACCAAAAGATAATGGCAGCTGCCATATCAGTTCCTGCGTGCATGCTCCTCCATCCACCAAACATGATTACACATATGTGTGTCCCCCATGCAAGCTCCCTAGGTGAGCCTGCCCCTCCCACTGATGGTTTGGATATGTTAGAGGGAAATAGTGCAGAGTTTAGGGGAGGAGGATTTTATTAAACATCTTTGCCTTGCATTGCATCCTCCATGGGGGATTATGGCAGGGGTGTGTGGAGGCAATTCTAATTGGTTGTTAAATTTGAGTGGGCTCATAACACACTAAATCAGGGCTTCATTTATTGTTTTGTTGAATGTCATAGACTTAAGAAAGTGATGGGAAGAGGCTAATAATGCAGATTAAACATAAAAATTCGTTTAGTCCATCCCCTTACCCCTCCTCCAGCAGGTTGTTAAACACCAGCACACCCCTGCTTGTAAGTTATGTTTTTTTAATTAATTAATTTTTAGTTTTCAACATTCATTTCCAGAAGATTTTGAATTCCAAATTTTCTCTCCATCTCTCCCCTCCCCCATGCCCCAAGATGGCATGCATTCTGATTACCCCTTCCCTTAGTCTACCCTCCCTTCTATCACCGCCTCCCCCCATTCCCTTCCCCCTTACTTTCTTGTAGGTAAGTTACGGTTTTGGCTGCAGAATACCTTGAGCCTGGGGCAGCTTTTCTGGGAGGACCCACAGGTAAGAGAGAGTGCCCCAGGCTTTACACACATTTGTATAACGCTCTAGGGTTACAAAGCACACGTTCGCATTCCCTATGTCATTTGAGCCTGACAGTATATCTATAAAGAAAGGTATGGGAGAGCATATGGTATCCAGATTTCCCAGGGGAGGAAACTGAGGCTTGGAAAGAGGTGAAGTGACTTGTGAGAGGTCGCTTAGTGACAGAGCTGATACTTGAGGACCAGTTTTCCATTTTCAAGGCAAGCACATTTTCGTCTGTTCCAAAGTGCCTCCATCTCTGGGGACCTCTATTTCATCATATAAAAAAATGGTGGTGGGGGGCGGGGGCAGCTTCTCCAGGACCACCCAGAGAGGCCTTGTAATGAGATGGGGGCAGGAAAAAAGGTCCAGCTGAGAAGAGTAGTATAGTGATCCCCTGCCTTCCTGCCTTCCCGCAGCGTCTGTTAGAAACTAGCTGCTGGTTCATCAATCATTCAGCCAGGCTCTCCTCTGCCCTGCTCCTGTCTCAGGAGAAAGACAAGTAGGTTAAAAGCAGGAAGCAGGAATGGGTTTGAGAAAATAACCTAAAACATAGATGGAGGATCCAGGAGGACATCCAAAAGAGCTCGAAATTATGACCAACAGAGTGGATCTCTGGTGGAAGAGTTAGAGATGAGATGAGGAGGGGAGACGGGAAGAACTCCCCCCCTCCAGCGTAATGGAGTAGGGGAAGGGGAGAAAATGATTGTATGAGGCCTGGGTGCCTTCCCATTCTCTCTGGAAATTGTCTTTAGCTGATGCCCATCCAGTTTCTTATCCCCCCCTCAAGAAGTGGAGCCTTTGGAAGGGAGTTAGGCTTCGTCATTTATCCTGGGCACCTCTGTGGTTTTCACATGCTTTCTCACTTCCTCCTTTACCTGATTTTAAAGCTCCTGGGGCTATGTTAAAGCTCTTTGTCCCACAGTGGGAGAGATGAATAATGATAGTTAGCATTTATGGGGCAACTTAAGGTTTTCAAAGCATTTTATAAATATTATCTTGTTTGTAGGTACTATTATTAGCCCATTTTACAGATGGGAAAGTGAGGAAGATGGAACTTGCCCAAGGCCATACCATTAGGTCACATTTGAACTCAAGACTTCCCAACTCCAAGCCCAGCAATCTATCCACCTCACCTCTTATCCGAATGAGGTGGGTCAGGAGTCATAAGAAATCATAAGAGTTCTAGTGCTGGAAGAGACCTTGAAAATCATCTAGTAAACTAATCTAACCACATCCTCCTCCACCACCACCACTAGTTATACAGATGGGAAAACTGAGCCCCAGAAAGATAAAATCATTAGCTCAAAGTCATCTAAGAAATTGAGAACAGAGTGGAGGATTAGAACCCAGGACTCCTGACTGCCAGTGCCATGCACTTTCCCCAGGGGTCAGCGTGAACCCAGTCTTCTTTCTCAGTCTCTTTTCCCCGCGGGCTCTGTAGTCTTGAATCAAATTGTCTCCCAGATCTCTGGCCTCCCCACCCAGGCGTTGCCTTCTCCTGGTGGCCTCTGGCAGCTCCCCAGGGTCGCCCAGGAGCTGAGCAACATGATAGAGATGATTCGTGCAGGGAAGTGGGGAGAGGGAGGAGAAGGGGGCTGGCTCGGGGTGGGGGAGTGGGGGGGCTGAGGAGCTGGGATATACTCCTGATACTTAGCGTGACCTCAGCAATGGGAGTCCGGCTTGGCACATGGGCACTGCCCATTCTCCTTGGCAGTACCCCAGCTATCTCTCCACCCGTTTCTGACAAGCTAGCGACCCTAAAGGATGTTGCAATCCCAGAAAGCTGGTTTCTAGTCCTGATTTGGCCACTATGTGTGTGACCTGGCTCCCCAATACCCATCATTTTCTTGTTTCTTTATGTTATGTATCCGCCTGCCATAAACATCCCCGAGCAAACCCTGCCTGCCTGGGCTCTGCTCCCACTGGCCCAGAGCCAGGGCCAGGCTCATGGAAAGCTTCCCACCTGGCTCTGTGTCAGGCCTTTATGGTCTTGCCTCCAGAAAAGGTGGGGGCTGTGTACAATAGGGAGGGAAAGGGAAAGGGGGCGGGGAAGGGTTTACAACCCAGAGAGACCTGAGCAGTCATCTGCTTCAAGCCCCTCCCCCATCCTTTTTTAAAGGGGAGGAAACAGAGGCCCAGAAAAGGGAAGGGACTTTCCTTAGATTGCAGGATTTAGGACAAACAAGCGTAATAGGAGGTCTCTTAAACCGGAGACCGGAGTTATCTGGTTATATCCACTAGTTATCAGAACTATATCCACTAGTTATCTCAAATGTCCTTCTCTTCAAATGTCCTGCCCCCACTTCCTGTCCGATGCAGAGCCCTCTCGAGAAATACTACCCAGTGTCCCTCAGGATCTCTCTTGCATGGAGATACCCTTCCCATCTGAAGTCCTCCCTCTTCCACGAAGCCCACACTGATCCCCCAAGGTCACAGCATTTTTATATAGGCATGTTCGAGTTAATAAGAGCCATGTGGCGGGTAGTGTCTAGAAAGCTGGCCTTGGTTTTAGGAAGACCTGAGTTCAAGTTCAGACACTGACACGTATTGGCTGTGAGTCACTCAGTATTGTAGGCAACTTTCTAAGATTCTAAAATGCCAAATTTGCATTTATAGAAGGAACTTCTTTATGTGGGAGCTCCCTATGCCAGAGAGAAATCCCAGGTCCGGTCTCTGTTCCTATAATCAGCTTATAGTGAATATCCAGAGGAGACTGAAGAAAAAAGATAGACACCCCAAAAGGGCAGTTATGGTCATAGAGATTCAGGAGGCCTGTAGAATTATGGACTAACTTCAAATAAATAAACCTCCACTGGATAAGCCAGTTTCTTTTCTTTGCTTCCTTTCCCAAGACACCTGATGCTCATGAAATAATTCTTGACTTAGATTCTGGTGGAACTTGTCTTTGAGACACTCTTTTTACATGAACTAGTTTTGTGAATATGGACAAATCAGTAAATCCACTAATGTTTATTAAGGGCCTGATATGTGTCAAGTATTGTGCAAGATGCTGGTGTTCCCAATATAC
>CM053585.1:283994504-284007016 GCA_028646515.1 Pseudochirops corinnae
TGAACAATAGTTGTAAGTCAGGTGGAAAGGTCCAGTGATGTTTATTGTTCAGAGGCAAAGAAAATAATAATGCATCTTCTTTAGTGTCATTTATGTTGTAACAGACCTCTCAAAGACCTTGGAAGTGACCTTTCCTAGGGCAGGGCTGGGATCCTAGCCCCCTCCCCACCCTTCCCTGCTAGCTTATTGTTAGACACTTTTAGCTAACTGGGAGCATAAGCAAAAGTCATTTTACAGCCATATATCCAAAAGCCAAATCAGTACAAGTCAGGCCATTTAAAAATTTGCTTCATTAGACATGAGTTTAAACTAGTGACAGGAGGTTACACTATTAATAAGACCTTATCAGATTGACACGCTGAACCATTTGGCTGTGCCAAGGACATTTTCTTTTCAGCTCTCTGGCTGAGGCTGCTGAGAAGGCAGCACCTGCAGAGACAGGTGCCTCTCCTTCAAGGGTTGTTTTCCTGGATTGTGGCTGGAAGCACAGACAGTAGTATGGGGTGGGGGAAGGGAGATGAGGCAGTTCTGTTCTAGGTACTCTTCAGCTTACCTCAGTCAATAAGCAGTCAATAAATAGACCATGTGCCTTAAGCACTGGGGATACATAGAAAGGCAGAAGACAGTCTCTGCTCTCAAGCTCAAAGAACATAGAAGCAATTATGTACAAATAAGCTATATAAAGGATAAACTGAAAACACTTTCAAAAGGAAAGCAATGGAATTAAGGGGGAATAGGAAAGGCTTCCTGTAGAAGGTAGTTTTCTAAATGGGAACTGAAAGGAAGTCAGGAGGTAAAGATGGGGAGGGAGAGAATTCCAGGCATGGGGGACAGTCAGTGAAAATACCTGGGTCAAGGGAGAGAGTTTCTTGTCTGCCCAATGGTAGCTGTTGATGTACAGTTGGTGGAGATGGTGGCAGGAATGGTGAGACCCTTCTCTGCAGGAGTTGTTTCCTTGGATGGTGGCTCTGGGGCCTGTCTGAAACAGAGCCAGTAATCCTGGGGAGGAGGTGTGTATTGTTATTCCTAGAGCTCTTGGGCTTACTTGCCCCTCAGTGCATGTTTGAAGGTAACAGGGAAGGAACCAGTTAATAAAGAGAAGTTGAAAATTAGGGAGAGAGAGGAATGATCAGAAGGGTAAACTCACAGAGGAGTCAGGAGTTTACAGAGAGAGAGAGACACACACACACCCACACACACACAAGTAGCTGGCGTGGTGTTGTTGAGAAGAGCCTCTTCATTATGAGATTGGTTCAGAAGAGAGAGTAGGATTTGATGTCAAGGTGCTTTGAAGTGTGAAACTGTCAGAGTAGAAGTTCCTGACAGATGACCTGGATTTTTTCAATGAAGTATGAGGTAAGCCCTCTGTTGAGAAGAAAATGCTGAACCTCAGCCCTCTGAACCTCAGTTTCTCCATCTGTAGAATGGGAACAAACCTATAATAATAATAATAACTATATGTAAAGTGATTTGCAAACCTTAAAATCCTACATAGGGGAGCAGCGCCAAGATGGTGGAGTAGAAACAGGAAATTCCATGAACTCCGGCCACAACCACCTCTAATACCTGCAAAATATGACTCTAAACAAATTTTAGAGCTACAGAACCCACAAAGTAACAGAGAGAAACAAATCTCCTACTGATGCCAGCTTCATAGGCTGACAGAAAGGGTCTATCACACCAGACTGGGAGCTGGGCACAGTCCCATGTGAGCCACACCGAGCCCCAGGCAGCCCCAACCTGCAGCCCAGACCGGCCAAAGCAGACTTCAGAAGAGTGAATCACCAGCAGCTATGGCAGTTTCCAGACTTCTCAAGCCATAAACACCAAAGACAAAGTAAAAGGTCAGTGGGGAATTCTGTTGGAACTGGGTGACTGGAAGAGCCCTGTCCAGCCCCTGCCCCTGGGGTGAGAGGTGGCAGAGGCATGGCAGCTGCAGCTGCTGCATGTGGTTGCCTCAGGAGCTCCTGGCCTGCGGATTGTAGGGGGACCAAACAACCATTCAGATGGTAATTGCTCTTGCTTTGACCTGCTTGGATCTGGATCTCAGTCTTAGGTGGTGATCCTGGGCTGTGTGGCCAGTGTGCCAGAGCTTGGAGTAGCTGCAGAGAGAGTAGCCTCCTCAGATCTCTGACAACATTTGTGAAAACCCCAGTGATATGGGACACAGATCTCCACTCTGGAAGCAGAGTTCTACCATGGCAAAGAGCTCAAAAGTCAAGTAATTGGCTGGCAAGATGAGCAAGCAGAGGAAGCACAATTAGACCATAGAATCCTTTTTGGGGGACAGAAAGGATCAAAACATGGAACCAGAAGAAGTCAATGAAAGCAAAACTTCTGCATCAAAAACTTCCAAGAAAAATAATGAACTAGTTACAGGCCATAGAGGAGCTCAAGAAGGACAGAGAAGTGGAGGAAAAACTGGGAAGAGAAATGAGAATGATGCAAGAAAACCATGAAAAGCAAGTTAATAGCCTGCTAAAGGAGACCCCCCCCAAAAACACTGAGGAAAATGACACCTTAAAAAATAGAGTAACTCAAATGGCAAAAGAGGACCAAAAAGCCAATGAGGAGAAGAATGCCTTAAAAAGCTGAATTTTTCAGCCCAGATGGAAAAGAAATTTCAAAAACTCACTGAAGAGAATAATTCCTTCAAAATTAGATTGCAGCAAATGGAAGCTAATGACTTTATGAGAAATCAAGATACTATAAAACAGATCCAAACAAATGAAAAAATAGAAGGCAATGTGAAATATCTCATTGGAAAAACCACTGACCTGGAAAATAGATCCAGGAGAGATAATTTAAAATCCTATATAAATACGTACTATTACTATTACTGTCACTTGGTCATTCTTTAAGAGACAGTATAGGTGTCTCAATGAAGAGAGGTTAGGCCTTGGAGCCAGAAGAATTAGATTTTAGTCTTTCCTCTGACTCAAACTAACTTCATGATCATGATTAAACTATTTAATTTCTCAGAGTGTCCTAGGATAAAAGGATAAATTACTGACTGTACTAATTGAGAGAATTTCTACACTTGGAGGTCTCCACAATGATGAAATCACTCCTTTCAAGGAAAATGAGGTAACCCTTTCACATATGCAGGAAGTATGACTATCAGATAAAAGGAAGTTTTTTGTTCTTTCATTTTTTGGTAGCCCACTGGAACTTACATCTCCATCCAGATGAGGGCTGCCTTTTAAAGCAGTTCCAGAGGAACCATACTGATTCCAGTGGGGACTGCCATGGCTCACATTTCTGAAATTCCACTTTGAGAATTGCCTTCAGGGTCAGTCTAGGAACCACTGAAGAAACTGTTCTCCAAATTACAGTCACATCTAATTTATTTCTTTCATTCATGCATGCATTCATTTGTTTATTTATTTCTTTAACCAAAATGGCTCTACCTTGGCTGAATCATCAGAGTTGGCTCCCAATTACTTTTGGCTTGTTCCAAAAACCAAAGATAAAGACCTTTTGCCAGCAAGTACAGTAGAGAAACTTTGGATTTTAGTTGCTGGAGAAAGAGTTCCAGAAATGATTAGAGTAACTGGAATAGCCTCTCAAGTGAAAACTTGATCTACTTTGTTAATTTGGCCACGAGGTGGCAGGGGTGAGCACACCTGAGCTCTTACTCATCTGAGAGCCAGGGACCAACTGGGCATGTTCATTTAACTCTCTCCCTCCTCCCTTTTTGTGGTCTGGGCTTCCTCAGGGGCCCCTCCCTTTCATAGGTTGATTCTCTCCTTTTAAACCTAGTGCTGGCATTCAGGGTAAAGGGAAGAAATGGCAGTTGCCTTGCTACTAATTAACAACACTCCACCCAACTCCCATGGCTACTTGTCTCCTGTGTGCTAGGAGCATCTGATCTCAAGAAATTGTTCTCTTCCTCCAAATAAATGAGTATCCCTCTTAAGGCTTGACTCCTTGAACCCCCAGCCAGAAATCTCCATCTGGCAGAGCTAACTCTGATTGCATAAGGATAAACCCCAATTCTTTAGATCTACTTTCTTCCCAGGTTTTAGCTGGGTTTTTTTCTTTCAATTCCCAATCTCACTGTTAGCACTTAAGTTAGAACTGGCAAAGCTTCAAATGGCCATGTAGATTTTAATACACACACACACTGAGAAAATACTTAAAATAATACAGTTTACAGAAATAGCAGTTTTAAAAGCAGCCACAGTCTGTTGCTACCTTTCAAGGCCTTGAGGGGAAAGAATACTTAGGAACAACTGGCTTACCATCCATCAAATTCTCTGTTAGAGAATAGGTAAATCGAGAGATTGGGTAGAAAGGAAGTGAATGTCCCCATCTTTAGGGAAAGTGGGGGGGAGTTCGAATCAAGACGACGTAGCCTCTCCCCAGCCCTATTCCTGCATCTAAGATCGCACTGGCTGCTTCTAGGATTCTGTCCGGAGCTCCTCAGTGCTTTCCTCTGTCACTGGAAAACAGTGAGGCCCAGCTCCTGGTGGTGCCCAGCTCAGCCTACAGTAATAGAGTGCATCTAGACTTCCATGTGGGAGCTGCTCTGGCTCCAACTTTAACCATTCCCTATCCATCCACCAGAGGTGTGTGGGTGTGCAAGGAGGACTGGCACCTCTGGTGTGAGGGCTTGCCAAGCCCTTTTCAGGACATCTGGCACTCAACTCTCACCTGTGGTTCCAAGAAGCTATAGCATGTGCAGTGGCCACGCCTCAGCAAACTGTCTCAGCAGACGGCTAAACCAGGTTGAGGGTAACCAACTGGCCACAAACTCGTTGTTGGGTTAGCTGGGTATCTATCCCGAGCATGTGAAGACTTCCTCAGATAGAATGGGCAGATGGGAACAATTTGCTCCAATGCCACCAAGGAGGATGAATTGACTGGATTTACATGACTTTGGAGGAGAGAGTGAGACTGACAACTTTGTGCAACTCTGCCTTGCTTAAATTCATTTAACATAGGAGGCAAGACATCACTGTGATGTCATTGACTTTCTTTGAAACAAAGGATAAGCAACAACCCATATTGTTGTCAGTCTTTGGTCCTTCTTAATTGTTTCTCCCCATTTCTTGTTTAATTTTTCCCCTCCTATTCACAAGGCTCCTAAAAGGTTAACAATGACAAAAAAGTTCTCTGGATGATTTGCCCTCAGGAAAAGTGTGAAACCCCTTTGAGTTTAGAGAGTGCTAGAAGAGGGACTTGCCTGACCAGAGGCAGTTCTGCTCGTCTACCTTGTTCTATGTCTAAGCCCTGTCCCAAAGCCAATTGTTATGAGACTCTTTCCTTCTTGATGGAGGTGAAGGCCCTGCCATGCATGAGGGGCCAGGCTAAACGGTTAGAGGTGAGAGCCTCAGTTCCCTGCCAGTCCCCCTTCAGGACTAGCCAACATAGTTTTCTTCAAACATAGTGTCCAGTGGGCTTCCAGCTTTGAGAGAAAAGATAGAAAAAGCCAACCCCACTTCAAGCTGCTGAAGGAAACGACTCTAGGAAGGCATGAGAGGAGAAGACAGTCTCCATCATGTCCATATTTCCTGCTTACTACTCTAGAAACTTGGGGGAGTTTCCCCTTGAGCAATATCTAGGTCTTTCTCTTGGTTGATCTGAGTTATTTTACCACAATGAGAGAGCTCTTTCACTCTGTATTGTCTGGTATATCTTCTCCTATTTTTCTTTAATTTCTGTTTTGCTATGATTTGGATAAGTGGGTTTCTTTGCCTGCTATGTGTGTTGATTGTGAAACAGGTATTTGGTGAGGAAAGGCTGTCTTGAATCCAGAACTTGGTGTCACTCCTCCCCAAAATGGCAAAAGTGTTCAGAAGTTTGATAGCATCCAATTATATCCTCTAGATGAACAATACTTCAGAGAACAGATAGATACACTTCTAGCTCAGTGACCCCTCTCTCTGAGAAATGCAAAGTGGTGGCCTCTGGCCCCAACCCCCTGTTTTTCCTTCTGGTAGGGATAAAATTCTCCCTTGGAAAAGGGTAGGTGGAGCACAGACTAGAGATGCCCTACTCTGCCTGCCTCTGAGTCACACAAGGATAACCATCTACTCCTTACACATTGGAGTCTTAACTATATTTGTGGGGTTTGCTCTCTCATTCCTTACAGAAGAGTTGCAAAAGGAACTATTACTTTAAAAAAATGTATGGGCTACATAATGGGCTACATTTAAAAAACCTGACTTATTGCTTTTATAGTCACATCTTGTGTATGTCTTATATCTTCAACTGGATGATAAATTTCTGGAGAGCAGAGACTCAGCATTAAGTGATTAAGGCCCCCTGAGCCATCAGTCAGTTATCCATTGGGCCAGGAAACAACTGGGCACGGCCACATAACTCCCTTCTTCCTTCTTATGCCCTGGACTGCCTTAGTGTCCCCAACCCTTCATGAATGGAGGCCTCTCCTTTCAAGCCTAGCTTAGCATTCTGGCTAAAGGAAAAGAAATGACCACCACCTGGGATCTGCTGTAACACTTAACAGCTAATCTTGGGTAAGTCACTCATAGAAAATTCTTAATAAATGCTTATTGACAGGTTTGACCAATGTGCTCTCTCATCCTCAGTTCCCTCATCTATGAAATGGGGATGAAAATCTTTAAACTACCTACCCCACTTGTTTGTCTGTAAGCACTTTGTAAACCTTAAAATGCTACTAAATGTGAGCTTTTGTTCTTTTCTTTGTCCCATTCTTATGCTGAATAGAACTTTCCTGCCATTGTACTTTTATGTTTAATATTCAGTGGACTGTTGAACAGATAGATAAGATAATGGGTTTTTGTAACTGAATGAAACTGTTGAGATTCACCTTCTTCTGTAGGTAGATTCACAGAAAGCATCTTTCAGATAACTCTGGGATCTGACTCAGGGATTCTGTCATTCATTATATGAGCTATGTAAAAGCTTTCTGTTTCACATTTGATCTACCTTGTGATTTCACTGTGTTGGGCTTCTTTTGATCATAAAGACAATCAGAAATCTGCACATTCTCCTTCTTCAGGGGTTCTAGTTCTCTTCTAGCTTATTTACTTCTCTAGTTTCCAAAGCAAAACTTTCCATTGTCTGGAATTGTTCATTTAATTTGCACCGCTTTGATTTCTCTTTGTTTTTGTTTTTTTTTGGAGGGGGGAAGGCAGGGCAATTGGGGTTAAGTGTCTGAGGTCACATTTGAACTCCAGTCCTCCTGACTCCAGGGCCAGTGCTCTATTCACTGCGTCACCTAGCTGTCCCTACTGCTTTGATTTCTTTTATCACCTTGGCTTCTTGACTTTGATTTTTCAATTGTTGATTGAGGGCATCAAGAATTTCTGATGTAATTTTGTTTTTCTGGATTCTACTCTTCATATTTCTTTTCTGTTGTCTTTAATCAAGTAATATTCTGCTTACACTTTCAATGGTGTGTTGTACTAGATGATGTTGATGCAAGCTTCCAATGTGTGAGTGTGTGTGTGTGTCTGTGTGTGTGTGTGTGTGTGGTATAGACTTCGCCTATACTCATGTGTCTTTCTCTGTCTTGCTCTGTTTTCCCCCTTCATAATGGTTCCTTTAACTCTTTTCATACATTTGCTCAATTCTCTTCTATCCTAAAAAAAAAACAACAACAAAAAAAACCCTTTGCCTTGGCCCTACCATACACCACCAATCTATTATCCTACACAGGGCAGATAGAGCACCAGGCCCACAGTCAGGAAGACTTGAGTTCAAATCCAGCTTCAGACACTTACTAACTGTGTGACCCCGAGCAAGTCACTTCACCCTGTTTGCCTCAGTTTCCTAATCCATAAAGTGAACTGAAGAGTTGGACACGACTGAAAACAACTAAACAACAAATTTTGTCCTTCTTGGTTGGATAGTGTTAGTTTCCTTCTGTGTTTGATCTTCTGCCTCCTGTACTTTGAGAGTCTCCCCTAAGATTCCAAGGCCCCTTCTCTCTCTCTATTCTCTTTTGACAATCTCATCCAACACCTCCACCTATTCAATATTTATTGTGTTCACTATGTATGTCAGTGTATTATGAAGGAACCAGGGATAAAAGACACAAATGAAATAATTGTTTCCTGTGACTTGGCCTCTACTCATTTGTCTCCTAAATCTGCACACCTAGCCCATAATTCTTCCCTCTGCTGCAGTCTTAATTTCCAAATGCCTGATAGACACCCCCAGGGGTGCGCTAGAGTCAACCCAAACTGGCTGCCTATTGTTAAATTTTCATCATTTACACCTCTGAAATCGCAAAACCAAGGGGTTTGATTTATTGTTTTGTTGATTGTCTAGACTTAAGAAAGTGATGGAGAAGTTACTAACACAGATTAACATCAAAGTATGCACCGCACACATTTTTGGCTGAGTCAGTTGTTAAACTTTTATCTGCATCTTAATGGATGATCCCTACTTAGACGTTCCCTGGTGCCTTAAACTCAAGGTGTCTAAAATTTCTTTTGAGTTTGATCCCGAGAGAAAAAGCATTGACTTTGGAATCATAAGTCCTTGGTTCTAATCCCACCTGACTTTTGCTACCTTTGTAACCTCACCCTTATTTTCCTTTTCTGTTGAAGAGGGTAGTTGGTCTGGATGACCTCTGGGGTCCACTGCAGATCTAGTCCTGTGATTCTGCAATCTACCTCAAAGGTGTCCCAAACCCTAACTTTCACATGGATCAAATACAAGCTCCACTCTTTGGCATTTAAAGTCCTTCACCATCCGGCTGGCCTTTCTTTCCAGGCTTATTCCCTATCACTCCCCGGACTAGCCCACTTTTCCTTCACACATAACAAGCCACTTTTTGTCTCCATGACTTTGCAGAGATTGTTGCCCTCTTTGGGGGCAATAGCTCATCTGTACCCTCCATTCCCCTTGATTACTAACCTGCTTTAGTACTTCCCTACCTCTATTCTGGACTGCTGGGATAGCCTCATTGGCTTCCATGCCACTTTCCACTTTCCAATCTATCTTTCACACAAAGCCAAATCCATCTTTCCAAGGTATAGGTCTGATCATGTTACACCAGTACTCAGAAATCATCAGTGGCTCCCTACTACTACAGGATAAAATACAGGCTCTTCAGTCTAGCGTCTAAAACGTTCTACATAAACTCTGAAACTCATACCGCCTCAGTACCCCTGCCCCTTAGGCCTTCTGATTGGAAAGGAGGAAGGGTAGAAAGAGAGCTCCTACCAGATTTAAGAAGGGTCCTAAGCCAAGGCAGCTATCTTATCATTTGCCACTGAGTACACTCTTCCAGGAAGGCGCCAAGTGGTGCCGCAGCAGATAGAGAGCCAGGTCTGGAGTCAGGAAGGCTCATCTTCGTGAGTTCAAATCTGACCTCAGACACTTACTTACTATGACACGTCTGTTTGCCTCAGTGTTCTCATCTGTAAAATTGTTGTTCAGTCATATCCAACTCTTCCTGACCCCATTTAGGATTTTCTTGGCAAAACAAACAAACAAAATTGGTGTGATTTACTATTTCTTTCTTCAGCTTATTTTACAGATGAGGAAACTGAGGCAGACAGGTTCGAGTGACTTGCCTGTAGTCACACAGCTAGTGTCTGAGGCTAGATTTGAACTCAGGAAGATGAGGCTTCCTGACTCCAGGCCCAGCTCTCTATCCAGTGTACCATCTCATCTATAAAATAGGGGTAATAATGGCGCCTCCCTCCCTCCCAGGATTTTTGTGAGGATCGAATGAGATAATAATTGTAAAATGCTTAACACAATGCCTGGCACACAGTAAGCACTGTATAAATGGTAGTCTTGCTATTGTTAATAAAAATAACAATATGTTTATTGACTATTGACAATTTGGCTTTAAAAATATTTCTAGCCTTTTTTCTCTCTATTCTCCCTCCATGTACACTGCTTTTCACCCAAATTAGATTTCATAGCTATACTATCGTACATTTTTGTGCATGCCATTAACTAAGCTTGGATCACACTCTTTTCCAATCTCTTTGCATGTTGAAATCCTCATCTTCCTTCAAGGCAGAGTTTAGGTACCACCTTCTCCATTCCATCTTCCTGGATTCCCCCACTCAAAAAATGTCTCTCTTTTCTCAAAGAGGAAAGTGTATATTTAAGAGAGGAAAGTGGTTTTATCTTAGGGGGGACATTAGGATGATCAGGGGACCCCCTAATCAATTGAGTTCTCCAGTCTGTTGGGTAACATTATAGGTTGTGAGGGGCAGATGAGAGAAAACATGAGAAATAAGGGTTTGGCTCTTAGACTTTGAGTGACCAAATTTGTGGTTTGTAAGGGCCTGCCACAAAAAGTCCTTTCAGAATCTGAGCGGTTCATTTGCATATGAAAAGGTAAAAAACTAGGCTGAGAATAGGCAGGGAGTCAGGGACAGCATCCTTGCAACTGAATATGGATTTCCCTTGTGCCTTGGGACTCAGACTGATTGGAGAGACTGAAAGTTTAAAAATGGAGGAATCTACACTGATGAGAAGTCAACAAGAAGAGAGAGAGCATGGCACTTGGCAGGGGAATCATACTGCTCAGAGACTGATGGCCTCAGAGTCTCAACTCTGAGCTCTGAGGGAACAGAACTGGGGATGTTTCTCCCTGGTCCTAAGGTAGAGGGTCAGTTCCTTCTGAAGCAGAGAATTATTTGAGTTTAGCCAGAAGCTAGAAGTGAAAAGACAATGGCCAATCAATGTGCCTCACAGAGGACATACCCAGTGAGGCTAGCAAATCAACACTACTAGCCAAGATATCTTGCTCAGCGAGGAAAAGTCAGGTGACATCATAAAAGGACATCAGGGGAATTGTAATGTCCGAGATGTAAATTGTCCAGCCATATTTATTCCCCCGCCCCCAGGTGCAAGCTCTGTGTTTGACTGCTTTCCACAAGGACAGCATGTTTATTTGCAGGAGAATACATCTTACTCTAAGGCTCCCCCTTACATTTGTCATATTGGCAAAGATCCCAAAGATAATAACAAAAGAAGGAGGGTACATTAATGCATTGTTGGTAGAACTGTTAATTGGTTCAGCCGTTCTATAAATCGATTTGGAACGATGCCCCAAAAGTCACCAGACTATGTATACCACTTGATTGAGCAATACCATTATGAGGTCTGTATTCTAAAGAGATTTTAAAAAGAGCAAAAGGACCCAGACATACAAAAGTATTTATAGCAGCTCTTTTTCTGTAGTAGTAGTAGAAAGGAACTGGAAACTAAGAGGGTGCTCACAAATTGGGGACTGACTGAACACATTATGGTATATGAATGGAATGGGATGATATTGTAGCATAATTGATGATGGAGAGGATGGTTTCAGAGAAAGCAATTGATTTGAATTAGTTAAACTCCTTGGAAAGTACTGATAGTCCCTACTGATGTCTGATCTTTTATCATCTCCCTCTTTTTTGTATCAGTAGTTTGCTTAAATAGATGAGAATTAAATTGCATATCATAGCATCTAAATTTTATTCTCTTAATTTGGTATCAATTTTTATATTTAACCAAGACTTCTACTTATATATACTTAGCTGTTTGGAAATGCCTCCCATATTGATAACCAGTCATTTCCAGGCTCTTACAATGTCATCAATTTCCCTTCTTTTGGTGTGATATTACTCGGTGCTCATCTTATCTATCATCTCTTCTTAAGGGAAATATTTTGGAAATAGAACAGTACAATAGAAAGTGTGTTGGATTTGGAGTCTGAGGACCAGTGTTCAAATCCCAACTTTGTCACTTACTACCTTTGTGACTTCCAACAAGTCACCTAACACCTTTGGGTTTAGGTTTCCTTAATCTGTAAAATCAGGGAGTTGGAAAAGGTAACGTCTAAGGTCACTGTCAGCTCTAAATCATGATCCCATGATCTATGATCCTACTTTGACATATGATCTGGGGCTTCTCTGTAATCTGTAAGACTTTGGCCTCTCTCATCCCTTACTATAGAAACATGTTTTCCAAGTATATTTTACTATTGTCTTCCCCCATTTTGGCATTTACATCGAAACCATTTGAGTAATAAAGTATTGTTATTATTGTTGAGTCATGTGCAGCTCTTCATGATCCTGTGGCCCATAATGTCCAGGGGAGTTTTCTCCCCCAAAATGGGGTCCTGAAGAGACAGACATGACTGAAATGACTGAACAACAATAGTACTCTAAGCCCTTATCATCCCTTTTCTGGACTATTACAATGATTTCTTGCTGCTTCCAGTTGCTCTCCTCTCCATTTTCTTTTTTTTTTTTTTTTAACAAACCAAGAACCTTTATTTGTAATAAAGAACAGCCAACTTTGGGTAGGAGGGCGGCTTCGACATCTATGTCCCTTCCAGTGCAAGAGGAGTGTCGCCCACCCACTCCCAAGGCGGCACAGAGATGCCAGGTCGGAGGGCTCCCAAGCAGACCGACCCCACCTGACCTGCAGCTGTGCGGTCTCTCCTGAAATCCCTCACAGCCAGCTCCCCCCACCCTCCACTTCTCCTGGAGGGAACAAGACCCTGCCACTCACAGCAAGGTTGAAAGGGGAGGGCCTGGCCACAGATACTTATTAGCTGGGTG
>CM053585.1:284007516-284031669 GCA_028646515.1 Pseudochirops corinnae
CATCTCAAAGGCCTGCTCCACGCCCTTCCGGGTCTTGGCCGAGGCCTCCACAAAGGGGATCTTGAAGCTCTTGGCCGTTTCCTGGCCCAGTGCTGGGGTCACCAGGCCGTCGGTCAGGTCGGTCTTATTGGCCACGAGGACGAAGGGAACACGGTCGGTGTCCTTGACTCTGTGCAGCTGGTCACGGAAGATGTGCACATCCACAAAGGACTTGACGTCATCTACCGCATAGACGCAGAGGAAGCCCTCCCCACAGCGCATGAACTTCTGGCGCTGGATCTGGTGCTCCCTCGTTGCCCAGGTGGTGTCCAGGATGTCCAGCTGGCAGGCCTCACCATCCACCAGCATCCGGTTCGGTAGGAGTCTTCGATGGTGGGGTTGCAGTCGAGAACAAAGCATTCCTTCACTAGCTGGATGGTCAGCGCGCTCTTGCCCGCGCGAGAGCTGCCCATCACCACCAATCTGTACAGCATCTCGCCTCTGCCCCGGCTGGTTACCCTTCCCGAGTTGGACATGGAGCTGAGCAAGAAGGCTCACCGGAGGCCGTCAGGGAGGTGGAGGACGCGAGGGAGAGAGAGAGAGACTCTTCTCTCCATTTTCCATCTGGCTGCCAAAAAAACCCCCTTTCCTTCTATTTTTACTCTGCTGCTCAAAAACCTTCAGCAGTTCCTCATTCTCTCTAGAATAAAACACAAACTCCTCAGCCTGGCATCTAAGCCCCTCCAAAATCTGGCTCCTTTCTGGAATTATTCTGTGTTACTCTTCTCCACACATGCTATATTCCAGCCAAACTAGACTAAATCACTTGCTTCCCCAAATTCACTAATCCATCTTTTTTTTTCTCAGCACACACCCATCAGCTGTTCTGCAGGCCTAAAAGACACCACACTCCTTCCTTACCTCCACCTCTCAGAAGCTTCATCTTCTGTTATAAGTACACTCAAGCATCACCGACTATGTAAATGAATGAGTTTAAAAGTATGCATTAAGCATTTAGCTTGGAGATGAGTACAAAAGCAAAGACAATCCCCTGGCTTGAGAAGCTTAAGTTCTATTGGGAGAGACTACAAACGTCAGGGAGTAGGAGGGGTGGCCAGAGAAGGCTACTTTTTTAGGGGAGGTCACTAGGCAGAGCACTTTGGTCCAGAAAGTTACAGTAATGGTGAGAAGAGCCATCAGGTAATAGACTGACAAATTTTATCCAGGAACAATAGTAGAATTGAATTGATAATAGTCCATGGTTCTAGAACTAGTGGGGGGGAGGGAAAAATGTTGCAGGATATTATATGAAGCTGTGGAAGAGATGTTCAGTGAGTGGGGAGTGAAATGAAGCATGGTGGCTAGGGTTCTCATGAAATGTTGGTCTGGAAGAAGAGACATCCGTTAGGATATCAAGGCCCCAGGATGGAAGTTTCTCCAGGGTAACAAGTTGATGTGCCAGGCTATAGAAGGGAAGTCTTCCCTGGATGCTCTAGGCTGCTAGGGTTCTTTCTTACTCAAATTATTTTGTATATATTCATCTGTGTATATGTTGTATCCCCCAGTAAAACATAATATCCTTGAGAATTCGGGACTTGGGGGCAGCTAGGTGGCACAGTGGATAGAGCAATTGTCCTGGAATCAGGAGGACCTGAGTTCAAATATGACCACAACCACTTACTAGCTGTGTGACCCTGAGCAAGTCACTTAATCCCTATTGCCTTCAAAAGGGAAAAAAAAAGAAAGAGAGAGAGAGAGAGAGAGAGGGAGAGAGAAGGAAGAGGGACTTGAAAGCACATCTCTTCCTTGCTTCTTCTCCTGCCTATCTAACCTTGCTTCAGTCTCCTCCAATTGATTATCATTCCCCAACACACACACACACCCTCATTACATGAGTACTCTAAGGCTCTGCCCTGGGCTCTCTTCTTTCTCTATACTATGTTTTGGTGACCTCATCTATTCACATGGATTTAATTATCACTTCTATGCTGATGACTCCCAGATATCATATTTCCAGTTCAAGTCTTTCTTCAGAGCTCTACTTCCTCATCACCAACTATCTACTGGACATTTTGAACTGGATGTCCTATAGGTACCTCAAACTCAACACATTCAAGACTAAACTCATTGTCTTCTCTTCTTCCTCCCCCATCCCATCCCCATGCCTCTTCTGAACTTCTCTTTCTGTTGAGGGTACTTCTAGTCTCCCAGAATGGTAACATCAGTGACATCCTTGACTCCTCACTTTCACCCACACCTTGATCCACTCAGAGGCTAAATCTTGTCATCCCTATCTCTACAGCATCTCTTGTCCAGCTATCCCCTTCTCCCCACTCATCCACTCACCTAATTCAGGCCCTTGTCACTTCTTGCCTGGATTGTTTCAAGAGTCTCCTATTTAGTCTACCTCCTTCAAGTCTCTGGCGTCTCCAATCCATCTTCGACAGTTGTTCAAACTGATTTTCTTAAAGCATGAACTGACCATATCACTAACCTGCGTCAAACTCTGGTGACTCCCTATTATATCGAAGCTTAAATATACTTTCTCTAGCCTTCCTTGGCTCTTCACAATCTGCATCCAGCCTAGCTTTCCAGTCTCATTGAATATGACTCCCTCTCTGGCATGCTTAGTTATGTTCTTCATGCATGATGTGCCAGCATCTATCCTTGTGTCTTTACCCTAGCTGTGACCAATACCTGGAGTCTACTCTTTCCTCTGCCTCATAGAATTCCTCTCTTCCTTCAAGATTCAGTTCAAGCACTGCCATCATCCCTGTTGGCTGCAGCTTACCCTCAAAATTACCTTACATTTATTGTTTTATAAAGACGAGACTGAACCTGTGATTCCACTGCTGTATACAAGTCCCTGGCTAAGAAAAAAAGGTGGCTCAGTGGACAGAGCACTGGCCCTACAGTCAGGAGGACCCGAGTTCAAATGTGACCTCTAACACTAGTTATGCGACCCTGGGCAGGTCACTCAACCCCTATTGCCTCCAAAGAAAGTAACCCCCTTTATCAACAGAGTCCTGGAGAACTGAGAGATCAAAAAGGCTTCCCAGCATAAACAACCCTAACTAGAGCCCCACTCCTTTAAATCAAAGTCAAATGCCGTGTTGAATGATAATCAATAATATCTTTATATACTATTTAAAGGTTTGACAAACACTTTACAGACATTATTTCATTTAAGCCTCATAACAATCTTGCAGGCATTATTCCTACTTTAAAGATAATAAAATTAAGATCCAGAGACACAACAACTTATTTACAGTTCTTGAGGTAGAATTTGAACCCAGATCTTTTTCACTCCCGGTATTTTCAGGCATATTGCATAGATCAAATGAAATAAAGTATGCAAAGCACTATTTAGATTACAAGGCATTTCAAAAGTCTTAGTATAATTTTGGGGCAGCTAGGAGGGGCAGTGGATAGAGCAGCAGCCCTGAAGTCAGGAGGACCTGAGTTCAAATATAGCCTCAGACACTTAGCTGTGTGACCCTGGACAAGTTACTTAACACTGATTGCCTCCCCCAAAAGGGAAGGGGTGGAGCTTAGTGCAGTTTTTAAACTGTACTAAGACTTTTGGGACATTTTGTACTTAAATAAGTGCTACTTATAATAATTATATAATAGCACAAGGCCATTCCGTAAGCATACTTAGATTTGTCTTTCCTGATGGGTTAGAACATAAGAACTTTGAGGCCTCCTTCAGGTTAGGTAGTCACCCAACATTGGTTAGATTAGGCATTTTGGTATGATGTGAAAAGCCCTGAGTGGTCCCTTGATCCTACACCAGCCCTCTTGACATCAGCAGGAGACTGGAGCATTGCATCAGTTAAAAGAATTTTTGAATTATTCTCTCTGCTTTGACTTTCCCATGGCAAATAACTAGGTTTTTGTGTGGGGTGGAGAAGCGGGGACAGACAGCTCTTTCCCCAACCCTGCTGCAGTTCCCACATGGAGCATGGACTCAACTGGAACAATTTGTTCCTAGGCCCCACCTGCCTTTTCTTCTTTGGGTATCCTTTCCTGAGTAGGTGATCAGACACCATCAGTCTTGAAGTAGGAGGGAATCTCGTAAGTAGAAGAGGTCCAGAGTTCGCAGGCCCAAAGAAAGAAGCAGTTGCTTTGCAGCAGATGCAGGAACAGCTGGTTTCCATGCAGCTGAGCAGAATTTAGAGGAAGTTTGGTTTGGAGTGGAGCAATTGAGCAGAGCCAAGGTGAAATGTAAAATATCTAATTAGCAGGACTGCAGACTGCTTTGTGTTCCAATGAAACTGAAATATTAGCCTCTCCTCCAATAATAAGTAATATCCTTTGTTAAGTTTGTTTTTGTCAAATGTGCAATTTTTAATGTTTTGCATTCCTTTTGGGTATAGGAAGAATTAGCTGTGCCATACCCAAATCTTACTGTATATTGAATGTTTCTTTTAACTTCTTATTTTTGGCAAATGAGCCAATAAGTAAGAGATAATTAGCTGAAGAGTGTGGGAACAAGGAACCTAACCTTTCTCAATAGAGGCAGGTGCCTCTAGGACTGAAGCTGGTACAAAGTACAAGACAAGGAGGTATAGGTGTTCAATGCTTTGTGATCCCAGTAGATCTATGTCTCTGTGTCTTGGGGTTAGAATATTTGTTGTTGGTGCTGCTAGGTGGCACAGTGAATAGAGTGCTGGCCCTGGAGTCAGGAGGACCTGAGTTCAAATCCGGACTCAGCCACTTAACACAAAACTAGCTGTGTGACCTTGGGCAAGTCACTTAACCCCAATTGCTCTACCTTCCCCCCTCCCAAAAGCAAAAAATTAAAAAAAATAAAAATAACAAAGAATATTTGTTATTGGTCAGTTGTGTCTAGCTCTTTGTGGCCCCATTTGGAGTATTCTTGGTAAAGATACTGAAGTGGTTTGCCATTTCCTTCTCCAGCTCATTTGACAGATGAGGAAACTGAGGCAAACAGGATTAAGTGACTTGCCCAGGGTCACACAGCTAGGAAAATGAATCTTCCTGACTCCAGTTCCAGCACTCTATCCACTTTGTCACCTAGATGCCCTAGGGTTAGAATAAGTAGCAATAAACGGTCTCTAGAGTGCTTGGAGACCCCCAGAGTCCATATAAGTATAGCTGGGACCTTTATAGAGGTGTGGTGTGTGCCACTCTGGGAATTTGTTTTAACTGATGAGGCTTTATGTGCTACAAGGATTTTCTTTTTTTTCCTTTTTGGGGGAAGGGAGGTGGGAGGGAGAGAAAATGCTTATTAATTGAAAAAACTTTTAATCTAAAAAGAAAAAAAATGCCTTCTAAAAGGAGAAAACAGGAGCTTTTACTGGGAATTCTGTTAATATGCCTTTCAATACAGCCAGCAACACTGAGATACATGTGCTCCAGCTGCATCATTCCTTCTGATTTATCCACTCAGGATAGAAGATGGTATTCTGTTTGCTTTTATCCTAGGTTTGATGGCTGGAGCATAGTTAGGAAATGGTCTGTGTGTTTCTACATCCAATGAAAACCGCAAGTACCAGAAGGAATCTCTCATCTGGGCCAAATCATAGGAAAATTTGCCCTGGCTCATAGACAAGCTTTCTCTGCACATTTCCTCAGCTCTGCTTCCCTACCTCAAGAGGTACTTCTAGAGAATATATCAGATCCCCAAACTGGATTCCACACTGGTAGACCTAATTCCCAAGACTAGACAGGCAAGGCCCCAGGACAGTAGACAGTGGATCCAGGCAGTATTTTCAGGGACTAGGGCTTCTGTCATACCCTTGCTGTCATTTGGAAAATTATATCTTCCTCCACAGGTCCCTCAGCAAATACCTGCCTGACCTTTTTGGGGAAAGACCACCCTGGCAGCTGCAGTTACTCAATGAAGCTGGGAGAAGAGGATGATTCAAGATTCCCCCTTCCTAGGACTCACCCTCCCGCCTGACTGCCTCTGCATAAGGAGGATTCTGGGTCACAGCCGACCACCAAGCGCTTTGTTTACTCTTCTTTCCAGGGAGCTCTTGGCCCTGGCTGTCGGCTGCACCAGCAAGACAGCCTTAGCATTCTAAACATGGCACCAGGACTCGTCATGATGAGCTCCCGTGCTCCTTTCTTTTGAGAGAAGTTGCAGGGAGAGACTACCAGGAGGTGAGTGAGAGAGCAGTTAAGTGTGAATCAAAAGCAGATCAAATCTCACCGTCTAGGAACCACGCCTCTTCACCTAGAACTGTATAGAAACTGGAGCCACAAAAAGGAAAACATACATTAGGATCCCTGCAGGGCTGCATATTAACTTAGAAAACCACACATTAATATTATTTGTTTTATGATATTTTTATTTATTTTATTAAATATTTTCCAATTACATTTTAACCTGGTTTAGGAGTGTTATGGGCCCCAGGTGACCTGCTGGTATGTATTTTTCATTTCTGACCAAGAATATCCAGAATTCTACTTCTATCCTGCCTTCAAGACCATAGAGAAGAATTAGGAGAATTTTGGTCCAAATATTGGCCTCCATGGTTTCTGAGAGCATTATGACTTTCAGTTCAATCACATGGGCACATATAGCTTCCTTCTCACATCCTCTTGGGCATTGGGATAGGCAGGCACTGAGGAGATACAGAATGGACTGAGATTCAGTCCCTGCCCTTATAGAACTTAGATCTTAGTAAGAGAGAGAAGCAAGGTATATAAGAGGGATTATAATACAATAGTTGGAGATCGTCCATAAGAGAGGTACAAGCAATCTCTGAGAGAATTCAGAGGAGGCAGGAGTCACTTGGGAGAGGGAGCAGAGGCAAAAATAATAGGACAGGAACTGTTTCTCCAAAAGAATGTTAGGGCTTGTGAATGAAAGGGTCTCTCTGTGTGCTAGGTTGATAGAGAACTCCATAGACCTTGCTTCATGATGTAATCCAACCTTCTCATTTTATAGATGAAGAAAATGGGGGGCTAGGAAACTGAAGGGACTTACCAAAGTCCCACAAGGAATCAGTAATAGGACTGGGGTTCAGGTTTCTTTATTTCCCCATACTGGAGCTGTAACCAAAACAAGGTGAATGGAACTGTCCCAGGGTACTCAGCCTCTCCTTGCTGCAACTCCCATTCCTGTGCTCTTCAGAGAAGGCTCTAGAGTAGTAGTATCAAACACAAAAAGAAATGGGGGCCACTGAATTGGATATAGGGATCCCTGTAGCCTGCATATTGACATTAAAAAACCTCATCCCAACATTACCAATATTCTGTTGTGGGCAGATAGATGGCACAGTGATTGAAGTGCTGGGCCTGGAGTCAGAAGACCTGAGTTCAAACGCAGCCTCAGACACTTACTGGTTGTATGGGCAAGTCACTTAACCCTGTTTACCTCAGTTTTCTCACCTGGCAAATGAGCTGGAGAAGGAAATGGCAAACCACTTCACTCTCTTTGCCAAGAAAACCCCAAATGGGGTCACGAAGAGTCCAGCACAATTAAAGTGACTGAACAACAACAAGAAGAGACATGGACCATACATAGATTTAGAGCTAAAATGGATCTTAGAGGTTATTTAGTCCAACTCTCGTTGTATAGATGAGGAAACAAGCCTAGACTAGCCCCACCAGCAGCACAGAAGTAGCTTAGTAGCAGAGCTGAGAGTCATGCATAGGTCCTCTGACTTCCAACTGAACAACACTGAAAAATTCTTCCCAACTGGCTCTCGTTTTTTCTAGACCATAAGGTCACATTCCTCCTCACTATCCCCTCATCCACACCCCATCAGCACCTTTTTAACATTATCTTGTAATAATACAACTGAGGAGGCTTCTTAAAATTTATCCAAAGATTACAATACGCTCAAGTAGATCATAACTGGCACATTACACAAAGGGTTAGACTTGAAGTCAAGAAGATCTGAGTTCAAATTCTACCTCAGACACCTACTAGCTTTGCAACCCTGGAGCAAGTCACTAAAACCTCATTCTACGGCAGTTTCTTCATCCATAAAAGGTGGATAATGATAGCACCTGCCTCTCAAGGCTGTTGTAGGAAGCAAATCAGATAACATATAAAACACTTGGCAAACCTTAGAGGGCTGGCTTTATATAAATGCTATTACATAAATTATTACTAAATAAAATATTACATGTTATTATATGCAGTATATAAATATCATATAAATAATTATACAAATATGATGTTATTAAATTAAATTATGCTATATATCAATGTTTCCCTACCCATCTCTTAGAATTAGAATAGGTTACTATAAGCAACTGCCTAAAGTTATCCATTATTGATTATTATTATTATCTTTATTATTTTTTATTATTATTATGTTTAATTATTATCTTTAATTTTTTCAGTCTTGAGGGCTTGAGGACTCAGGAAATGCCTGAGGGCAAGAATTGTTTTGTTGTCTTTGAATTCCCAGCGCTTAGAATAATAGCTGGAACTTAGGTACTAAATAAATATCCATTGAATTAATCTGAATTTAGTTCTCTGATTACTCTGTCTGAGCCTTTGTATTGCTAACTTGGCTGCCCAAGGACTCTATATAAACCGGCTCAAACTGGACAGTACCTAGACCCCTGTATCTCTCATTTTAATTCCTTTCAAAATCTGTGACAGATAGTATTTGAAAAGTGTCTGACAAACTAATTCACACTTCAATCATAGAATATCAGAGTTGGAAATGTGCCTTGGATGGACTATGAAGCATATAACTGGTCCCAGTCTGCTATACAGGGGATTAAGAGAAGACTCCTTGATTGCTGAATAGAGAACATCTTCACAGAAGCATCAGCAACCAGAGCCTTGTTCATTTTGTCCTCCGGCTACTCACTTCAGGTTAGATTTCTTCCATTACAGGTAAATATAACACTCCCAGAAGCAAAGGCCCCAACTTCTCCAGATGTGGAGACATTGACAGAGGTGCTCAGTACGTGTGCCATTCCCTGTTTCTCTTATATTCTACTGCAGAGATACAACACTAATAAAGATGGGTAAACACAAGATATTTGAGAAGGGTAAGAGCACTAACTGGCGGCATCAGAAAAACCTTTCCTGAAGGAGGTTGCATCTGGGCTGAGGAAGACCCAAGTTCAAATCCTTCCTATGATACCTATTAGCTTTGTGACTCTGGGCAAATCATTTAACCTTGGTCTGCCTCAGTTTCTTCTTCAACTATAAAATGGTTATGGTTAAAACAGAACTAGCTTCCCAGAGTTGTAATGAGAATCCAATGAGATAATATATGGAAAGGACTTTGTAAATCTCAAGGCACTATAACACTTGTTAGCTATTATTGAGGAAGTTAAAGGATTCTAAGAATCAGTGAGGAGGAAGAAGTATAGATTCATTTAATGAGGAGCCCTACCTCTCATAATTATCAATACTTGTTTGGAAAAATGAACCTCTAGCAAACGATGGTTTTCCTCCTTATACCCTTAGACACAGCTACTGGTGACTATACCAGTTCTGTTAGTGGATTCTTTTTTGTTTAATTCTACCAAGGCAGTATCTAGTGCAGGGATGGGGGACCTGTGGCCTTGAGGCAGCCTCAAGGTATATATCACACAAAAATCCCAAAGTTTTGTGGAGGCACCAGTCCCATGGGAAGATGATGAGCTCAATTTTAGACACTGTATATTTGAGATGCCAACAAGATGTCCAGGTAAAGGTTTTCAGTAAGCACGTGGTTACGTAGGAATGGAATTTAGAAGATATTAGGACTAGGTATATAGACTTATTGCTCTAACCAAGTCATTCATAAAAGAATTGACTAGAAGAGGGCCAAGGACAAAGCCTTATAGCATGCCAGCACAGATCAGCATCAGTCCATTAATCGTTTTTCCTTGGGTCTGATCATTCAGCCGGTTCTGAGTCTATACAACTATCCTATCATTTAGCCTGTATCTCTCCATTTTTGACATATCAATCTCATGAGAAACTTTTTTCAAAATATAGGTGGAAATTCAGATATATTGTCTATGGCTCTTCCAATCTTAGAGATTAGGCAATTATGTGACACAGTGGATAGAGTGCCAGACCTAGAGTCGGGATGAACTGATTCAAATCTGACCTCAGACTATGTGACTGTGGACAAGTCACTTAATGTTTGTTTCAATTTCTTCAACTATAAAATGGGGATTATAATTGCACCTACCTACTAGGGTTGTTATGAGGATTAAATGAGATAATATTTTTGTAAACCCTATGTAAATGTTAAATTGTAAATTTTAATGTTAAATTGTTATTAATCAAGTAACAACCATCAAAAAAAGAAATGAAGCTAGGCTTGTATGATTCATTATTGATAATCACTTGCTGGCTCTTTGTGGTCACCATTTCCCTTTCTAAGTGCACACAAGCCATCCTTTTAAATAATATGTTCTATAATTCTGTTAGGAAATTCTAAGTCTGTGATCCTGTAATCACAGACTTAAGATGACTGGCCTTCATGCATTTGTGAAAGCCATCTCCTTTGCCTGAAATATAAGCCCTTTAGTTTCTGTACTTTGAAATTCTTGTTGTTGTTCAATCATTTCAGTTGTGTCTTATTCTTGGTGACCTCATTTTGGGATTTCTTGACAAAGATACTGGAGTGGTTTGCCATTTCCTTCTCTGCCTCATTTTACAGATGAGGAAACTGAGGCAAACAGGGTTAAAGTGACTTGTCCAGGGTCACAAAGCTAGTAAGTGTCTGAGACTGAATTTGAACTCAGGAAGGTGAGCCTTCAAAAGTCAGCTTAAGCACTACAGCCTCCACAAAGTCTGAATTTCTCCTTTCTCCTCTTAGTCCATCTCTCATATTTTTTGTGTCCGTGTCATGTTTCTAGTTTTCCTCCTTCCATTGGACTACAAGCTTCTTGAAGGTAGGGACCCGCTAGTTTTTTCATATTTGTATTACTTGCATACCTTGCATATAGTAAGAACATAACAGGATCATAGATGAAACCATTACCTCAGAGTCTATTTGGTCCAACTCCCTTATATTGCAGATGAGGAAACTTAATTCCAGGGAAATTAAGTGATTTGTGCAAGGCCCTACAGATAATAAATACCAGAAGAAAGACATGAACTCAGGTCCTTGCACTCCACTCTAAACCTTTGCAGCTGGGTCTCTCACTATCTTTTCACTTATCTTTGTGTTCAATTCACTATTAACCACTTTTATTCTTTCCTTTTTCATCTGAAGATCATTCTCCTTGGAAGATAAAACCTAAGGAAAAAATGTGAAGATTAAAAAAATTATAAACATAGAAAATGAAGTTAACTGGTAAGTGACTCCATTTAGTGAGAAGCTACGCAGCGTAGAATGTAAGTTCTTTGTGGGTAGAGTCTAGTCAAGTCTAGAGGGAATGCAAAAAGAGACCCTGCCCTCTTGGAGCTCATATTCTAATAGGGGAGACTAGACATGGATGAGATTAGCAGGAGGAAATTTTAGAGGGAAGACATTAGCATTAAGGTACCAACATTAACAGTTGATGGGTTTTCCCATCTGTAAAATGGGAACGATATAATACCTTCCCTTACCACCTCCCCGGGGGAAGTCTGCAGTTGCTTCTATGCACATGTAAAATGTCAGTCATTATTAAAACTGACTCCCGCTTTTCTCAGGTTGAGAAAGGCTTTAGATTTTTAGATGATTTCTTTTTTTTCCCCTTGGGTGAATGGGGGTGCCCCTCAGAATTGCAGAGAAGATCACTCTGGGGCATAGCTCTTCTGTGTAGAATTACTGGTGTAGACTTCAGAAACAAATGCCTTAGGCCCGGAAATTCCTGGGTCATAAAAAAAACTGAGAACAAAGGACAATGACTACCAACTAGTCAAGGAGCCCAGGGGCTTATCAAGAGGGTGACTCACCTAGGTGAGTTTCTAGTTTTTGGTGGCTCACATAATAGCCACTCAGACAAGATAACTGAAAATGGGCTTATCTCCCCATGGGAGGCTGCTTATGGATCACTGAAATCTGTGATCTGCTGGGACCCTGGAGCTAGTACTTGGATCTTTTTTGAGTTGTATGTTTCTCCCAGGAAACTGACCTTCTCAAGCTCTGGGGTCCCTGTTTGGGCTGGTCTCTGAGGCCTTCTTCTGTGTTTCTGGTCCTGAGAATGTTAGCTGTAGGAAGCCAGGAACTCGTTATGCTCCTGTGGCACGATATGACCAGGTTCCCTCCCCATCCCCACCCCCCAGCTTTCACAGCCCTAGCCATGGACAGAGCAGCTCCTGATCTTCTTCAGAATGTTTAGAATGAGAAAGTTAGATGTTTGGGGAATGTCCCTAACTTTTGCCAGCCTTATTTCTCAATACTCCACTTAATGGCACTTATTCAAGTCAGATTCCTCCATCTCTTTTCTACTTATTATGGGATGGCAGTGGTAAGAGTTTTTGGAAATCACTGTACATAGGACAATGCTACTCCTTCACATCCTGTCCTTTAGTGACCTTCCAAGAGACCAAGTTCTGGGCTGGTTGGACCAGGGGCCTGACCTGAGGATGGCATAGATTGCTTAATAAATACTTGTTGAGTTGACTTGGCAACATGAGTTCTTACACTGGGGTGGATCTACTTGCTTCTTGTGAACTGCTCCTCACCTGAATGTGGAATTTGGTTCTATCAGAGAATTTTTGGCTCACTGGATACCAGATGGAATGCAGCTCCAGTGCAGAGGTGGGGAACCTGCCTAAGGACATGAAACAGCTATGGAACTAACTGGAGTAGTTTTAGAGGCAGAATCAGAGCTGGAAAGGACACTAAAAATGACCTAGCCCAATCTCCTTTATTTTACGGATGAGGGAACTATGGCCTAGGGAAGATAAGTGATTTACTGGAAATCACACAATCGGGTCACAAGCATTTTTTTGCATTTGCCATGTATTGGGTATGGAGTTAAAAAGACAAGAAAATTAAATAGTCCAGGCCTCAAGGAAGGGAGGAAAATGAACATAAATAAACACTACATATAGAAAATAAATATTTGTAAATGAGAGGATACCAGCAACTGGAGAGGCTCAGGAAGAGCTTTCTATAGATGGTATCATTGAGCAGAGTTTGGAAGGACACAAGGGATCTCTAAAGGTGAGGTGGGAGTGTATTCTAGGCAAGTGGAGAAGCCAATCTAAAGGCCCATGGAGGTGGGAGATGGAGTGTCATATGTGAGGAACTGCAAGCAAGATCAATTTGACTGGGCATGTATACTTTAAGATTTGTAAATCACTTTCCTTACAATAAGCCTATGAAGTAGACAACACAGGAATTGTTACCTGTGATGATGAATCAGCTGGGGCTTTGAGGGGTATAGCAACTTGTTCGGGCATACATAGCCAATAAGCATCTCTGTCTGGATTTGAGCCTGCCATCCTGACTCTAGCACAGTGCTGCTTCCATTATACCACCTAGCTCTCAATTGAATACCTGACTCTACTTGTATTTCTAGTGATGCTGCTGACTGAGCTGAGCACCAGGCCTGGCACATAATAGGCCCTTAATAAATGCTTCTTGACTTGATTTGACTTGACTGATGCTTATACCCTGGGCTGGAAATAAATGATGAGGATTAATGACTTTGTCTGTAATTTCATACCATCCCCAAGGATTCCTACAGAGTTGAAGGACACAAATAATAACTTTCATTTAGGATGAACATTTTGGTTTCCAAAAGCCTTTTCATTACCTTCACAACAATCCTTTGAAGTAGGTAATACAAGTGTTATCATCATCATTTCATAGATAAGCAAACTCAGTCCCAGGAGATGACCTGACTTGTTCTTGTTCATAGTCACAGGGCTAAGGAAGGGTCAAAAGCGGGACTTGCACCTAGGTTTTCTGAGTTCACTTTACACTAAAGCTTGTGCCTGAAAAAATGTTTGGTTCATGTTTGAAGTTAAAAGAAATTGCTTCTTTTTTGTGATAGCAAAGAACTGAAAACAATAAAGATACAGTATCCATAGACTGGGGAGTGGCTAAAAAATTGTGGTTCCTGAGTGTAATGGAATATTAATGTACCGTAAGAAACAATAAAAACAATGAATGCTGAAAAGCATGAGAAGACTTAGAGGAACTGATGAAAGGCTAAATTAAAAAGAGCCAAGAAAACAATATACACAATAACAATAAACACAATCCAGTCAAACATGAATGTTTTCAATGATCTCGGCCCCAAGGAGGAGGCATGAGAAGACATCTCCCGTTCCTCCCCACCTTCTTTTGCAGAAATGAGGGCTTCCACAGGTGAGAAGCACTGCATATAATACCATATTTAAAAAATATATTTATCAATTTTACTGACTTTTTTTTACTCTTTTTCTTTAAAAAAAAAATCCTTGTTATAAATAAGGGATGGCTCTCTGTGGGCGTACTAGGTGGCCCAGTGGACATTGTACCAGGCCTGGAGTCAAGAAGACTCATCTTCCTGAGTTCAAATCCAGCCTCAGATACTTACTAGCTGTGTGACCTTGGGCAAGTCACTTAACCCTGTTTGCCTCAGTTTCCTCATCTGTAAAATGAGCTGGAAAAGGAAATGGCAAACAACTCCTGGATCTTTGCCAAGAAAACCCTAGATGAAGTCACAAAGAGTTTCATCTGATTCAAAAAATGTCTAAACAACAAAACAACATGACTCTCTGGGAAATAGAGATCAATACAAGAGGAAATCTGAGTGATATAAAAAATAGAATATATCAACTAAAAATCTATTTTTAAAAAAAATTACTTATTTTGTGCTGCACTGTCACTGTGTTAATAAAAACATGAAATACAAAAGGATTTTTGCTTCACCCTACATAATGTATACATAATTCCCTTTTATACCTTGCCCTAATCCTAGTTTGGGGATGCTCTTAAAAACATCCAGTGTCATGGTTCTTGTTGTTGAATCTTTTTCTTTTTCTTTTTTCTTTCTTTTTTTTTTTTAAATTTTATTTTGTTGAATCTTTTTCAATCGTGTCTGACTCTCTGTGACCCTGTTTGGAAAGTTCTTGGCAAAGATATTAGAGTGGCTTGCCATTTCCTTCTCTATCTCATTTGACAGATGAGGAAACTGAGGCAAACAGGGTTAAGTGACTTGCCCAGGGTCACCTAGCTAGTAAGTGTCTGATGACAGATTTAAACTCAGGGCCATGTGTTTTCCTTACTCCAGGCCCTGCATTCTCTCTACTATACCACCTAAATAGCCTCTCGAGGTTCACAGGACCTTAAATTCAGAGGCTATATATAGAGCTGGAAAAGGCCTTAGAAGTCATTTAGTCTTATTTCCTCATTTTATACATCAGAAACTGAGGCCTAGAGGGACTTATTCAATGCTTCATGGGGCAAAGTCAGGATTTGAATCCTCTAACTCCCGACCTGGCACTCTTTCTTTGGTATTATGCTAAAAACAAGGTCAAATTTAATTCACTTCAATTTTTAAAAATAGTTTTCTAACGTAGAGTCAATATTGAAAAGCTAGAATATGTCCAAAGGAGGACAATCAGGAAGGGGAATGGGAGACAATGCCACGTGAGGGTCATCTGAAGATAACTAGCTTAAAAAGGAGAAGATCTGGGTGAGGAGAGCAGTACAAAGAGGAGCAGTATGAGGAAAAGTCTTTTGCTTTTCTAACCGAGTAGACTGTTAGTTTCTTATGACTGGGTACTGGGTAGCACCAGCCAAGATGGCTGTCTAAACAGGAGGTAGACAGCCTAGCTCCCACATATATACTCCAAGTAAAATCTTGAGGTTTGCACCAGACCAAATACTGACCAGGAGATCCAACAACAAACGGATATAAGTGACTCCTATCTCAGAGCTGCACAGACAGAAGCCGGGAGGAAAGAAGAAAAGGTATCCTGCCAGCAAAGTAGACAAGTCAGTGGACAAGTAGCCTCCCAGGATTTACAGGGACAAATAACCTGCAAAGTAATGTGCCCAGAGACAGCAAGGGGGGAAGGGTCCTCTGAGAAAGCCCTAGAGTGCCTTGGAAGCCCCAATATACAATTTGAGACAATGCCCACTAACATAGACAATGCCATAGTGCTTGGACCAACCCACAGCCCAGACCTGGGGTCTCTGAAGACCTTAAAATTCTGTCCTAACATTTCAGGTCAGAGAGGGGCTTTGAAAATCCAGTGCTCTGAACCTCAAATATTAGGGTAGGGGCTAACCCAAAAGAGACCCAAGACCAGACAAGACAGAACTGACCACCCCACCCAAAAACTCAACAGAAAACAAAGCCTGGCCTTGGCACAAAGTCCAATTCAGAAATCAAAACTATAACAAGGAATAAATCAAATCTCAATTGGTATCAAAATTATTATAAATCTAAAGGAATGGGAAACTAACAAATACAAAAAGATATTCAAAGGGAAAAAATGGATTTTCCAGAAAGACTTATACAAATATGTAGAAGAAATTAAGCAAGAAATTAAAAAGAGGGGTAGCTAGGTGGCACAGAGAATAGAGCACCAGCCCCAGAGTCAGGAGGACCTGAGTTCAAATGTGACCTCAGACACTTAACACTTACTAGCCATGTGACCTTGAGCAAGTCACTTAACCCCAATTGCCTTGCCTTACCTCTCAAAAAACAAAAAAAAATTTAAAAGAAAGTAAGAAAATCTCTAAAGGAAAGAATTGGAAGAAGAATAAGTAGCTAAGAAGAAGTGGAAAACCTGACATAAGAAATGGACTCCCTGAAAACCACAAGAGGACAAACAGAAATGAATGTTTTCAAGATGTAGCAGGAAATATTATAAAAAAATTAAAAGCTTGAAAAAGAAATAGAAGAAAAAACTACCTGAAATAAAAACACAACAACTGTAAAATAGATCAAGGAGAGATCATTTCACAATTGTTGAACTTCCTGAAAACCGTAATTTTAAAAAATGCCCAGATAGTTGATTTCAGTAAATCATAAATGGAAATTGACCAGATCTATTAGAACCAGAGAGCAAAGTAAAGAGACAATCTACCAATCACCCTGATAGGAACCTCAGAATGAAATTCCCAGGAATTTCATAGCCAAAATCCAGAGTTCCCACATAAAAGAAAAAATATTGCAAGCCTCCAACTAGTCAGTCTGTCAGTCAGTCAAGCAGTTCAAGTATCAGGGAATTGTAATTGGCATCGTGCAAAAGTTGGCCGATTCTACAAAAGGGAGAACCCAATATTCCAAAAGACAAAAGAGACAGACACAGACGGACAACCAAGAATAATTTGCTTTCCCCTACAGGGGAAAAATGCACATTGATTGAAACAGACAGCTTTCAAGTATTTTTGATGAAAATATCAGAGTTGAGTAGGAACTTTAAATACAAACCTAGACCCAGAGAAACATAAAAAGGTAAACGTATTTGAGTAATTGGATCGAGCTCTTCAATGGGATGGTTCAAACATTCTAATTGGGGGAGAAGAAACAAGTGTCTCTTCAGAAACTTACTATCTTCAAAGGTTATTGAGGAAGTTAAGAAAAACAAAGATCTTGAGACTGGATTGGTTCAGTTCTGAGGATTTTAAGATGGGAAAGAGAAGGAAAGGTAAAAGGAGTAACACATTAGTGTAGAAAGGAGGAAGAAGGGAGCTTTATTTGCTTTTTCTTAAAATAAGGGCGTGTGAGAGCAATATGCAAAAATGGAGGAACTGAGGGAGGGAATGGGCTTCAGATTGAGATAAACCTAAATCCTCCCTGAAATCAAAGGAAGGTGGAACACACACAGGGTGTGCGCTAAGAGAAGAAAGAAAATCTAAGGGGATTCCTTAGATCACCTCTTAGACAACTGGGATGGCTGAATAAATTGTGGTTAGTAAATATAATCAAATATTATGGTACCGTAAAAAGAGATGATTTCAGAATAGCCTGGGTAGTATGAACAGATGTAGAATGAAGTGAGAAAATCCAGGATAACAATTTATGCAAGGATAGCAATATTATGAAGAAGAACAGCTTTGAAAGACAAGAACTCTGAGCCTCCATGTCTTCAGAAGACCTATGAGGAAGCATGTTACCCATCTCCTAACAGAGTCTTGATGGACACGAGGTATAGAGACATACATTTTTGGACAGAGTCAGTGTGCAAAATCATGTTTGCTCTACCAGTTAGTTTTTTTTCTCTTTCTCTAAGTTTTTAATGGAGTGGGGAGAGATAAGAAGGGAATGAAAGTAAGCAATAGTAATTCCCAAAACACCCAATATTAAATATATATATATATATATATATGAGAACAAGAGTTCAGAAGAGACAAGCAGGACAGTTCTGAAAGTAGCATGCAGCATTATTTTATGTATTATATATTATTAAAAGCAAGTGGTAGGAAATGGAGATTCCCAGTTTCATATGGAATCCTCTTCTGCTCTGTGTCTGGAAGTGTTATTTTTTGATGTTTAAGTTCTGAATTTTTTTAAAAATTAAAAAAAGAAATGCTCCTAGCGCAGTCATCTATACATATAGGTATGTAATAAACATCTATTGAGAAAAAAAAGAGAGAGAGTTAGGAATAGGACTTTTACCTGTCTCTGTATTTCCACAAGAGCTAGCAAAGTAGTACACCTCGCGCAGAGGAGAGAGTGAAATAATACCTGCTAATTAATATTTCAGAATACTTGGGAATATTCACTTCCTGCCAACTAGCTATGTGACCTGGACCAAATCATTGTTGCTGTTCAGTGGTTTCAGTCCTGTCTGACTCTTTGGGACCCCATTTATAGTTTTCTTGGTAAAGACACTGGAGTGGTTTGTCATTGCCTTCTCCAGCTCATTTTACAGATGAGGAAACTGAGGCAAACAGAGTTTAGTGACATGTTCAGGTCATACAGCTAGTAAGTGTGTGAGGCCAAATTTGAATTCATGTCTTCCTGACTCCAGGCCCAGTTCTCCATCCACTGCCACCTAGCTGCCCTCATTCAAAGTGAGAATCTGAAAAGGCCTTAGCCTAAAAGAACCAGGTCTCCCAGTACATCCTGCGTCATCTCCAGTCATCTTGATGACTATCTGGTCACTGGACCCAGATGGCCCTGGAGGAGAAAGTGAGGCTGGTGACCTTGCACAGCCCTCCCTCACTCAAGTAAACTGCTAGTCATGTCATCATTCCCTGATTTCTCCTCTTGGAGAAAAAAGGACAAACACAGCAACCTAGCTGCCCTCATTTCTATAGGTCTCCCCCACCTCCCATTTCCTCACTTGTAAAAGGAGGGAATTTGGATTATAGAATCACCAATGTCTCTTTCAGTTCTCATTTGGAACACTTCTTCCAAAATCTCTGGGAACAATTGTGATAGAGGGAGAAGGAGAAAGGGCTTTCAGGCTTGCTATGACTCCTTGCACATACTTCCATTCTTCCTTTTACTCGGAAGTCTGACCTTATGAAAAAAGACTGGTCACAAAAAAGGGCCCATGCTCCAATCAGGTAAGGTTCTGCCAGGCAATGGAATTACCAAATGGGACATCTCACACTCCCCTGGGGGAAGTATAGTCATGTTCCTCCCTTAGAACCCAGTGCCCCAATACTTCTGTGGCCAGCTGATCAAGGGTTATCATCACCATAGTACCTAGAGTCCCTGGTGGATGTTTTCTCTTAAACACCTCCTCCCACTCAAAACTGTTTTCTGTTTATCCCTCAAGGAACTGGAGAGATAACTAACTTCATGCTGTTCTTTACTTTGGCTATCTCTGGGCTTAAAGGTGCAGCATTCTTTCTCGGGCTTTGCTAGTCTCTAAGCTGTTACCTGGGAAGGTGCTGGGGTTTGTGGGGTTTTTGTTTTGTTTTGTTTTTAGGCCTACTGGAGCTCTCTGGGGCCTAGTCTTAGTCTACACTCTCAAGCTCTACATTTTCCCACCATAGACTTGGCTTTACCTCATCATGGCTGGGATGTCCAGGGAATTCAGTGACCAGCTAACAAATCTGTATCCTAGCTACCTCAGGAAAAGGAAAGGGACCTGGGTGAAAGAAGAGCTAGAAATAGACTGGAGGAATCGTTCTGGGAAGGTGAGAGATGAGTCTATGCAGAAGCCCACACAGTCCTTTACCTTCAATAGAAAGTGTTAATTAGGTGTAGGGTGCCAAATTCAAATACTTCTTTAAATCGAGATTGGTTGGGGAGGGGGGGAACAGAGAAAGAAACAGAGACAGACAGACAGACAGACAGACAGATAGGAGAGAAGATAAAGAATACAGGAAAAGGAGAGAAAAAAGAGGAGTAAAGAAAGTAGCAAATTTGTTATCTTAAGATTCTAAGATTCTTTTTTTGTTGGCTTCTATCACTGAACACCATTCTAGGAGATGGCTCCTTGCTTATTCACAAGAAGCTCAGGCAGAGAGAACGATTTAAAAAAAAAAAAAAACCTGCTACCAAGAACACACTACTGTTTTTTGATGGATGTTTGGAAAGAACAATGGGAAATGAACAGGCTCAGTAGCTCCCGGGGAGCATACCCCCCAGGGAGGAAGAGGAGATGGGAAGAGAGGAAGGGGGGGGCATCGGAGTAAAGAAAGGGAAAAGAAGAAAGAGAAGAGAGAGAGGAGAGGGAAGGGAGGAGGAAGGAGAGAAAGCTCAAGAAAGGGAGGGAATTGATGTGAGGTAAGGTTTGGTAAACTTGAACTCGCTATATAAATGTAACCGGTTATTTAGTTTGTGGCAGCCCTGTGATAAGCTTCTGTTTGCAGAGCTCCAGAATTGGAAATGGCAAGGTTTAGCATCTGCGCTTCTGGGTAAGGGAGGGTGAAAGGGGGAAGCTGCGGTTGAGGGGAGGTTCTCTTTTTATTGATGTCTTTGTTCCCAGCTGGGCACTGTGGTATTTAGGGATCTGTCCAGGCATTCTCTGAATGTAGCAGGTCTGCTCTCCTCACCCCACCCCCCAGTCTATAACATCTACCAGGGAATAAGGAGGTATAGCCTAGTGACCATATTTAGGCACTAAAAATCAGGAGACATGTGCTGACAAAGGACATTCCTTTTCATAAGTCTACTAAAAAAACTGCACTTTCTTTTAAATTGGAAGCTCCCTCCAGGTCTTAGGGTCAGAGTATGGTCCACACTTTGATACCTTCTGCATGGCTGTATGGCATGTATTAATCTCGAGATGTATCAATGAGCCATCATAATCCATAGAATTTTAGATCTGGAAGGGCTCTCATAGATCACCTGAGATAATTTTATAATGGAGGAAAATGAAATTCAAAGCAATTGACTTGTTCGAGGTCAGTCAGCCATTATGTGGTAAAACTGGAATAATAATAGGTCAATATTTTTGAGCATTTATACTGTAGAGGCAGCAACAGTAGCAGCAGCAGTAGTGGTAACAGCCAGCATTTATGCAGTACCTACTGTGTGCCAGGCATTGTAACAAGCACTTTACATGTATGATCTCATTTGACCCTCATACTAACCTTGGCAGTTAGGTGCTATTACTGCCCCCATTTTATAGATGAATAAAATAAGGCATACCTCCGTATGGAAGGTAAGTGACTTTTCCAAGGTCATCGTGTAGCTATTAAGTGTCAGAGACTGGATTTAAACTCAGATTTTCCTTACTCCAAGTCCAGCTCTCTATTCACTGCATCACAACTTAGATGTATTCATTAAATCTCTGCTTCTATCCAACCACTTGCTTTTCTTCTTTAAAGTAAAAGTAGACTGATTAAAATTTTTAAAATTTTGAGACCCAATGAAAAAAGATAGAATGGTTTGGTCATCTCTTTCAAATGGGGATGGAGGGTGCTGCTCTTTCTTTCATCCACATATAGCTAGTACTGAATACCTCGAAGTTCTATATAGGACAAGAAATCATTTCCTAAAAGAGAACTTTTCAGAGGAACAGCGCTGAATACAGGTTGCTGATAGTGAGGGGGGAGAAAAGAAGAGGAATTGTAGACCAAGCTGCCCTCCCAAATGTCAGGGTCATAAGGGACGATGCATGATAGTTATCCTGGAGATCCACTGTCAGGTTTCAGGAGCAATTAGCTGAAGCCCCCTGTTAGTAGCTGTAGAATAAGTACCAAAATATATGAAGAAATGAATAAAAACTTTACAAAAATGAAAAAAGTCCTCAAAGAGAGACTAAATGAGTAGGTGTATCATAATAAATATTCCTTTTCAAATATGGGGGAAAAAAGAGAGAGAGAAATGGGTCTATTGTTCTTTGAAATGGTTTCTACCATAAGACTTGGGTCCTGACCTTCAACCTCTGAAATGACTTAAATGAAATCCCACAGAATGAGATGCAATTTGACTTGGCAAGTAAAAGTTTATAAAAATATAAAATATTTTCATCTTTAGGGTAAAACATAGGCTGTTCACATTCCTTGTCAAGGAAACAGAGGATTAAAATTAAATCAGAAGTGTTACATACCAACCCAAAGCAGATTAAAATATAATTTAAGAAAATAAATAAAAATACAATAGAACATATGGTTCTCTAAGTCAATATTCAGCCTGCAGAGATCCTTATTTAGAGTTTAGTGGCCCATTTCCATTTTAGTCTGATATCAATAGTCTCAAACTGTGAGTTGCAACTTCATATGGGGTTGTGACCCACAGTTTAAGAAGTGCTGAAGGGATCATGAGTGAAAGAAGTTTAAGAAGCCCTGGTCTAGACCAAAGGTTCTTAACCCTTTTTGTGTCATGTACATCTTTGTCAGAAAGGTGAAGCCTGTTGATCCTTTTGCAGATGATGTCTTTTAACTGCACAAAATAAAAATACATAGTGTTGGAAAACAAGTCAATTATGTTGAAATAGTTATAAAAGTATTTTTATAAAATTCATGCATCCCGGGTTAGATCCTTGTCTAAGTAGAGCTGGATGAGGTAATCCAGGTTACCAGAGATTAAATAGGAAATATAATCTGGTGATCTGGGGTTTAAAGTAGTGTTGTCAGGGCTTAAGTGAGATGCATGGCTGGACTAGCAATCTGTAGGAGACTAAGTGAAATCACTGTCAGCTGAAACTAAAGTTTTGGTAATAGATGGAAACTCACAATGGTATTGATTAGTGGGTAGGCTAAGGGTTGATCAAAAATACAGATTAAGACAATCAGCAAAAAAAGCTGTTTTACGGATTTGGTGATGAAGCAAGGTCAGGGCCAGAGTGAAAACAGCATACTTTGAGTTGCGGTTTGGACAGCAATAATATCTCTTATTTATATAGGACATGAAGTTGGATTTTTTTTAGAATTTATTTTTAGTTTTTAACATTCATTTCCACAAGATTTTCTTGCTGTTTTGCTTGCTTTTGAATACAAATTTTCTTCCCACCTTAACCCCACCCCAAGATGGGAAGCATACTGATTATCCCTTTCCCCAGTCTGCCCTCTCTTACATCCCCCCCCCCCCCCATTACCCCTTACTTTCTTGTAGGGCAAGATGGATTTCTATATGCCTGTACATCTTATTTCCCAGTTGAATGTAAAAATAATTTTTTAACATTTGTTTTTAAAACTTTGAGTTCCAGATTCTCTCCCTTCTTCTCTCCTCACCTACCCTCACTGGGAAGACAAGCAATTCAATATAGGTTGTACGTGTGTAGTTAGGTAAAATATTTCCATAGTAGTCATACCACGGAAGACTAACTATATTTCCCTCAGGAGGACATTAAGCTTTACAAAACATTTCTAAAAACAGCAAGAATTTATTAAGTGTTTGTTATATGCCAGTCACTGTGCCAAGCCCTGAGGATACAAATCCAAAGAATGAAACAGTCTCTACTCTTATGTTCTATCTGATATTTACAGTAACTTTGTGAGGTAATTCAACTCACTTCATTTACCAGGGTCAAAGTACAAGTAGCTTTCTCATTTTGTAGGTATACAAACTGAGGCTCAGAAAGGTTAACTGATTTGCTTAAGATTATACAGCTCTGAAATGTTTGTGCTAGGACTAGAAATCAAGTCTTTTCACCCCAAACTAAGGTTCTTATCAGTACACCCTCCCCTCAGTTTCCCTTACTGCTCCATTAGGAGCTCAGATACTTGGCTGCCTTTTATTTAGGTGATGCAGGTCTTCCCTAGTCATTCCTTCCTTAGAAGCTGTCATTCATTCTAGGTCTTATAGGGCCTTAGCTGATTTGGGTGAGTCCTAATCCTTGGGTCAGCCTCTAAGACCTCTTGTTATGGGAATCTAAAGATCTTCCCTGCCCCTAGGCCCTTTGTTAAAGTGGCTACGTGACTCTGAGGACCCTTGGATATTTGAAAGTATACTCTGTTCCCTAATAGGTTGAATGTGGTCACGTGGAGCCTGTGGCGC
>CM053585.1:284037342-284093861 GCA_028646515.1 Pseudochirops corinnae
TATATATATATATATATATATATATATATATATATATATATATATATTCTGTATTTACTTATCTATATTCTTCCCTTAGGTAGAATATATACTCCTTGACAAAGGGACTGTTTCCCCTTTTTGTCTTTGTACTCCCAGAATATAGCACTGTGCTTTGGATGTAACAAGCTCTCAATGAGTGTTTGTTGAATTAGATTGTATTCAGTCTACCATCATTAATGGATTCAATTTCATAAACATTTATTAGGCAGCTATCTTGGAATGAAAAGTAGTGGTATAGAAGTGATATTTTTTGAGTTACACTAAAATGGGATATATCTGCAAACCCAACACCATGAAGTAGTTGCAAAAGACACTGTCATACCTTGTTTATACCTAATTCCCTCCTCTCTAATCTCAGTTTATGGAAATTTTATCCATACTTTAAAGCTAAGATCAAGTCTTTTTTTTCCTATGAACTCTTACTACTTGAACCCAAGAAAGGATAGCTGCCTCCCTAGGAATATCTATATATTAATACGATAAACTGTGAATTCAACTCCAGGATTTTAAAAAAATTATTCCTTTTAAAACCATCTGTTATTGATTCCTTTTGTTTTTGTATCCCTTTTTTTTTTGAGATAACATTTCCTTGCCTCTCCACCCCTTTTTTAAATCAACCAAATGCTGGTTGATTTAAAATCAGCAAGTATTTATGTGATGACCACAGTAATGTAAAGGGGAAAAAACTTTGAAAGACCACAGAACTATGATCAATGCAGTGTCCAATCTCTAGAAGACATGATGAAGTATGCTTCTGATGTTTTTTCAGAGGTAATGTACTATAGATGAAGATATGTATAATATATGTATATATGCATGTGTATACACACACACACACACACACACAGAGCCACTGTACTTATTTCTTTTCCCTGACTATAACTTAGAAGGGAGAGCTCATGGGTGAGATAGGGAGGGAGGAAAGCATAGTTTGTAGGTCTTGATAGAGACACCAAAAAGAAAAAAAAAGCTCTGCACAACGCTTACTTTCCTCATCTCTAAACTGAAGGGGGTGGTCAAAGAAATCAAAGAAAAAGGAAAAGAATCCATATGTACTAAAACATTTTTATCAGCTCTTTTTATACTAGTAAAAAAAAACCCAAACCCAACAAACCCAACCAATAACAACAACTAGAAACTAAGAGGAGAGAAGAGGAGCTTACCTATTGGGGAATGGTTGAACAAATGGCATGTGAATGTAATAAAATGTCATCACACTGTAAGAAATGATAAAGTGGACAATTTCACAGAAAACTGGGAAGACTTGTGTGAACTGATGCAAAGTAAACTAAGCACAACCAGGAGAACAGTTCATATGACAATATTTTAGTTATATTTATATAGTTCTTCTGTGTGTCTTGGCAGGTACACTCCCAAGTATTTTATACATTCTATGATTATTTTAAATATAATTTCTTTTTCTATCTCTTCCTATCTCATCCTAGCAGTATACAAAAATGCTGATGATTAGTGTAGATTTATTTTACATCCTATAACTTTGATGAAGTTATTATTTCAACTGGTTTTTAGTTGACTCTCTAGGGTTCTATAAATAAACCATCATAGCATTCGTAAAAAGAGGTGATTTTATTTCTTCTTTCTTGTTTGATTGTTATAGCTAAACATTGACAACATTATAAATAAAAATACCTTTGATAGATTTAAAAATGATCAATGCCAAGACAAACCAAAATTCCAGAGGACCAGTGATGAAGGATGCTACTAACTTCCTGATTTGGAGGTGATGAACTTAAAATACATACTGAGACATACAATTTTTGTACATAGCCAATATGAGTATTTATTTTGCTTGACTATGTGTATTTGTTAGGAGGGTGTTCTTTTTCTTCTTATGAAGGTGGGGAACAGAAGAGAGAAAAAATAGAAGCTTGTCAATTGTAAAAAATAATTTAGAAAAATAAACTGAAGTGGTTGGAATAATCTCTAAGCGCTATTATGTCACTATTATTTCAAATCAATGGTATTCAAACAGTGTATAAAAAAACCACTCCATTATTAAGTTGACTGACTTTGCAGTACTATTTCTCAGCATACTTATTTACTTTTTCTTTACTGATGTAACTATATACATTCGATTATAAACCTTTGAGGGTAGGGACTGTCTTGCCTCTGTGTATCCCCAAAACTTTGAATAGTGTCTAGCATATGGTAACTACTTTATAAATGTTTATTGAATGACATGCCTGGTTATTGTTTTTATGTTTCATGAGTTGCCCTGGCCAAAGAACTCCTCAGTGGACAACATACTAATGATAATGACTCTCTCTTCACTTAACTAGGCTGGTTCTTGGAAAACTGATACAATTTTCTGTGGGACAAATTTGTAAATCAGCTGTCTATATGCAGTCATATCATTGACTACTTGTAATAAAGATTAAAATCAATACCAAATTAAAAGGATAAAAAGAGGAAGAAAACTCTTAAAGCAATTACATTAGCTATAACCTGACCTATTCAAATAGGCAGGGGTCAAAAATGGGTAATGAATAAAGAAAAAGACATTAACTATGATGACGATTTCCTATAGAAATTTAACAAAAGGGTTCTCTAGAATAAAGCTGGCAAAAAAGCAGATGTCTCAACAAGCAAATACTTGATTTCTTTGGCAAAGGGAGAGATGGTAGCCATAAACAACATTATTTTGCAAAACGATCCAGAGGAAGAAGGTAGATTATAAGCGGTCAACTCACAAAACAGGAAAGGGTGGTGGAGGGCAAAATGAATCTATAGAAATCTTGGCATGAGGCACAACTAAGCTAAATTATCCAGTGATATTTATAGATGATATTGGAAGAACAACAAATAGATTAAGACTGGAATATATCTGTCAGTGCTTCTATAATGATTACTTTGACCACCAGTGAATATGGAACCACTAAATTTGAGCTCTAATGTTTTGATCCCAAATGCCATATACAAGGAACAGAAAATGTAATTTAAGAAAATAGAGTTAGGAAGAACAACTAGACCAGATTCAATACACAGTGAAAGAAGTCATCCTAGAAGAAAAAAATTTTGAAAACCTTGCATGATTTGTTTTCAAAATATCAAAAAGAAAGAAAAGGTACCCAGTTATGAGGGGAAGTCACTAGATGTGAAAAGGCTATAAGAGGATATAGGAATGCATTGAGCAATATGCATAGTTTATATCTTGACAAAATCTTTATGATAATGAATTGTACGGAGATCTGTGGTATCCTTGATGTAATTTCAAAACAGGGATATTCAGGCTTTCCTAACAATTTTCTTCACCAGACCACATTTTCTGTCATACAGTTGATTTAAGATATAGTATAGGAAGTACAAGATCCGTGTTTACTGTTTGTGGATTTTTTAAAAATTGATTTGGTAAAACAAATGCATACCTTAAAGACTTTCTTTCATCAAGATGTTTGCTACGTATATGTCATGATCATACAAGATTGCTTGATATGATTAGTAGAATAGATATAACAGAAGTTCTTTGAAAGTAGATTGTTTTGTTTTTTGCCCTTGTACAAAAAGACAGTGCCTAGCAGAATTCCTTGCACACAGTAGACTTAGTAAGGCCTTATTAAAGAGAGTTTGTTCAATGAGCCTCCATCTATCAATATGAATCAATGTATAAAAGAGGGCTTTGTAAGTTTGCCAAGTTTGCCACTGTCATGGAGAGTATTCTGTGCACAGCTCATATAAAAGATGAATTTTCCATAGATGAAAAGGTCCTTAAGGTGGTCTCATTGTAAGTAATATTGTATTAGGTATATCAAATCTCAGAATACTATTGGACTTAGCGCGATTCATCGCCACTCAAAATAGTTTGACCAAATAATCTATAAGCCAAAAAAAAATTATGAAGGATTTTTGTCCAAAATATAGCAAGCATTGTTTCAGATGAGCAGCCCACTGAATTAGGTCTTATGGATTAACTCAGTATTTTTTTTTTTTGACGGAAGTACAGATAGCCATCAACCTGTGCCCAGAATTAGGAAAAACGAGGATTAGGATGAAGAAAGCAGGCTAGTTTGTATTTGGGAAATTAAACATTTTATAGACCAGTTGAGGATTTGAAGTAACAGAGACATAGTATATGTTCACAGGGACCTCACCTTGGTATAATTTGTTCATATCAAAAAAGAGATCACCATAAGACCACAAGCCAGTTTAGTTGATAGCCACCTCATGGACCCCTCTTACCCTAAAACTGACCAAGCCAAATCAGATCTAAGATCTGTTCTTAGAGAGGGAGAACTGAGTGCTTCCTAATATGATTTTGAGGCTTACATGTCTTTCTGCTCAGCTATAAACAAAGGGAACCACTACCTTTTATAAAAATATATCAATCTAGAATATGTAGAACCTTGGTAGCTCTGAATGTACTAATCAAAAGTAAGGTAGATAAAGATAAGCATATGGATTGATACCATTTCTCTGGTACTTAGTGATTATATTTAGGTTCATGCACTTGAAGTTAAAAGGTATCTTAGGGCCATCTAGTCTAACCCCTTCATTTTAAAGATGAGGAAATTAAGGCCTAGAGAAGTTCCATGACTTGCTTAATATCACATAAGTGGTGACAGAGCCAAGATTTGAATCCAGGTCCTTTCTCTCTAAATTCAGCACTCTTTGCATTGAACCATGGTTGCCAGAATCCTTCAGCATAGCACTTTCAATAGTCTCAAGCTATAGCCTGATACAAACCCCAGTATTTTTTTTTTATATTTTAAACAAAGCAAATTTTTATTGAAAAGGAAGAATGAAGCTAATATTGGTTATTTATTATGGTAACTCATCAATCAAAAAGCATTTATTAAGCACCTACTACATTCTAGGCATTGTGCCAGGTGATAAAGATACAAAGAAAAAAAATGAAACAGTTCCTGCCCTCAAGGAGCATGCATTCTCTTCTTGCTTACAAATCATCATCAATAATATGTTGTAGTCTACATTTCAAATATATTTCCTTTTCTTTTTTCTTTTTTTTCAATGATTTATTTACTTTTAGTTTACAAGATTCAGTTCCACAATCACTTGAGTTTCAGATTTTCTCCCCTCCCTTCCCCCCCCCCCCCCATGGTGGCGTGCAACCATGTATAGGATCTGCAAATACTTTCACATTGTACAACAGTCTGGTTGTATAGAAGGTTTGTAACCAATGAGTGAACATTAGGAAAAAAGAAACAAAATCAAACATGAAAAAGTACGATAGCATGTATTGCTTCAGTCTCCATTTAAACTCTAGTCTTTCTAGATCTTATTCTGAATCTAGATATCTCCTTCCATCCTGAGACTTGTAGAGTTGTCTTACAGCTGTACGTTGCTGAGGAGAGTCCAGTTCATCAGGGTTGGTCATCACACATACAATGTGTCTCTGATCGTGTACAAATTTTTCCTGGTTCTGCTCTTCTCACTCAGCATCAATTTGTATAAGCCTTTCCAAAACCCCAGTATTTTTAATGCCAATATTTTTCCAATAATGCCATGTGCTGAGAATCATGGAATATCACTTCCTCTCCTGAATCAAAATTGTGGGGGACCAAAGGGGCAATGGAGAGACTCATCATAGGCATGAGTAGGCTATAACTTGTAACCAAGGCTGACTTTAGAGCAAAAACGCATCCCTCCCAAAAGGTACTATCTAGGAAATGCATAATCAGAAAAAGAGGTCATCCAGTCATACAATAAGATTCTGGGGCAACCTGGTTGCACAGTGGATTGAGCACTGGTCCTGGAGTCAGGAGAACTTGGATTCAAATCTGACCTCAAACACAAGTGTGTGACCCTAGGCAGGTCACTTGACTCTGCCTCAGTTTCCTCATCTGTAAAATGAACTGGGGAAGGAAATGGCAAAGTACTCCAGTGTCTTTGGCAAGGAAACTCCACATGGGGTCACATGACTGAAACAACTGAACAACAACAACAAAAAGAGCCAGAGATAACCGATGAAGAACAACTAAGGTAGATCATCCTGAATCTATTTATAGGTGAATTGAAGGATAACAGGACACTGAACTGGTAACATTAAGATGTTAAAAAAAAAAAGACCTAGAGAAAGGTCTCAAGCGTCTTGAGTAGCTTATAAAGATAGAATATGGATGAGAATGAAAGGTTGGGGATTTTTAAATTAAATTTTTATTTTTTCCAATCAATGAAAAACTATCTCCCTTCCTCCCTGCTGTTGAGAAAAAAAAGAAACTGGTTACAAACATGTATTGTCAAGCAAGACAAATTCTCAAATCATACATGTCCAACTATATATATGTATACTGAAAGAGAGAGAGAGAGAGAGAACAAGGGAGAGAGCAAAAGAGAGAGAGAGAGCAAGAAGAAAGAGGGAGAGAGAGAATATGGGGAGAGAAAGAGAACCCTTAAGTTCTCTGGAATCTTGGGTGGTCATTAGGTTTCCTTTGTCTCAGTTTATATAAGAGAATGAAGTGTTTTCATCTGCAATGTGAAGGGAGTATTCATATTGAGGTTATCATGGATCCACTGAAGTATTTAACCTTTTATCATGTCTACTCATTAGGTGAGTTCAAGTCAGTGCTGTGAGTTAATTAGTTATTACCATCATTAGCAATATATATTTGTTGGGGACAAATAAAATATAATTTCTGTATAAAACATTGAAATAGATCAAGTTCTTGATAAACAAATTAATACTTTTGCTTCCAAAAACAGCTGTATTCCTTAATTACTCCACTGTGGATATTTGAGCATTGTTTCTGGCTGTTACTCACTATGAATCAATACAACCCAGTAACCGGTCAAAAAGGGGAGGCGGGTGGAAAGGAAAGCACCATTAAGTCAGGAAATCTGGACCATAAAACCAGCTAGCTCTGTGTTGTTCTAAACTCTAGATAGGTCGCTTGATTTCTTCAAGTCTTAGTCTTTCCAAGTTCCATATTCATATTCCCTTTAGTATTACAAGAGTGAGATCACAAAGGGCTCTGAGCTCCTAAAAGGTTAAGAAACCCTAGGTAATGATGTTATGAATGAATGGCAAATAAGGTTAAATTATCTCTATAGTTTCTTCTAGTTGTGAGAGTCCATGATAAGAACATGGGATTTGGTAACTTCAGAGAGGTCACTGTAGCAACTGAACCCAGAGAAGTGCAACCTCTGACTCCTAACACTATCCAAAGACTCCTTCATTTCACTTCAGGTTCATTTTCTTGCAATACTGTGAGGACTGCTGAGCTACTTCAAGGTCATTGGAACAAAGAAGCTATGTAGGTACTGGCATCTTTTCCTGCTCACTTCCTTTTTCAGCATCCACAGAATCTACCACTGTGGTTTAGTGGGCTGAGGCTGCCTGGGAGCAAGGTTTTAGTAGAAATGCCACTTCCTAAGCAAAGGTCCTCCTTCTAGAATTTTCCTCATTCCATCAAAAGAAAAAAGGAAAAAAAAAAGGAAAGACCTAGTTCCTGCATATATCCTCCTTGAATCTGAAAGCCTTTTATGAATCATTTAGAGTCCCTGAAAAACCTTACGGGAGTAGCTTCTTTCCTTCACCTAGCACGTAAACACAGACACACACACAGATATACACAGTCACACAGACACAGACACTTAGAGACACACAGATATACACAGACACACACACAGACACAGACACAGACACAGACACATACACACACACACCCACCCACCCACCCAAGAAAGCAATTTGTTGTAAAGCAAAAGACAGCTGAAAATGCAGTTGTTCCAAAGACTTGTAGTTTTTGAATGGGGATAGCACATGCCACATCAAATCCCAGGAAACATTCAATTCACAGGAGCATAGCAATTTCAGAGCTACTCCCATAGAATCTAAGGAAATAAAAAAAATCAGACCAAGAGGCAGAAATTTGATATAGAAACAAAAAAAATGATTTAATATAACGTTTTCTACTCAATTCATGTGTTTGCTCTTAGCTGTGCAAATTTACAGGTATAAGGTAGGAAATATAGAAAATGCTCAGCAAATTTTTATGGAATAGATGAATTCCTACTATGTGCTTTAGTTTGCAAATTCTGTATTCCCATACATCAGACATATCAGACATCAGACAAAATACCTTTGTGTGCTGAGACACAGAACATGGCCATGTTAAAATAAATCTCAAGTTTATATATAGCTTTAGAATTTACAAAGCACTTTTAAGCATCACCTTGTAAAGCAGATATTGTCCCTATTTTACAAATAAGGAACTAAAGCTAACAGAAGTTAAGTGCTTTTCCCAGAGAGCTTCACTGATTATACACCAAGTCAGTAAGTAACAGAATCAAGAACAACGCAAGTCCTTTGAGTTTTGTATGTAGAAGGCTTTCTATGACATATCACTATAATCTTTGGCTTCAGGTTCATGAGGCCAACTCCAGCACTCTTCACATCTCTTTAACCAAGACTTCCATTGGTCACTCAGAAACTTTGGCTTAGAGCCCCTGGCATGCTTAGATGTCTTTCCAAGAGGCAATGCAAGGCACCTTCCATAATAAGTTAATGAATATTTAGTGAGCATTTGCTACATGCCCACCACAGTACGGAAAGACAAAAACAGAAAAGCAAAACAAAAACAAAAATGTGATCCCTTCTCGAAAGGGGCTTGCAATATAAAATTAAACTAGAACTAGTCCCCAAAACAGAACAATTAGAGAATGTCCAAAGGTTAGCCTGAGTATTATTGACTAAAATGCTAGGGAAGTTCAGAGAATTATACAAATTGGAAGGGCTGAGTTAGATTTCGTGTAGTTTGCTAAAACAAACAAACAAACAAACAAAACTTTATATGGGTCTTTAGGGTTAAAATAAGGGAAGAAGTCCCTAGCAAGAGGGAACAGCAGGAGCAAAAACATGGAGGCTGGAATAAGCATAGCCTGTGTAGAGGACTGTGAAGAGATTTTATGGATTTGCCTGGTCTGTAGGTTGAAAAGTAGGATTTACTTCAATAGATCTGTGACCTCACCTAAGTAGGTACTACCTCCAATCCAGTACAGATGGTAATCAATCGATGTTTTCAAAAAAATCTTCAGAAAAAAACCCAATGTAATGGAAGACTTCTGGTATCCAACTTTTGTGGTACTTAGGTGGCATTCAGGATATTCATCTTCATCCTTGCTACAGTCCATGAAATAAAGTGGGAAATGCAGTTGGATAATAATTAATTTATATAGCACTTTTAAAATTTTCAAAGCTCTTTTCTTACAAAACAACCCTGTGGAGCATATAATAAAAACATTACCTATAGTTTACAGATGAGTAAATTGTGGCTCAGAGAGGTTAAGCAATTTGACCATGGTCAAATATTTAGTAAATGCTGGACTTGGGATTCCAAGTATGATGGATGGGAAAGGATGTTGGCTTTAGAGTCAAGAGGAAGCAGGTTTGAATCCTGCATCTGTAACTTAGTAGTTATTGACTTTGGGCATATAACAATCCACCTGAGCTGCAGTTTCCTCATCTATAAAATGAGAGGATTGATCTAGAATGATTTCAAAGGTCTTTTCCAGCTCTAATAGGGAGTGACCCAGTAGTGTTTTGGTTCTGCATTTTGTATGTACTTGGAAAAAGCTTCATCACAAACTAGCTGCTTGGCAGCCACAAGGAGATAACCAGGAGACTGCTTTCCCACCACAGGATATCATATAGCTTTGACTCTGAATGGCAGATCAGAAGCTTAGCTCAGAAAGCTTTATTAAAAAAAAGACAACTATTTTATGTACAATTTATTAAGCATTCACAGTGAAATATAGAACGATTTCACATTTTATCCAATTTAATTGTAAAAAGAACCTTAATTGTAGTAGTGATCTTTTTCAGTATTTTCCCAAGGGCTGCAGGCCAAAGAATGAGTTCTTATTGAAGTACCATGAAATTTTTCTCTTACATAGACCATGATGCTTGTTCTGAGTAAATTTTCAATTCAGAATTTTGTTTTCCTTCCTTGGAGATGATATTCATTCTCTCTTATTTATTCCTTCAAAGTTTCTGATTTCTACCACCTCCTTCTTTCTTTGGGGGGGCGGTGTCATCTTAGACATAAAGGGAAGTAGGTTTTGAGGTGGGATTTAAAGGAAGGAGACTGCTGGCCGAAAGAAGACCTTTCCAGGCATACTGAACATAGGCAAGGAGAAAGGTGAGCGGGAGGGGAAGACAAGTGGGTACATAGGAGAAGGTAAACTGTGCACACTTGATGGAGAAAGGCTGAGGTTCAAGCTGGGAGACTGATGTTTCCATTGTGCTGTGGACCCATAAAGAAAAAAGATGGCCAAATCCAAAGAATACCGTGTATACTTGGGGGCTGAAGCTCGGGGTCCTGGGGACAGTCCCTTCATTCTGAAAACCCCAGGAACATGAGGCCCCACCCAGTTCATTGGATAGTAGCACCTCTTTGCCCAAAGATTCGTGCAAATCCCCCTACTTTTTTCCCCTAGTGAGAAGGATGAAGATATGTGTGGGGCAACGTCCCATTTTAAAGGATTCTTCGTGGTCTCAGGTTACCCAACTTTGGCTCACTCCCCAAACAAGCGCATCGTGCCCCAAATTTGAAGCCAAAGAGATCAGTGCTTATAAATAACATTTATTCTAAGGGTGTGGCGCAGTGCATCATGGGAACCTCCCTCCTTCCCCTCTTTTCCTACCCCACCTTGTCCTCTTACCCCTCCCCTTGGCTGCCTCTGAAATGATTGGCAAGCCATGTGATTCCCTCCTTTGCCCCTCCGCTTGGACACAAGGAGAGGAATAGACAGATACGGCAACAAACCACAAGACCCCTAATTTCTCCTCTAGCCAATAGAGAACTCGGCAGCCCCTCCAGCCTCATGCCTTGCTTCTTTCCTCTCTCTTCTTTTCCCGTTTTGAGCCCGCCTTCCCACTCCATCGCTTAACCCTCGACGTTTGACAACTCGACCGGCCAATGAGAAGTTCCCGCTCTGGGTGGAGACTCGACAAAGTGATGGGCATCCAATCTGACCAATTGATCACCCTACCTGTGGGCGGGGTGTGAAAGTCAGCCAATGGTGCAGCGGCATAGATGAACGGAGAAGAAAAGGGGCGGGAAGTGCTCCTCTGAAGGAGGGAGGGGAAGGCCCTGGAACCTAGCGCTGCCGCTACCGCCGCCGCCGCCGCCGCCGCCGCCGTTGCCGCTGCCCGAGTCGGAGGAGGAGAAGCCAGAAAGAAAATGGCGGCCGTGGCTGCGGAGGCGGCAGCAACTGCAGCGTCCCCGGGGGAGGGGGGCGCCGGCGAGGCCGAGCCAGAGATGGAGCCCATCCCCGGCAGCGAGGCGGGCGCCGAGGCCGGCACCGATCCCCTGCCTGTGACTGCCACCGAAGCCCTGGTGCTTGACGAGGCGGACAGCAAGCCCGCTCCTCAGGCCGATGAGCCGCCGCTGCAGCCGCCGGCGGAGCCCGCCCGGAGTCCCGGGGCGGCGGGGCCCGAGCCCGAGCCCCGGTTGGAGCCTGACTCTCCGAGGCTCGAGCCCGTAGAGAAACCTCCCGTTCGCTCTGAGGAGAGAGAACCGACGGAGGAGGGGGAGGTGACGACAGCCCCGCGGGGACCCGAGCCCCTGACGCCGCCGCCGGAGGAAGGGAAAGAGCCGGCTCCCGAGGAGCCTCCACCGCCACCGTCGCAGCCGCAGCCCCAGCCTCAGCTTGCGGCCCCGGCGCTGGTCCCGCCGGCGGGCGGGGACTCGGCCGTGGCTCAGCTGATCCCGGGCTCAGAGGTGCGGGTCACCCTGGACCACATCATCGAGGACGCGCTCGTGGTGTCCTTCCGCCTTGGGGAGAAGCTTTTTTCCGGGGTCCTCATGGATCTGTCCAAAAGGTACCGCTCCCGGGTGGGGGACCCCCGCGGCGGATCCGCCTCCCGCCCCCTTCTCCGTCCATGCGGCTGCGGAAGCTGCCCGGGGCCGGAGCTAGGGCAACGTGCTCGGGGCGCCGGGAGGGAACCTGGGTTGCGAGAGCACGCCCGGGAGGGAGATGCTCCGAGGGAGGGAAGGAGGGAGGAGCCCCCCAAGCTCAGGCTTCCCTCCGGGCCCCTCCATCCTCGTCGGGGCTTAGCGAATAGGAGCTCCTTTCTGGCGCTTTCACACCACTCCTGGGGAAGGGCGGGTGGACGGGGTGGGGATTTGGGGGGGGGGGGGATGGTTAGTGGGGAAGCAGGCTCTACAAAGCTACTTTTCCCTCCCCCCCGTGTTGGGGGGGGCCACTCAAGAATATCCCCCCCCTCCAATTTCTCTTCTCTTAGAGGCGTCTGGAGTGGGACAGGTACGGCTTCTTGCCCTTGGAAGAGAGACTGCATCTCTAGGGGGAATGAAGTTGTAGTGAAGTGCCTTCATTTAGATGGTCTTGGGAGGACCTTTGGGTGGGGTAGCCCTTGGTATAATTATAATGTAGTTGAGGTGATTTTTAGACAAATATCAAAATCAAATATTAAATCTCTTCCCTCACCAACCTTAAATTATTCAGGAAACAAGGTAAAATCCATTTAGTAGGCTGGAGATGTTAGTCGGCAGCCCCATTAAAGCTTGACTGAACCTTGGGTGGGGATTCTGTTAAGTTGAACAAGGTACTTTGAAGAATTCAAGTGAATTTTTCTGTTAAGCTAGATCTAACTAGACGGGAAGAAATTGCGTGTGTGTATTTACGATGCAGATCCCACATTTTTGTAAATACTTTTTCCTTTTATTTGGCCCCAATAGAAAAATTTTAAATGATGATATTCCTTATGGAAAGATTTAAGAAAGGAGACAAACAGCTCTCTAGAAAGCTAGCTTATGAGTCTCCATGAGGGCAGGGACTTCATATTATTTAACCCTTGTTACTTCCATCAGTAACTCACTATGTTCAAGCACAAAGTTGTGCTTAATAAATGTTTGAAATTGAAGGAGGAAAAGAGGAAGAATTGACAGTGGGGTAATCATGGTAAATGTCTGAGTGTTGAAGATTGTAGTTTAGGGTGCGTATTTTAGAAGATTGAAATTTTTGAACTCGTAAACTTCAACAAAATTTGACTGTAACCAGAGCTTCTAATTTACATCTGTTTGTATATCTGGCTTGAGTATACACTGTAAAGGTGAAATAGGTGATCTATTTACAAGTTCAGTGTTAACTTTCTTATTCCCTTCTTTTGCAGATCTGAAGTACAGAGCCTCTCATTCATGGTTCTCCATTCTGTTTCTTTCAACAGCATACATTCTGCTGATGGTATCTCAGCCTGCTTCTAAATGGCTCATTAGTTTGTCCCTCTTCATTTAGAATGCCCATTTCTCCCTGCCCTCCCACCAAAAATCCTCTTTCACCCTCACAAAAACCTGATGTATGCTGCATTTTAAAAACAGACGTAAATTGTGTTCTTGAAAATAGCATGAACCCCCCCCTCCCCCATGTTAGATTTTAGGAAAAGACTTAAGAGACTTTACAGTTATTTACTGTTTTCTGGTAATTTTAGAACTTTTAAAAAATGTGGCTTTTATTTTGTTTCTGGTGTTGGAAAGTAGGATGGAATTGTTGCAGATTCATTTACTAGCTTTTGCAGTAGAAATCATTAAGCTATGTGTATGCTATTGAATAAAACAGAACAGAGGATCAATGATTGTGAGACTCTGGACTTAATATCTGCAAAAGGAAGGTACAAAAAGGTAAGTTGCTCCTGTAAGTAGGACCCCCCCCCCCTCCTCCCAGGTATTTTCAAGCCTGAGGTGATAGTGATTATTTTAGTTTAGTCTTTTTTAAATATTAGGGTAATATATTTTTTAGTTTAAAAATTCTCAAATGTGTGCTTGGGAGAATCACTTTTCACTTCCAGCTTTTTACAGTTGACGGTTACTTTTGAGAAAGATGAATAAATCTTACCAGGGAATGTTGATTTAAAAAAAAAACCCTCTAGTGAATGAACCTGGACAATTGAACCATCTACATTTTCAGATTTATTAATTCAGTAATATTTGGAATTCCTACTTGGTGCCAGGTTTATAGGATCAAGTTAACTGTCCTCCAAAAGCTTGGTTTGAGTATAGAGGTCAGTGGTAGGGAAATGACCTAGTTAGCTTAGTTTCTAAGAATTTTTTTGATCAGCACCTTGGACAAAGTAGATAATATTTGATAAATTAAAATTGAATGGGTCTTGATGGGACCACTAAGTGGGCAGAGGAAGTCTACCAGGCTATTAATTAAAAGTCTGTTTACCAAGGCTTGGTGTTAGACCCTGGAGGGGTATAAAGACTATAGCAAAAACAAGAGCTTATCCTCAGGAGTTTATTTTCTATTGGAGGGAAGCCTATGGATGAGTAAATATAAAATATTTACTAAATAAATGGGATGGAGGACACTCATTTGGGTAATTTGATAGCAAAAGCCTATAGGAGGTGGTGTTTGATGTGAGTTTAGGTGTACAAAATAATCTCAGCTTAAATGGTTTTGGGGGAGAGGTTATCAAGCATATGGATAAAGATATACAGGATAATTTAAAGATATAGGAGATAACACTAACAAGGAGATCTAGAACTTGAAAATGCACTTGAGCTTTGCCTTGAAAGAAGCTAAGACATCATAGAGTGAGGAGTACAGCCCTTTATTTGGGGGGGGATGTGAGCTTACACCATTTAGAAATCAATTTGAAAAAAGTTTTAATTGATTTTAAAAATGTTTAAATCCTTTGGCACTTTTATTTATAGCCATCTGTGGCTACAGCTATTGTATGTTAGTGAGTTATTTTTCTTCAGTTCCCTTTAAGACTATAAACTTTTAGTCAAAATTAAAAACAGTAATTGGGCTTCTAGTAGAAATAACCATGAAATAATGGGCGTAAGGATATCGTACTTTTTTTCAACTTTAATTGATGGTCTCTTCTCTAAAATAGCAAACAAAGCAAAGGGAAATTTATTGGGGACTGGAAATGGTTAAATGGTCTGTTGCATGTTTTTTAAGGGGGAGGAGACTGGTTCTTTTTGTCTCACCTAAGATAAAAGTATCTTTCACTATCTCCTTGGACAGCCACTAGTTGCTCCTTGCTGGGAGAAGGGCTCACCATATTGGTGCTGCCCATTCTGTTGTGGTCCTACTGCAACTCAGAACTATAGAACCCACACGTTCCTCTGCTCCCTTCCTTTCATGTACCATGGATTACAGTTAGACATGAGCAACAGAGCCAAGCCTTTCTATTCCATTTTGCCATGTCCCTAAGTGGCAAATTCTAGGGAACAGATTTCACTTCTAATAGAAGCAATATGAATGAAGTTAGTTGAATCAGGCAGTAAAAAAAATTTCTTGTTTATCCAGTGAGTAAAAGCATCAAATTTTGTATGTGTGAATATTTGTTTTTCTCTTAAATCTTTCAAAACCAATGGCTGCCTCATTTTAAGTGAGCTCTTCTCACTGAGTAAATCTGAACAAATAGATGTGCCATATTGACCAATTTCTTGTAAGCTATTTTTTGTTTTTTCTTTTTTTAGGAGGGGCTAGGGGAGGGAAAGCATTTGTGTTGTAATATTGTTTCGTTTATCATGGACACTTGTGTCTTTGCCTTTCCCTTCCCCTCCACACTTATTGGAGTACTCTTAGTGCAGTGGGGTATAATCAGCCATTGAAAAGCTGAAAATGAAATGTATAAATGTGGGGTAATATCTTAAATGTTATCTTCCCTCACACAGATATTGAATACTTTGAAAAGGAGTGTGAAAGAATGATGCTGCTGTGTATCCTTTAGAACTTAAAAACTTAGGCTACCTGTGGTCCCAGGTTACTTTTATAGTAATAATTTTCTGAGTTTATTTATATGAGAAAAAACGGCTTTCATAGTAGTGAGCTCTCCAGGCTTAACCTTGTGAAAGTAAGAGCAAGTAACTTAACCCTTTCTTTTTATTTTTTATTTTTGTTTTTTTTGGAGGGGGGAAGGTAGGGCAGTTGGGGTTAAGTGACTTGCCCAAGGTTACACTTCTAGTTTTGTGTGTGTGTGTGTGTGTGTGTGTGTGTGTGTGTGTGTGTGTTTTAAGTGTCTGAGGCTGGATTTGAACTCAGGTCCTGACTCCAGGGCCGGTGCTCTATTTACTACACCATCTAGCTGCCCCAACCCTTTCTTTTTAAAAATACCACGTATACATGTTGGAATTTTACAATCGCGCAGGTGTGGTAGAGCAATGGCCTGATATCCAGAAGTTTGAATTATAGTTTTATTTGTATAACTAATTTAGCTGTTTGATTTTTCAGTAAGTCATAATTAATATATATGGACCTCAGTTTCCTTCTGCATGATAATGACTTTACCTAGATAATTAGCAAGTCTTCTTTCAAGTTTTTAAAATTAAAAAAAAAATTTCACCTACCATAAACTAAAGGTTTACCAAAGCAAAGCAGTTCTCTCTAAAGAATCTTGATTCCCTACACCTTAAAAGAGACCAAAATTTCTACCTTTTGGGAAGATTCTGATTTGGAGGTTTTATATTTTAAAGAACCATTGATGTTTAGATATTTTTAGATGTCATTTGTAGCAAACTCAGTTTTAACAAGTTTATTAGATTACATGTATTTCAAAATAATAAATCAAGAAATGATTTTTTTTTTTTTGCAGAGACCATGGTGCACTAGCCTTACTTTTGGTGGGAATTATATGCAGCCAGTCTGGTGAAGCAGTGAGTAGTAGTATCCGTAGTGTAAATGAAGGCAACACCAAGGTTGAGAACATGGACCTTAGTTTGCTTGAATTTTATTGTTGGGTTTGTGTTCTGGAGTAAAATATAATGGGCACATACAGAGAACCTTTTTGTGTTGAAAAATAGATTTAGGACCCACTGCTAAGACACATTGAAAATCAATGCTCTTTTCCCATTGAGCATGTAGTAATTTTGTACTATGGATGCTACTATCTTGTTATTACATGTGACCATTTATTTGGAGGCAAAATACTCAAAAGTTGCAAGTTCCTTGCAATGCAGATCAATTCTTAAAAATTTTAACAGTATTTTTAAAATCTAAAATAATTTATAAAAATAAGAGTATGATAGTTTATTGTGCCAGGCATAATACAACAGGATAAGTGCTGGCTTTAGAATCAAAACATGTATTCACATCCTGGTTTTGCCCCTTAATGCCTGTGTGACTTTGAGGAAGTCACTTTACTTCTGTGGGCCTCAGGTTCTTCATCTATAATATAAAGACATCTGGATTAGATGGTCTCTTTATGGTCCCTTTCAGCTCTAAATCTAAGATTGTGTGTGTGTGTGTGTGTGTGTGTGTGTGTGTGTGTGTGTGTGTGAGTGAAAAATAAACAAAAGCTTTGGGGGGGGGGGAAAGGCAGTGAGGGGGTGTCTAGACCTGTGGTTTCATTGGCTCCCTTTCTACTGATGCAGATCAGCCAGCATTTTCCCTGCAACTTTTAGTTATAAAAAACTGCCGTAGTGCACTGGGAGCATTCTATATTATCTAGAGTCACATAATCAGTATGTCAGAGGGAAGGGACTTTTGAACCTAATTCTTCCTGACTTGGAGGCCCCATGCCCCTCTCTCTACTCTTGGTATGTTCTAACAGAACTGTTAGGATGATAATTTGCATTCTTTCTCATTACAATAAGAATTTTATAAAAGTAAAATGATTAGCTTAATCACATTAAAAAACTAAACACTAAGCCTTTTTTGTAATTTATATTTGTTATGCAGTCCTTGAAAGACTTTGAAGTTCAGGTTATTTCAGAAATTAGGTTGAATACTAATTTTAACAAAGTAAATTGAAATTTCTTATCCCGTCTGATTTTTGTCAGTTTTCCCATACATCCTCCATAAAGTATATATCAGCTTAGTATGTTTGAGACTTCCTTGTTCTTTTAATAACCCAGAAGTACCAATGTGTCCCATTAAAATTATTTATATGTTTTGTCAATGATTGGCCTTGGCCCATCTCCTTTTCCAGATAATGTCTTAAAAATGTTTATTGCATGCAAATGTGTCATAGCAAATTGATGAACCCTTGTGTATGTCACAGTGGCTCTTCCATTGCCTTTTAAATTGTTTATATTAATCTGATGTCATATTCCACAATTGAGTCACAATGGGGACAATGTTTATGTTAAAAGAAAGATGGATTTTGCACTAGCAAGCGGTTTTGGATCAGTACAAAACACTGTCTTTCCAGATCCAATCAAGCCAGATTTCCTATTCAGTTCACAGAAGATCATTTGTATTGTAATGTTACTCGTTCCAACAAGCACTTAAGGGTACTGGTAGGAACTGGACCTATGATAGCAAATATAGAGAACTCTGAGATGAGGAAGACTTACCCCTTCCAACTTCTGTAATTTTTATAGTCGGCGGAGGTTAAGAGATCTGTCTAGAGTAATACAACTAGTTAAGTGTCTGAGGCTGTACAACAATATAGGTCTTACTTAACTCCAAGGCCAGTTCTTCTTCCTGTGTACAATGCTGTTTCTTGAGATAATTTACATCAACTCATTTTTAAAAAATAGTCATATTGTTAATGCGGCAGGCTTTTTGACTAAGTTTATAAAAGTGAACAATTTAAGAGTTTTTGGAAGTCTGTTGTCTTTATGAAATAGATTATTTTCTTTAAAACATTTAAAAGTCAACTAAATTTCTCGTTTTCATTGACCTGCACATTGCAAGTCTTAAAGTTTTGCTCCAGTGGCATATTTGTAAAAGAATGAGTAAATTTATAATCCTTGGTGGAACTTCAAGTAGGAATGATATTCAGGGAATATATTTTAGGTTTTCATTTCCCAAAATACTTGAATGACTTAAATGTTTTAAATCCTACTGCTTTGAATGTTTTTGGGTATTTGAAAGCAGTATAAAAAAGTGTAGAAATTAGGGGTGGCAGATCTTATTTTAGAAGTAGGTGAGTTGTAATCTGTACTGTGGAGTGAATGAGTGCTTATATCAATGAACATTCAAAACAGGTCTTTGGTGAATGATTTTCTCAAATATGGTTTCTCTTAGTCTATAGTTTTCACTTCACCGTTCACCTTTCTTTTAATATACTTCGTGTACCTGCATGTACCTTGGTTTAGACCATTTCATTTATTTACAGATTTTTGGTTGTGAGAACATTTGGTACTTTCTAGAAATGGCAGTCAGATCTACCTAAAGGTAACTTCTTTTTTTAAAGTCTTCATGGTCTGGAGTTGTAGGACATTTTTGTAGGAATTATAATCCTTCCCTTCCTCTCTCCCTCCATTACCCTGCATTTCCAAGTAAAATAATTCCAGTGATAGAATAGTTCTTCGTTGACTTTTGAAGTCAGCTCTACTAGTCATCCAGTAGCCAAGTTAAAGGCTATGTGGCTGTCATTTTCTGAGTATGAGGGGAGATATATGAATGCCTCAGTATTTGGTGAGCTCCAATTCCCATTTGGTTTTTCGTTCTTCAAGGAACCTGTGATTTTCATTGCTGAGTAGAAACTAAGGAGTAGATAATTTTAAAATACAATAGCAATGATATAAAATAATTAGTTTAAAAAAATGATGGTTTATTTTATGACCACTTGCTGAGGAATATTTGATCCTTTTAATAATTGATATACTCATCCAAGCATATCTTAATTCTTGAACTGGGCCCACCTACATTATTTTAGTAGATTAAAACTAAAATGAAAGGCCCAATTAGTCATTGGTAACCAAAAATCCAGAGGAGAACTTAATGTTATTCTTAACAAGTATTTGAAAACTCTTGTGAATGTTTACAGTATTAAATGAGAAGGGCCTTTGATGGAAGAATTCGTTTTTTGAAAGAAATGTCAGGTACCTAAATTAATAATCAGTGGTATCTTCTTCTGAATTAGTGTTTTACTTCTTGATAGAAAAGTGTAATCAGGTTTTATTAACCTAAAGCATAGTAAAAGAACTTACAGTTGGGAATAGCAAATACTGAATGAAACACTGCAGGGTAATATGAATAACCTCATTTAATTTTAAGAAAGACTAATATAAAGTTTCTTTTAAGGGACTGTTTTTGCTTTAGTATCTCTTCAACAGTTCTGGCACAAAGTAAGTTCTTAATAAATGCTAATTGATTTTTTTAAAAAGCCTTTACATTGTTGCTATTTTTATCTTGTTTCCTTAGCCTATTGTATTTTCTTTAAAGGGTTGTTCTGAAACCATGTATTTAGGAGCTTAAAACTAGTCATGCTCTTTTATTGTCTACAAATGAGATCTGCCCACCATCAATCATCTACCTACCTACCTGTGATTTCTGTGGATGGTGTAATAAAAAGAAAGCTTTCTGCTTTAAAATAACTTTCCGTGGTCAAATAGACTTGCCCTGAAAGTAGGAATTCTTAATAGGTTTGTGTGTGTGTGTGTGTGTGTGTGTGTGTGTTTATTTGTGTTTGTGACATCCCTGTGGCAGTGTGGCAAAGCCTATGGATGTTTTTTTTTTTTTAATTCATAATTGAAGGAAATGATAAATATCAGAGGGTAATGAAAATGAAGATGTAACTTTATTCTAGTTCATAGAACCCTGAAATCTATCAATGGACACCCCCCCTCCAGTTGCTGTGCTCTCTACACCCCCCCGACCCTTGTCTTAGAGGGTGGTTTTCTTTGTATATGTATATGTATTTGTGCTGAGTTCTTGGGAGACAATGGAAATAGCCCTTTCAAAGAGCTTACATTCTGATAGCAGAGACAATTATGTACATATAAAATATATACAGAACGAATACTGGGTATTTTTGTGAGAGGTCGTTCTCCCTGAATGATTGAAAAAATGTTTCTGAGGAAATTATTTATGTTTAACATAAGCAAATTTATTTTGAGTTCCAAATTCTCTCTGCCCCCTCCCGCCACCTATTAAGAAGGCAAGCAATATGATACCACTTGTACATGTGAAGTCATGCAAAACATTTCTTAGGAAATTAAATAACTAGTTGATTGCATGTACAACGAGGAGGTTGTGGAGTGAAAACTGGAAGGTTCCTATCTCATCCTAACACTCAGTTTCTTAGGCAGGTAGGTTGTATATCATCAATGATAGAAATTAATATTTTTTCCCCTCTGTTTTCCTAAAGCTTAGTATAAGGAAGAGGGAGATCATTATTAGGGAAACTTAAGCCTTATTCTTTGTATTTTTGCATAAAGTTTAAACTGTTCTACTCTGAATTATAGTTATTACTTTTATTAGGCACTTAATACATATTTAATTATTTTTAATTTCTTAAAAAGAATACCTGTCTATCCCACACTCCCCCTTACCACAAACTCCCTAAGGGCAGCCTCTTGTATTTATGCTTTGTGTTCTTTGAAAACCCTTAACATAATGCCTGGTTATCTATTAGGTGCTCATAGATTTGTGCTTTGGTTGTAATTAACACTTTCATTGTTTGAATACTTTGGATGCTGATCTCATGCTAATAATAGCCCATAAATTTTTCAGGTTTACAAATAACTTTTTTTTGGAGGGGGTAAGGCAAGGCAACTGGGGTTAAGTAACTTGCCCAAGGTCACACAGCTAGCAAGTATGTCAAGTGTCTGAGGCGGGGCTGGTGTTCTATTCACTGCACCACCTAGCTGCCCCTACAAAGAACTTTTTTAAGGTTTACATAATATATTATCTTTTCTGTCTTTAACAGTCAAGACCAAAGTTTATTGATAGAAATTTTTGCTAACCAAAATGCCTTTTCCGTAGTGCTAAGGTCATAGTAATAATCATCATCATCATAATAACTAGCATTTATATAATGCCTATTATGTACCAAGCACTGTGTTGTGTTGTTATCTCATTTGATCTTTGCTACAACCGTAGGAAGTAGATTCTTTTATTATCCCATTTTACAGTTGAAACTGAGGCTGAAAGTGACTTAACTAGGAGTCGCAGCACATAAAGTGTCTGAAGCTAAATTGGAACTCTGATGCTAGGTACAGTGCCAGTCTACCTGCCTCGGTAAATAGGTCTGAATTAATGACATTATGAAATAATGGGTCTTTTTCCTTTATATGATTCCTTTTGAAACTATTTGTAAATTTAATTTGTGAAAATTGGGCATTGTAATTCTAGAAGTTTTGAGTTTTAAGTAAAAAAAGAGATAAAGTCTTAGGTCCAATGCAAGTATACTTAAGTATATCTATCATAAATGCAAATCTCCTTATTCAAGGAAAGCTAAATATTAAAGTCAGACTACCTTTATATGCTTCCACTAATTTTGTAATAAAGTTTAACATTAGTTTTTAATACTTATAAATGAGGCAGTTTGCAGGAAACGTCTTGAAGGGGAACAAATCTGGGGAGCATTTTTAAGCAAGGTTTCCGTATGAAATACTGCTTTCCTACCCAGCTAGTTTAACTGTCTGTACTTTCTCTTAAAGAGAAGTGAATTCTGGGAGGAAAACATGTTCCTTTTGTCTTCTGTTGATCTTTCTGTTATTTGCTGGAGGGAGAGGTATATTCTACCTTTGGGAAACCTGCAAAACCAATCTCTTCCTATGTTGTTTTTGAGCCTTGAGCTGATTACTAACCTCTGCCCTTTTCTTAATAGTAAGTTTGATACTTTAAAAGAAAATTGTGCTAACTAGAAAAAAAGTTTTAATTGGAGTGAAGCCTATAAAGACAAATCAGTTCAGCATGGACAAGTTGATCTAAACAGGAACCTCGAGGAAACTAGATCCAGGTCTGAGAGTATGATTGGATTGAGGTTCCTTCCAGGCTAATGCTAATGAGCAATTTGAACATACCAGTACCTTACATCAATACCTCTTAAGAATTTTGAGTCAGTAGCACACATCTGTGGTTTTTAAAGGCATAGAATGGTCCTATTGGCTGATTCTTGTTTTGGTTTGTTTCTTTTTGCTATTGTGTCAGTATTTTAAGTGTTACAAATTGTCTCCAAAAGTAACAGTGTTGTGTTGACCTTAATAATGGGGGGAGTGATAGAGGAGGTGTGAAGTGGTCAGAATTTTTATTTTATCAGGGCTGGGTTTGCTTATAGGAATGATGGCTTGGGGCAGAATGATAGAACCTTTTAGAAAGAATTATGTGTCCATCTATTGACTATCTCCCTCTTACCTCCCCCTTTTTTTTTCACCAAGGTAGTACTAAGACCTGTTTTTTAATAATTAGGTAGAAGGAAACTAGCTCCAGAATGAAGATTGAATTTTAAATTAATTGGGTTAGTTGGAAGGTTATATACAGGTATACTACACAGACCTTTTTTTAAAAATTTGACATAGTATATACTGCTTATCCATTTTTAGTTCACTCTCTTTTTTCCTTTTTATTTTTTTTCCATTTTTCCATAGGTTCATTATTCCTTTTCTTTCGCTTGCCTATCACTTGTAGGCCTTTACCTGTAGCTTTGATACAAAGTGTCTCTTAGCTACTTAAGCCGAACTTCTCTCTCTGAATGTGGGCTCTACTAGAAGACAAATACTGCTTAAAGTACAAGATAGCTTAGGAACAACAGAAACCCCAAGGGTATGTTTCATCTTATGTTACAAGTAGAGCTGAAGGAAATTTGACCTATATTAAGCACTTAAACCATGTCTGCCTTTCCATTATTTTACCATTTGTCCTAAAATGGAATACTATAGAAAAAAGGAGAATTACAGTTTTTAGGAGGTTGTATTTTTTAAAACTACTATTTGTAGTTATAAATACTCTGTGGAGTGCCTTTAATGTAAAGATCTGTGGAATGATCTAATCCATAGTACTTTGACAACCTGGCAATACTTTTTGTCTTTTGACTTATATTTTATATGATTGTTAAGGGTCCTAATTGGATTTAGAAGGCATTCCTTCTAGAGCTTTCCATACAACTTAAATAATTAAGTGATGTCCATATTATATAACACACTTAATTTCAGACTTGTAAAGATGAAGCAAAACTTAGCTGCTGGCAGAATAGGTCAATCTTTTCCAGTCCTGTGTTGTTTGGGAAGATTATACCATTGAATGTCTCATATGTCTCATATTTGATCAGTGGATTTGTAAATGCTAAGGGGAGGGGGGAAACTAGGTGCGTTCTCTATAAACATTTTTTTCCCCAAATCGAAGCATAGTTAATTTTGGTACTCTTGAGTAATTTTAGCATTAGTAAAACTCCTGATTTTGAGTAATTTTTTTCCAAGTCCGTATATCCAGTCAGTTGCTAAATTAGCTTATATGTTCTTCCTCCATGTATTCCTTTCTGTTTCTTTTCTTACACATCCATTAACCTAGAATCAATATTCTTTTTACCTGAAATAGTACTGTAACCTCTTAATTAGGTTTCTGCTTCGAAGTCTAGCCTTTTATGCAATACAGAATACTATGCACTACTGAAAAATGAATATTAGTAAATTGCCAGTTTCTCCTCCATTAACAAAATCTTAAGTGGTTTCCTTTCCTCTAAGATAAAATATAAACTGCTCAGCCAGGCATTTAAAGCCTTTCACAGCCTGACTTTTTGAGACTTACAAGATTCATGTTATTCCTCTACAATCTGGTTAAAATGGCCTACATGGATTCTCCTGAGCTGTCTTTATGCAGACTCTGGGCTTGATATGGGCCTAGCACCTGGAATGTTCGTTCATTCTCTTTCTACTTTTTAGAATATTTAGCTACCCTCAAGCCTCACCTAAATATCACTTCCTATAAGAAGCTGTTTTCTGAGTTCTCTAGACCATATACTTTCTCTTCCCTGAAATTGCTTTTGCTTATTTACTGATACCAAGATTGTGCCTCTCAGTTAAAAGCTAGCTTTCTTGACCTTGTAATAGTATCTTGAACATAGTTGGCACTTAATGATAATTATGTTGAATTGAATTAATGCTTTGTTTTGTCTTATTAAGCTTTTAATATGCTTTTCAAGGATATTAACAGCATGACTTTGTGGAGAAACTGGAAATTGCTGGTCTTGGAGTCATAAGACTGAGTGAGGTTCAAGTCCTGACTCTGACACTGGCTGTAAGACCCAGGGCAAGTCACTTCTCTGGGTCTGTTCCTTTGTCTGTAAAATGGGGATTGTGGTGGTATTTGGTCTACTTATATCTCAGAATGGTTGAGAAGGAAGGACTTTGTAAATCAGCAGCTGCCATACAATGAGTTGTTTTCCACTTTGATACTTTGAAAGCTATAGTAATTTTATTGTAAATACTCTTTCTGTTGACACAAATCAAATCTCTTATTTGTCTTCAGTTGCCATAGATGAAAATTTTATCATTCTGTGGGAACCAATCTTCTGTTGATGAGCATCTCTTCGTTTATTCATATCTTGTCTCAGTAGACTGGTACTACTTGAACCAATTTTATATATTGTAATAATTTGGAAACTCCAGTCATACTCCCATCTTATGGCATTGATGACCATGTGGGAAAAGGTTTAAAAATGGTAGGAAAATTATCATTACTTGAATGTTTATACTCTTAGAATTATGGCTAATAAGCTTGTGTTTTTATTCTAAGTGAAAAGGATTAGAATATTGATCTAATCTCAGGATTATTTAATTTCAGAGAAATTAGGAGGCCCTCTATCTTTTATGTGATTCAAGAAATCTTGAAAGTTGAGTTAATGGTTCCATAGAACCGTTTATCTATAATGAACACATGATATACTGGTAATTACCCTGAGAACTGGTAACATACAGTTTTTATACTGCAAAATGAGCAACATTTTTGTTCTCTAAAATACCTGAGGAATAAGAGAGCATGATATACTGAAAGGACCTTATTTACCTCTGAACCTTAATTTATCTATAAAATGAAGACAATAATAATTGAACTACTGCCTTGGTCTTGTTTTGAATATCAAGTTAAGATGGTATGTATAGTGCTTTTTAAAAGATAAATGTGGGTTGTCATTTCCACATATTGGTAATACAAATGATATATTTAGTTATATAGTACCTATTTATTTTCCTAATGGAACGCTACACAACTAATAACTTTTCACATAAATTTAGTAACATGGAAACACTAAAGCTTAGGGAAAATTATTTTGAAATCATAATGGTGTTATTGCAGAAACCCATGATAGCATACATCATTTCACGGATTCCATGATTAAAAATCATTGGCTAGGTTACCTTCAGGTTAAAAGGGTAAACGTTTATGTTCGTAATAGGGAAAGGTCTTTATATCAAAATTGGAAGAAAGCTCGAAAGATCTTAGGGAGGATAACTTAGGATTGGAGGAAAAAACTCCCCGAAGTTCTGCCAATACTATTTCTTTGCTTTTATGAAGATGGAAAAACACTTCATTAAAGTTTTATTATTCCATCCTTAATCACAAGTAATTGACAACTAATGTGAAAGTTTATTGGATTGCATTCCAAGGTTGTACTAGGACCCAAAATGTTAACTTAAGCCTTAAATATGTTTTAAAAACTTAAATGTCAAGATTTTATGTTTCATAGTCTGTTTTTCATGAGTGAATCTTATTGTTTAATGTAGTCAGAAAATTAAAAGCCTTCTACCTTCTATATTTTAAAATACCTATTATGAGTAATGTATTGTAGCACTTTGCTTATTCCTTATTAAAAAATGGTGGAAGAGAAAAGATTAATTGGTAAAGTTATAATCAGGGGAATATATCTTCAGGAACAGATACCCACACTATGACTGTCCCAGATTCCGTTTTCCCATGTGACATGATATATGTAATGGCTTACTCTCATTTGAAGACCTCAGAACTTTAACCAGGTAGTTTGGTGAACCAGGCTTAAACAGGGCCTCATAAACAACCTTTTCAGTTTTTTGGTGTTAGATTTAGTCAGCAGGTTTATTTGGGTATCGCTCCAGTTTTGGCTGTGGACGAGAATACTCTTCTACTCCCCACCTTCAACTTTTTGTGTGTTGTCTTCCCCCATTGTATTGTAGGCAGCAACTCTCTTTTTTTATTTGTATTTCTAGCACTTAGCACAGTGCCTGGCACATACTAGACACTTAAAAAATGTTTATGGACTGACAAATCCCAAAAGGTGTAGGTAAGGGCCAAATTTCAAGATTGGAATATATTTATCCACATGTGTGAATTGTATGGATGGCAGATAAGAAAGATCAAGTTCTGATGTAACAAACTCCAGGGTATCCAAAATACTTTTCAGAATGCTTTTATTATGGTGGTTGGTTGAGAGGCACAATAATAGTGTTAGGCTTTATAGCAGTGTAAGCACAGCAAATCATTTAATCCCATGGAGCCTAGGTTTCCTCCTCATCTTTAAAATAGGGGATAATATCCTTGAAATACTTACTAGTTCATGGGGTTGTGAAGCTAAAGCAAGATGATGTATATAAAGTGCTTTGTAAATCTCTAAGTGATATATAAAACTAGCTATTGTATTAAATATTGCTTTGAATAAATGGAACATACTTTTTTCCCCACAGAGAGATTTTGGTTGTCATAGTATTTATTGTGATTAGACCCATCCTTTCCAGTTTTTTAAATGGAGATGTTGGGGGGGAAGGATACAAGGTATGGAATTGGGTGGGATTGGAAGTCAGATGTTTGTTGTTCAAGGATTTCAAAATCATAACATTCGGTATAAAATTGCCTTCCACTGGTAGCTGAAGTTTTCATTTTTGTTTAATTAGGGAAGCATTTTAACACCTTGGACTATGAATTCATATTCAGAGGTTTGGGCTGTATTCCTGCTTTGAGGTAGTTATTTCTGACTTTTTGTTACAATCTTGTAATCACAGGGTTAAATATTTTATGTAGATGATTAAATATTTTATTCAATCAGGGGACTTAATTTAGAAAGCTTGCAAACTGTGACTGAATTCTGTGGTTTGTTTTGAGTAGTCAAAGGTAGAATTATCTTGGAAATAATAGAGTGAAATGATAAGGATTTTAGACGATATTTCTTAAATTTGGAGGTATACTTCTAGAGCCGCATTTCCCACTTTTTCAGTGAATGTAATTCTCCATTATAGCACAAAATCTTAAAGTCAGGCACTATTTCTGTGGAAGGGGAACTTTTTATAATATAAATCACCTTAGCCTGCTTAAAAGTTTTTAAATTTTAGAGAAACATAGGAGATCTGAATATTTTTTTAGCTAGCTATGCACAGGAAAATGAGGTGACGTGTGGAAGGAGGGTGGTGTTAGAGTAAGCAGATATTTTTTTCCCCTTCATGAATAAGTAAGAAAAGAATTCTTGCTTACAAATTGTATTTTTCAAAACATGTTGTTATACCTTCTAAGACTGTCCATCTTAAGTTAAAATGTAGGTTTGAGAAGTTGAATTCCCCTTAAGTATTAACTTAATTATTTCTTTTTTTTTCCCCCCGCAAAGGTTTGGGCCCCATGGAATCCCTGTGACAATTTTCCCCAAAAGAGAATACAAAGAGAAACCTGAAGCCATGCAGCTCCACAGTAGATCATTCCAAGAAGGAACAGAAATCAAGTGTGACTTGAATGGTGCTGGTCCAGATGACCATTCTCCCATTCAGCCTCCAGAACCTACCCTTGCTAAAAGCCTGTGGACTTCTAAACCACCTCCTCTCTTTCATGAAGGAGCACCTTATCCTCCTCCTTTGTTTATCAGGGACACATATAACCAATCAATACCTCAACCTCCTCCTCGGAAAATTAAGCGACCCAAAAGGAAAATGTACAGGGAGGAGCCTACTTCTATAATGAATGCTATCAAACTACGACCCAGACAAGTCCTATGTGACAAATGTAAAAACAGTGTTGTTGCAGAAAAAAAGGAAATTAAAAAAGGTGGCAATGCAAGTGACTCCTCTAAATATGATGATAACAAAAAACGGAGAAATGAAAGTGTAACTACTGTGAATAAAAAACTTAAAACTGACCATAAAATGGATGGGAAAAACCAAAATGAAAGCCAGAAAAGAAATGCTGTGGTCAAAGTTTCAAATATTGCTCACGGTAGAGGCAGAGTAGTTAAAGTGTCTGCTCAGGCAAATACTTCAAAAGCTCAGTTAAGTACTAAAAAAGTGCTCCAGAGTAAAAACATGGATCATGCAAAAGCTCGGGAAGTGTTGAAAATGGCCAAAGAAAAGGCACAAAAGAAACAGAGTGAAACTTCCACTTCCAAAAATGCACATTCTAAGGTTCACTTCACCCGTCGGTTTCAGAATACCAGCTCAGGTTCCCTTCCACCCCGGTTGCGTTTGAAGCCACAAAGATATAGGAATGAAGAAAACGACTCTTCCATGAAGGCTGGACTTGAGAAAATGAGGAGTGGCAAGATGGCACCCAAACCCCAGTCTCGCTGCACCTCTACCCGCTCAGCAGGTGAGGCCCCTTCAGAAAATCAGAATCCCTCAAAAGGTCCTGAAGAGGCCAACAGTGAGGTTCAGGACTCAAGTGAAGTACATGTGCCTGATGAGCAGGATGAACAGCAGACATTGGGCAAAAAGGGCAGCAAAAGCAATATCACTGTTTACATGACCCTAAATCAAAAGAAATCTGACTCTTCCAGTGCATCAGTGTGTAGCATTGATAGCACAGATGATTTGAAATCTTCCAATTCAGAGTGTAGTTCTACTGAAAGCTTTGATTTTCCTCCAGGCAGTATGCATGCACCTTCCACCTCTTCCACTTCATCCTCTTCAAAGGAAGAGAAAAAGCTCAGTAATTCCTTGAAAATGAAAGTCTTTTCCAAAAACGTCTCTAAATGCATCACACCAGATGGCAGGACCATATGTGTAGGGGACATTGTTTGGGCCAAGATTTATGGCTTCCCATGGTGGCCAGCCCGTATTCTTACTATAACTGTAAGCCGGAAAGATAATGGCCTGTTAGTCCGACAGGAGGCCCGTATTTCATGGTTTGGGTCTCCAACAACATCTTTCCTTGCACTATCACAACTGTCCCCCTTTTTAGAAAACTTCCAGTCACGCTTTAATAAGAAGAGAAAGGGCCTGTATCGCAAGGCTATCACAGAGGCAGCTAAGGCTGCAAAGCAGCTGACTCCCGAAGTGCGGGCCCTGTTGACACAATTTGAAACGTGAACATGGACAGTAAGGTAGGCAAGAAGAGTTTGGAGGCTCCACAAAGTTTTTTTTAGGCTAGTTACAGATAACTTACACAAAGTAGACTTGGCCAAAACCAGGAAGAGAAAAAGAAATTGCACTCAGTTGGCTGCTTTTTTTTAATAACTAAAATTGATCTCTTGATAACTTTCCTGAAAGGCAAAGTAAACCAATTGAACATGCAATCAAATTTTTCTTAATGTGTGAGAAATTTAGCAATATTTTCAAGTAAAAATCTTGCATTTTTAAATTCCTCAACCTTACCCAAGACATAGGAGCCATAGCCTCAATTGAAAGGCATTTTTTTGCAGGGAATATGCATCAGATTCTTCCGAATATGTAGCCTATTACTATGTGACACAGGTTACAGACATGGGTGATGGTAGTAATAGCTGTGAGTGGGGTGGTCCAGTAGGAACGTTTGGGATTTTAGTGACCACTTGTCTTTATTTTTATTTTTTTTATAAATTAAAGAACACATAAGCCTTTCTATGCACACAAGAGCATAAGTTTGACAATTGAGTTTTTGACAAGCTGAAATAGGGATGGATGCTTACTGTTCAGAGGCAGGCTGCAGAATTGCTCAAGAGTTTGGGATCAAGGGCTGTCAATGCTGCATAGTTGTGAATCATAACTTCCTGTTTTTCTTCCATTAAAAAAAAATCTTCCAAGGTTCTGACTTGGGAGTTTATAGATAGAGGTTTGTTTTGAAAAATGTAAATAATTGATTGCTAAATTGGTCAGATTTTCTCCTGACTGGCTGTTCCTAAATTTTTAGGATACGTCCTAGTAAATTACACTTTGTGAATTACTTGTCATGTGTAATTGTTGCATTTTGGATGTACCTAATTTCATAATTTTGAAAAAAATATTTCCGTTTAAGGTATCTGTTTGCAGGTCAGAAAGTAAGAAAATGTAATTGTGTAATGCTCTGATATGTACAAAAATGTAAATAAAATTGACTAAATCTGAATTATTTGTGTGTGTTTCTCAAAAAGCTTTGAAAATAAATTTCAGAATTTTAGAAAATGAGTATTTTCTATATAGTGCTTAGAGATAGTAACAGATCAGAATTTAATTTCTCATTTGCCCTGCCACAGAATGTTTTTTTTTAATAGGCTCATGATATAAGACATTATTCAATACATAGTTCGTAAAATTGGATCTTATGTAGCACAAAGAAGGGGTCCATTATATTTCTAGGTTTGTTAGCTTATAAAGGTATGAATTTTAATTCTCATTGATAAGTCTTAATTTTTCATCACATGCTCAAGTTTTCACAAGGAGGTATTTAAATTTAGTCTCCTGGTCTGTTTGGTCCTTTGCCCAATATTATTGCCCGCTTGGGGCTTGCTTTTTTTTTTTTTTTTTTAAATGCTGGTGACTCAGCTCCCTCTTCAGTTATTCTGTGTTCATGCCCATTTGACTTTAATTGCTTTCTCCTTTTTTAGGTTTGCCCTGTTAGGGAAATTACACTTGCCTATGTATCAGAGCAAGTTATGTACCCTGTTTTTCTAAGTTGCTTCATACAAAGGCAAAATTTTTTATGTGAATTTTTTTTAGCTTTTTTTTTTTAAAACAGGTGCATTATGTAATTTTAAATGATAGAAGAATTGACACTTCAAAAGACTTTAGTGCCTATAGGATGACAGAATTAGATACTTTAATTACTTTTGTGGATTTCCAAATAACCCAATTTGAAACTTATACTATTTTACTATTATTACACATTAAATGTGCTGCCTGTTGGTAGTTTAACTCATCTGCATATGATGAGTTATCAGTTTCCTTAAGCTTACAGTTACTTATGCATAAACTATGAAAACCAGGTTTTCTGCTGGATAATTTAAGTAACTTCCAGGAGAACTCAATGCTTTTTGATTGTAGTAAACACACAAGTTTAAAATTTTTGATTGTGAGATGTTGTTTCACTTCTATAAGATGTATTCTTTCCTGCAAACAGAAACAACTACAATATTTCAGGACTAATTATTTGCGCTGCATTTATCAATCTTTAGTATTGTGACTGGTGCAGTGGAAAAAGTACTGGATCTCAGGAGTTAGAACCTGGGTTCAGATCTTAGATCTGCTACTTTAACTTTCTGTGTGACATTGAGAAAGTCACAACCCTCTTGGTCCCCAGTTTCCTTATCTGTAAAATGAGGGGGTTGAACTAGATGGCCTCTAGTCTCTTCCAACTCTAAATCTGTGATCCCATAATTAAAGCAAGTTGATAATCTAGAAGCTGAACTCAATTGTGTTATTGATTGCCCTGTGGTTATTAGAATAATTTGTTAGTGGGGGCTATCAACACAAATTGTGAGGCGTTTTGGTTTGAATTTAATGGACTGTTGATTAGACCTAAGTTCTTTGGCAAGGGCAAAAATAATCACCTTTAACTTGATTTTATAAACCTTTACTGTCCCAGATACATTGTGTATATAGTGATTACCTTATATCTTTCGCCTTAGTAATGGTGTTTGACAGGTATTTGCTTAATGTGAAACAAATTTGTTTAAAATTTTGGAGGATTAAAATAGTATCAGTGACCATTGACCAAAGAAATGAGTATTATATATAGGGTGTGCTAATACATTTTTGGAGAAAGGAAAGAAAAAACTGTCCTAACTAAATGATACATATTCTGGTTTTATATAATGTCCATCTCTAAGGTAAACAGACCCATAATCACATATTTGCAGTCTTAATTGTCAAGTTCAGTGGTTGCCTCTGTTAGAAAATAAGGCACTAGGGTTTATGTCCTTAGGATATCATTTTCATCTCAGAAGTTTTTTGTAAAGTTGACACTGAAATGGCTTATGTTATATCATACTTGTACTCTTCTGCTGTATGCTTTCTCAAAGCATTTTGTCCTGATGTGTATAGATAGTTTTCTGCTCCAACACCTAGAATTTCCTTTACCACAAGAAGAAACTGAGCTGCATTAGGTAATCCTGAATTTATTTTTAGAGTTCATTCTAGAATGTTACAAAAAAGAAATTAATTTTATTTTCTCCCTATATGCATTCATAGTTACATGGGTATTTTTCTTCTGCATAGAAGGAAAAGCTACTTAGTGGGCCAGGTGCTGAGAGTGTGAAAGATGGACACATAAAAAGAAATTACAGAGGGGGAGCTAAAAGCTAAAAAATGAAACAAGTCAAGGCAGGAAAGGGAATCATTGTTTTGATTTTGAAAATGTTGCTTTCCCAGTTGACTCAGAACTGAATGATAGACCTCAATGCAGTTAGAAGGTAAGGAATGAACTTGATTTTGGATTCAGAGGTTGCTGATAAATATAAATCGTCTATTAATACTTTTATTTTACAGATTATGAAACTGATAACTCAAAGGTTGACTTGTTCAAAGTGATATAAATATTCTAAAAAATAAAAAAAAGTGATTCCTAGATGTGTATTCCTACCAGGTCATTCCCCATGAACCTCAGGATCACTAGTATTGATTGAGTCATTTTGCTCTTGGGGGCAGGTAACTGTTTTTGTCTTTTTCTTATAAACCCCATGCTGAGAACAGTGCCAGGTACAGTAAGTATTTAATACTTGTTGACTGATATATAAATTGTTATAACAGTGAATAATTATAGTTTTATTAAAATGTGATGGTGTTGCAGAACTATTATCTAGTCATAGTGTAGAGTAAGGAGAGAATACATTGTACTCCAGTAAAAAGCACAAGCTTTGTGCAATGACTTATAATCTATTAATACTAAATAGTGATCCTAATGAATTGTGTGGTGTACCTTTTATTCACTTGACAATTAAATACTAGGCCTAATTTTACCCAGTAAGTCCATAAGTAATATACCTTGAATTTGAGTTAATTTTATTAAATATTAAATGTTACTTCTGAAATGTCCTAAAAAGCATAGGATGTTAAAACTTGGGTTTAAGGAAGTCTTAGACCATGTAAACCTAAAAGGGAAAATTATGGTAGCAACATAGGACTTTGGTGTCAGGGTATTTTGGATGCTGCTATTTTCCACTTAGATCAAAGACTAGTAGGAGATGAAATGCCAGTTTCAGGAGACTAGCATTTTTGAGTCATATTAGGCTTATATCAGAGAATTGTGATTTCTCAGTGTGTATGCTAATATTATTGAACTTATTGTTGGCATAAGACCTTTGAAAAACTACGGTAATTTAATTAAGTGATCTGACTTGGAGAGAACTCTTAGTTTAAATCGATCAACGAATATTTAATAAGTATTTACTCTGTGCCATAGAATATTAAGCTGAATTATACTGTGCATACATGTATTGCTGTGCTGACATTTACAAGGGCTTTAATTTTGCAAAATTGCCGATATCAAAGGAAACATGATACTTATATATGTCCCTTTCCGTATTTTGATGTATCTTGTGATTTTATCTATTTGGGTACTTCTGCCACTAATGCTAATTGTAACTACATTAGATGTTTTCCTAGTTTATCTCAGATGGATTGAATTTTCAAAGGCGATGATTAACAAACATGGGATCACTGTGTTATTGACAATACCTTTTAATAGGAGTGATTATAAACAATTCCAATTTGACATACATAATTTGAAAAGAATGAAAAATAAAGTTAGCATAAGGAAACCCATTAATAAATAAAAATCAAGTGAATTAGGTACATTTAAATTTCAGATTAGTTTCTGGATACTTAAGTCCACAGTTCTCTCCTTTCTAGTTCTTGCCCTTTTTTCATTTTACTCTTTAGTACCCTTACTAATGACTGGTTTAGTACCATAAAGGATTTGTTTTAAGACAAGTTAAAAGTCTTGAAATAAACAGAGTTTTTCATATGTGTAGATTTTTTTTTTTTTTGCCTTTTTTAGGGGGGAAGGCTGGGCAACTGGGGTTAAGTGACTTGCCCAAGGTCACACAGCTACTAAGTGTTAGGTGTCTTGAGGCCAGATTTGAACTCAGGTCCTCCTTACTCCAGGGCTGGTGCTCTATTCACTGCACCACCTAACCTCCCCTATGCGTAGGTTTTTAACTTGCTGTGTTGTCATTTAAGAAATTTAACTGAAAATGTCAAAAGAATTAGAATCCGTGTTTTTTACTTTCCATGTGCAAAAGTGACATGCATGATTTGTGAATCAAGACAGGGAGTTTCTCTACCCCTCCCCCCAAGTTCTGTACCATTAGTAAAAACTACTCTCATCAGAGCTCTAAAGGTCTAGAATTTAGTTAGCTACATATTCATAATTAAATTCATTTTTTACTATGTATACTTGACATGTAAATTATATATGTAAATCCAGGTACTTTTCCTTTTTTAAAAAAAATTGGGGCATTTCACTTTTATAATATGTCAGGTGCTTATCTTAGTTTTTAAAGAGATGGGCTGAATAGTGGCAAGTCAAGTCTTGGATTTTTGGTGTCTAGGTTGAAATTAAAAAAAAAAGCCCTCTAGTTACTGAATTTAAAATAATTTATGGAGAGATTGCTTCTTTATTATACTGAGAAGAATGGAAGATTCTATCAAAGGTTAAACAAAAGCTATAGAGAAGACTCATGGTGATAAGAGTTACAAACTTAGACGATATCTAGAAAAGAAAATTTTGTCAGGCAGCAGCAGTTTTCTTTGATATTTTTATTTTTCTCCTTAAATTTAATGTACATAGCTCTTTTTTTTGAAAAAGCATATGTTGCCATAAAATACTGATGGTAATGGAAACAATTAGGGTAGACTCTTAAAAAATACGGTTTTGAAGGTGAGAATCAAAGACTTGCCCCAAAGAAAAACTTTCCTCCAACTCTTTTTAAGATTCTAAGACAATGGGGATAAAGAACATCTAACTCTATTAATGGAATTTGCCCGTTACTTTAGAAGAGTGCATCTGTCACATTCTTTTAATTCTTCAGAGATCTAACTGCAAATCTAAGCAGTGTTAACTTGGTTGTGTTGGTTTTCAAACTTGCATAGAAATGAACAAATCACAGTTCAGGTTTTTCAGGCTATTAATATATTTCCCTTTCCTCTCAGAATTTGAAATATAGTTCATACTTTAGCAGAGTTTTTGTAAAGCAACTTTGTAAAAAGTATCTAAACTTACTTATTTTTTGGGCAAAGATTCAATTTTAAAGCCTTTGTAAAATCTGGAAGAAATGTTTTTCCCAGGTGGAATAGGTTAAAACTTTTCATCTAGGTAATTACACAAATACATGTGCGTGGACACAATCATAACTGAATGAAGCCCAACCTGTTAAATATAGAAGTTGGAGGTGGATTGGCTATCATTACCTGTAGAACCTGTCACATGAGCTGTTACATATACTTTTTTGTTTTAAAGACAGACGATAGTTACTTGTGAGCTTTCTGCATTAGTTATTGATTAATTTCAAACTATAAATTAGGATAAAATTTAAGATTATAATTTTTTGGCTTGGGGCCTATGAGGAATAAATGAAGGTGGTATGAAGTAGTATGAGATATATTTATAGTTAGGCAACCTAGTTGGGAGCACTGATTTTGTTGCCTATGTGACCATATGTAAAGTAAAGTCATTTTTAATCTTTTGAGGCCTCAGTTTCCTTATCTCAAAAGTAAGATTGAACTAAATGACTTATAATAACCTCACCCAAAATTATAATCCTGTCACAGCTGCCCCTTGGAATTTTTTAAACACTATTCTAGATTAGTATTTAAGAATCCTCCCAAGTAAGGTAAAATTTCTAGTTTATCTACTGGTTTGTTAGGCGTGGAATGTTGTATAGTAACATAATGCTGTAAAATTACTTGAATATCTTTGCCATTACATACTTGAATATTGTTTAGTAGCATGTATGGTTATCATTAGTATAATGGGGAAAACATAAAAATGGTATTTTAACTGCAGAAGTCCAGTTATTCATATGTTTAACAAAGAACTTATATTCTGTTCGAATGTGAGATAGCACAAATCTGGAGAAAAGTTTTAGATATATAATGGGTGAGGGCCTAGAATCTTAAGTGCCTTTAAAAAATGGACATTACAGGTCTAGGTTTCTACCTTCTTTCATTTGTTGAACATAAACTATATTCACAGCCTGGTGAGTTTGTAAAGATGTATATGACACTTTGTCCAAAAGGAGTTTATAATCTAGTAGCTCACTTGTTTGGTTTTTGTTTGTTTGTTTATTTGTTTTTCCTTTTTGGAGGGGGGAAGGCAGGGCAGTTGGGGTTAAGTGACTTGCCCAAGGTCACACAGCTAGTAATTGTTAAGTGTCTGAGATAGGATTTAAACTCAGGTCTTCCTGACTCCAGGGTGGGTGCTCTATTCACTGCGCCACCTAGCCGCCTAGTAGCCACTTGTTAACATCTTTTCTCCCACACTATATAAAACATTCATTTATAACTATGAACTTGGATCAGATAATGGGTGGCATATATCCATAGAGGGGAAGAACATAATCTGTGTGCTTTAGATGTGGATACACATTATATCTATCTTTGGGCAGGGCACGGTTGAGATGTTTTGGGGCAAAGCCTATTGTATATTATTTGATCATTAGATAGAGTTAGAGCTAGAAATGGTCTTAAATGTCATCTATCCAGTCTTCTCATTTTATAGATGAGGAAACAATTCCGGGAAGGTTTAGTAACTTGCCTGAGGTCAAGCAGGTATTTTCACTGTCTTTGGTCCCCTAAGCCAGGGATATTCCCCTTTCTCATTTCTGCCTCCTGCTTCCTTCCTTTCATCTGCTTTTAATACTAGTTCATTTTTTCAGCGTCTCCTCAATTAGACTGAGGTTGAGACCAGGGATTGCTTTTTGCCTTTTATGTTCCCAGAGATTAGCACAGTGCTTGACACATAGGTGATTGAGAAGTATTTATTGATTGACTGTGACAGAAAGTAAGTGATAAAAATGGTTAAATTACCTGTCTGTCCAAGGTCATAGAGATAGTTGAAGAGTTAGGATTCCAACTCCATATCTAGCACTCTTTGTACTGTACCACTTTCCGCACACCCTTTTGGTTGAATTATTTTTAGTTTCTGAGGTATTTTATTTTATCAAACATCTTTTCTCTGGAAACCTGAAGAGAAAAAAAAAATTTAGTTAAAGTTTGCCAGAGCTGAAGGTAAAATCCTACAAGTGGAAGCAAGATCTATAATAAAAAAGATGACCATAAGGCCAGTTGCAAAGACTGCTGAAGAATAGAGTGGGTAGGAACAGGCTATTGAATTCTGTTGCATAGATTTACAGACCACCTGTGCCTTTTAGGTCTTTTTTTGGATGTTTCATCTCAGCTCTTTAGTACTAAACTGTTTCTTTAGAATCCATTGTAAAATTGGAGAGAATGTGGTAATGATTGATGGGGTCCTTTCTGCATGTTGAGCTATCATATGGAGTAACATTGCTAGATGGATGAATCAGTTCGTTTCAGTAGATTATGCATTTCAACCGGAAATGTGGCATTTTATTATATTAACCTACATTACTGGTTCAAGAGTGATTGAAAAACAATAGGTAATTATTCTTAGGAATTCTTTGTAAACCCCTGCAAACTCCTCTCTTTTTGATGGTATATTAGTCAGGATTCGGTGGGAGATTCCTATTCCCCTTTTTGAGATGCATCCGTATCACAAGGACTTTAGCCTCTTGGATTTAGGAGGGAAGGACTGACAAATAGGAAAGGGGATATTTTTCTTTTAATAGGAAGTGGTAATTGTTAGCAAGGGCCTGGTCCAGTTTTGAAGCAGTATTAATGGGAGCTCTATTCATTAAACATTTGATTTTCTTTTAAGTTCTTAATTTCAAGTTAGAACCTGGGGCAGGGTAGAATTCTATTCAGTGTTGTTTAAAACATGAGAAAATAACTTGTTACTGCAGAACAGAAAACTTCTCAACCATTCTAAAGTGAGTTGTATATAAAAATGTTCCCTTGCCCATCTTCAATTATACTCTTGTGAGCAGAGAAAACTTATGTCTTTGCATTTATTTGTAACAAGATGAATTCCTATATGTATTCTAAATGTTTATTTTTAATTCTGGGCTTACTCCAAAGATCTTGACCTTCTGTTTTCTTCCCCTCTCCAGCATCATTGGATGGAGATTGATTTTTAGTCTTTGGTTGTTCCCCACTGCCTTTTTTCCTGTTACTTCTTCCCAGCAATAACTACTCTGTAGAGTGTAGTATGTAGCATCTATGAAATATGCATTCTTCTCTACTACAGTTGCTCTTTTCCTTCCCCAGTCCCTGCATAGAAAAGTGGTCATCTTGCACCGTTACCATTTTGCCTAGTCATTGCCCATCCAAAGGGTCTTTTTCCTTTTATTGGCCTACACAGGAGATTATTCCCTGGGGCAAAGTCTTTATGGACTTAAATTATAGTGAGGAGAAACTTGGCACAAACGTTAATAGAATGAATTTCAACCCTTTCCATTCATTGAGCCTATGCCATTTCACTGTTTTACTCAGAGAATGAGTTATAAAAGATTTTAGATATCATTTAGGCCTAAACCTTGATTTTTAGAGATGAGAAAAAGAAATAACTTATGGAGAGTGGAAGTCATTACCTTTATTCTTGTTTTACATGGTTTGGTTTTCCTTTGTACTTAATGGCTGCACAACATGATTCTCCTGTTGTCTAGCTATATTTAACTCAAATTCTAGCTGTATTACTATATAGTTAGTGACCACAACTAGATTTCACTTTGTATATCGCCAACATGATATGTAGACTGCTTTTTAAAAATATATATAATTCAGTAAAATGGGATGTCAGTTGAGTTCAGCAATCATTGATGAATATTGATGGAATGTCTTTAAGTGTTCAATATTGTACTAAGCACTATTTGTTAGTGTGAGGGGGACCTGTAAAAACAAATTTTGTAATAGTGATAGAGTTCTTCAAATCTTTTCTTCCTCTGTTGTGATTATTGTTGGTTTAGGGAAAATAAAATACCAAACCAAAATGACCATGATAAAACCTGGTTATTTTTCTAGTCACTTTAAAAATATTATTACCTTCTTCTTAGAATCTGTAATTATTATATTCCTAGCTAAATTCCATTTGTAATTGAGGTTTTTAAAATTTTTCCTTTTGAGGTGCTTTGTCAGGAATGTCCTGTCGGGGAATAAAACCTTTTTCTCTTGAGTTTCTGCTATTACTTTTATTTAGTACTTTTAAAAATAACCGTCACATTAGCTATGGGCAGTGGTTATTTTCCATAACAGGGATTCTAAAAGCCAAATCGAATAATCTGAAGAAGAAAATGAATTCTTAAGGAATAAAAATTTTGTTCATTTATATCTGCTTAGTAAGGAAACATGCAAATTCATGGAAATATGTTTATAGAATATTTTACAAAATAAAGCCTCAACATTAGCACCTTTATTGTCATTTTAATAATCATGAACAGCTTATTTTCATTACTTTCATTTAGTAGAGGTTTGTTATTTATTCAGAACAACTCAGGGAAACCCAGTAATAACTGTTACTTCATATGATAAGAATTTTAGGCATGGAAAAATATGCTTATGTGGTTACTGGAATTAAGAGGAAAGGGCCTCTAGTAGTCAGGGCATTTTTGTGCAATAGAAGCTGTGAGCATATTCATGGAAATTTAAGACTTTCCATCTTCTTCAGTTAAAACAAAGCTCAAGTCAAAAGTATACTTTAAATATGACAGTCACCACTTTCCCTGTATTTCTGAGTTTGCTTTGTGAGCAACTTAGTATGCCAGTTGTCTTGCTATGGAAGCAGATTGGTCCATGTTATTTTATAATTTAGTTACAACTGTGTACGTAGGCCCTTACACTCTCTTGTTTTCTGTTAGTGTTTTATGTAGCATCATGCTTTTTATTTATACATACATTCTGTGAAGCCAAAGAGTTATTCAGCATAAATGCATAATGAAATCTGCATAAAAGAAAAACTTTTTTTTTGTGTAAAATGGGTTTAAGAAAAAAAAAACTTGAATGACTACTTTATTTTTGTTAACTTGATTTTTTCTACCATAGGTCTCAACAAATGGCAGCATATTACATCAGACAGTGACGAGTCCTGCTGCTCCCTTACAGTGTCTGACAGACCACTGTGGATTCAGATTGGGAGCATTGAAGTTAACAGTGAAACGGGCAGGTCTGTCTGTTTTAAGCCCTGCCCCAAAGTGAAGGGGGGCATCATGTCATCACTGAATCATTCCCCAAATAGTCTAGGTTAGAGTTGATAAATTCATCAGTTATTTTTCTTGTTTTCATTGACATTGGTACATGTGTACCTCATGTAGATTTTAGGCTGTAATTAGTTTCCTTGATGATACCTGTCCTGCTCAGAGAGCAAGGCTGGAGTCTTCATGTGTGAGCTTTTGAAAATCTGGACCTCTTTTTCAGTTGGTATGCAGGGCCATCTGTTGTATGATCATATCTAGTAATAACGGAGTACCTCGGTCAAGTGGTCGTTTTTAAATATTTACAGCTCTCAATGGCCGTTTTCTTATTTGAATTTGATGTTGCTGTTGTTTGGATTACTTCTCATTGTACATATTCTTGGTCAATTTATCTTTGAAAGTTTACATAAAAGGAATAGAAATTGAGGGTGGCAAAGAGTAATGCCAAAATGCTGTTGTAATCTAGTACTTTAAATTTTATTATACTAAATGAGACCCTAATAAAAGCCTGAAAAGTTTTGGTGCAAGAGAACAGTTTTTATTCTGTCAGACTGATTTTGGGTTCTTGCTTTGGTCAGAAAGAGATTTGGATTTAATTGTTGGCTTTAGATTTCTTTTTTTTTTCCTTTAGATTTCGATATGTTTTGTACACTTGCTTATTTTCTGGAATTTTTGAGAATTTGTGTGAGTATCTCTGTATTGAAAGTATAGAAGCATATTGGCTCTAGTAAGTAGATGACTGAATTGAAACATTCTAAATCAAGTGTGATCAAAAGCTTTGGATATTCTGGACTCTTACCCATATACAGTGTCTCACTACCCTGTAGGTGATTTGTTGTGATCTAGAATGGATAGGTTTGTTTAGTTGCCCCTAAATAGTATTAACTGCATGAATCTTTTACACCTTTGCTTGCTTCCTTCAACTGAATTTGAAACCAAATGTTTCATAATACCGGAAGAAGACAGACACTGAGATTCACAAGAGAAGAGCCTGCGAATGCACAACAGGATGCAATTTTTAAGAAAAACGGGGGCACCATTAAGAATGGGGGACCATAAATCACTAGCTTTGTGGATATGATCCTTACTTGCTGACATGATTTCAAACAAGACATTTAACTTCATTGTGCTCTTTTCTCATTTGTTAAAAATAAATAATAGTTTCCAAGGCCTCTGAGGCATTTGAACCTAAAGTCTATAGGAATAAATGACTTTAGCATTATAATTATAACAATGAAGCATCTAATTTCATAAAGTTGTGACTTATATGAGTGCCAGAGGACAAAAATCTTTTGAACTGTCCAACTAATGTATTTTTTCAGAAGCAGTGACTTGTAATAGGCTGAACTTAGCTTTCAGAAATAATATTCCAACTAGACAAGGAGTTGTCCTTTTGAGTGGCCTGGATGTGTTGGTTAAACTTGGACCAAAATATCTTCATAATATTTGAAGTATTTCTGGCAGAAACACGTCTCTCATTGGTTGGGCAAAGAACTGATGCAAGGTGTTATAATATAATATTTCTCTCACATTAGCCTTATTTTTTACAGGCCTTGAGCCAGCAAGCGGACGAAGCACAAGGCCTCTGTTGCGCGTTAGCAGTAACACCAAGCAATCTGGCAAATAGTAAAAATGATAAATCAGTTTTGAAATTTTTGAAATATAATATTGTGGGGGTATTTGTTTATTAAATTCTGTGCATGATGTCTAGTTTATTCTTAGGCAACAGTAAATGTCACTTAATTTTGTTAGAAAATATGCCTCATGAAAATTTCTTTCTCGTGGACCATCAGTTTTGGAGTTCAGCTTTGTGTGGATCATCATTTCTTGGGAGGGGTAATGATATAGCAATAATTTCCTTAAATATGATTTCTTGTATTACCATCTTGACTTCAATCTTCATTCTTCTAGATCATGTTAAGAGAATCAGTGACCACAGTGGATTTTTTTGGATATTATAAATACACATGGTGTATTTTTTTTTTCCCATGGGCATGGGGTAGAATAGAGATAACTTTTTAGGCATCCTAGTGACGTCTGTGAGAAAGCTATTTCTGATAAGGGGTGGTGCACTGCATCAAAATCAAATTTATCTTTTGTATAAGGTACACATGTGCTTATGCTTTCTGCTGTTGTGTTTGTTAGAGGCAGAGGTTCTCTATTTTAGAGGATATCTTTGCTTGGACAAAATGCTTACAAATCAATGAAGATGCAAATACAGTAGCTAACGAAAATTAGTTTGCTTTTTAGATATACCTGTGCACTCTCAGTCTTGGCATTAGAAGATAATGTTATTCTGTGGCGATGCTTCTGTGTATGTTTGTCTCTGTTGCAAGATGTTGATAAGCAACCAGCCATCCTTTCTTCTCTTCACACACACAAGGCCCCTTTAATTTACAGCTGGTTTCAGAGGCTTTTGCCACTTGTTTGTGGCTCTGCTTTTAAGATTTGTGGCTAACCTTTTTTTAAAATAAAAAATTCAATGAATATCACAGTCCAACAAATGTGTGCTAAGTGCCAATTGTTGCTGCATTGTAGGGTTGGTGTGTTGCTTTTGCTTCCCAGAAGTACCAAATAGTTGAGCAGCTCTATTGTATTTAACAGCTTTTATATCTTGAGGAGTGTATGTGTGTGTGTGTGTGTGTGTGTGTGTGTGTGTGTACACATGTACACAAATACATTTTTAAAAGAGTGTAAACAGCTATACATATATATTTATATGAAATAGATGTTCAGACTTTCAGAAGGTCCTGTTTTTAGTAATTTTATATATAAAGATAGGATTAATTTCTTTTTAAATAACACTTTAGATAGTATTTGAATAAAATTTTTGTAAAATCCAGTTTTTTAATGATAGCTAATAATAGTGGCTTTTAATAGGTAAGGATTCATGTAACAAATACTTTAATATAGGAAACTAGAACATTTGTTGACTAAATGTTGACACAAATTGACAAAAAACTACTTCAGGAACAAATGTTTTAGTTTTTTGATTAGATACACATTAGCAAAATGATACTTCATGGTTCAGCTTGAGTATTTGTTCTTTGTTGGTATCTTTTGTTCAGAGTACCAGTAACTTATGTTCTTTTTATCATTTGTTTTGAGTTTAATGTAAAACCTAAAGACTTAAAGTTTAACCAAACACACTCACTTACAGATTCTATAAATCAGATGACATTGACATGGGTTTTTGGAATAAAAATAGAGCTAAATCTTGAATGACATAGCACTTTGTTTTTATGTAAGTTTATAATTATGCCTAACAACTTCTTTTTCTTTTTACTATATTTCAGCACAAAGACATTAGCAGCAGGCTAATTTCCTGGAGCTCGCTACACTGCCACAAGAGAACACCGGCTCTTCGTAACGGAAAGAAACTAGAGACTGATTTTTTTTCTTCTTTCAAATCTTCAACAAGGAGTAAATGTTAAGAGCCGTGACTAAAACAGAACCAATGTACCTGAAAGGGGTACTTGTAAATTGTAAATTGTTTCTATATCAAACTGAAGAAATGGCATTAGGGAAATATTTGATAAAACTTTTTGCAATAAATAATGCATGAGATGAGGAGGAAAATGATGTGAAGTGCACATGTCCGGAACTCACTTGAATTTTAAATCTGAAGAATAACTGACAAACTTCTTTTGATTGTGAAGTTCTTATCAGTCCATTTAGACATAAATCCCTGAAGATCAAGACGCAGGATGGTGGCAGGAACTGTTAGACTTTTGTTTTTCATTTTTAGCCTTCTTTGATTTTGTTACATTTTGTGTTTCTTCCAGTGCTTATGTTAGTCAGTGCAGATATGAGCATATGGTGCTTCTAAAACTACTTGAAGCCTAAGTCGGTTTAGCCAAGACCAAGGTTTCCTAGTAGAGAGATAATGAACAACTTTACATCTGGAAATTTTTTTCCCCCTAAAGCAGGGATGTAGCATTCTAAATAGAAAGGTTTGCTTGTTAAGAAATATTAATTTTATTTATTTACCACCAGTATTTAACATTTTGTGCACCTTTTAACAAATACCTTTTTTCTCCAAATTAGGAATAGGAGTAAGGAGGTGACTTTTTCTCACTGGTGAGAATCAGTATTTGGGAATGAAAATGTATATGGGATTAGCTTCTTTTTCTATGGAGAGATTTGGTGATTTTCTTTCCTTGATGACGGTTTCACCTAGTTTGGAAGATAAAGTTACTTTTTCTAGGTTTTGGAGAAGACCTCTGGAAAGAACTCCTTGTGGGAAGAAATCTGTCCAGTCGAAATGCAAGAAAAATTCTTACTAATATCAATAGGAGTTAAGCCTGGTGGAAGACTGCAAGAATGGGTCCATAGAGATGGCTTCAAACTTTTCATGCATGGAGCATGAATCCCTAATGATAGTGACCATATAAGTATTTGGTTTGGGGTTGTTTTTTTTTTTTTTTTGGTAAGTATGTAGAAATCTATTTCCTTCCCCTGCCCCCTTTTTGTTGAGCAAGAAAACCATAATATACTATAAGAATAACCATATGGACCTATTAGAGGTACTAAATTTCTAAAGCAATTTTATATTTAATGGTGCCATACTTTATAATAAACGTGAAATTTTTTAGTGGTAATATCAAATTATTTTTAAAACCAGAGAGAGAATCTGTAGCACCTACTTATAGACACATACACATATATAAATATATATATATTTAAAACCCAACTCATTTAAAGCAACATATCAGATATTTGAGCAGTTAGCTCAAATTACTTTTCATAATCCAGAGTAAATTTGGAAATTGGTTCTTTTGGTCCACATGGCATCTCCTTTAAAATGCCCAGGTGCCCAGGATGAATAAGGTTCTGGGTGAGTTCTGGAGCATTTATTTTTGCATCTCAAGAAAGGTATATCCAACTTTTTGCTTCTGGAAAGCTTAAAGATTATAAACAGTTAAAATTTGGGGGTTTGCCCTTGTCCTAGCCTCCTGGATATTTTCTCATATTATAAAAATATCCATTTTGACATAATGGAAGGTAAGCTCAGGGTCTGGAACAGCAGGGATGTTACATATTACAACTGAAGTGCCCTGGCTAAGTCATGCACATTTTAGGAAAATAACCCTGCAGTGTACTTTCCTACCTGCTTAACTCCAGTCAGTTTTGTTCTCTCACCAGCACTAACCTATTTAATAGCACCTATTACTGGGGCTCCATCTGACACCTGCAGTTCTTTACACAGGTAGAACTCTTATGGACTTAATGGAGTTTGACTTGTATGGAGACTGCAAAATCATGGTATTTAAGGGAGAATAAGTATTCTTTATTAGGCGGTTGGGTGGGGGAAATGAACAAATAGTAAAGTAAAAAGAAACTGACAAATTAGATAATAAAGAGTCATAAGTTTTTCTAATGATCAGTTATTGAAGTTGTTTTACTGCAAACCGGATTTTCATTTTTTTCTTTAAAAATGAAATTCAGTGATATTAAAAATGTAGATGTACTGTATTGTTGTTTTTCGCTTTCTTTGCTTTAGTTGCTTAATATTTAAGCTTTGCTTCATGCTAACTTTCATCTGTATTTTAAATGGTCACATACCTATTTCATTTTAGACTTGAATGGAAAACATGCATCACCTCTCAGATTTGCTCAGAGTTTAATGTTAAAGAATGTCATGTAACATTTATTCCAATAAAGTCTTGGATTTTTTATATTTAAAATGTTAAAATTAATGAGTTTTGAACTTTCCTTCTTTTATTAAAAAAATTGATTTTAACTACACATCATCTATACATTCAGGTATGAAACAATCTTGAAATTGATCTTTTAGGAGTTCCCTGTAGGAATTGAATACAAATATACATTGTAATTACTGACAGTTCTGGCTTTATGTAAAGTCGCATTATGCAAATTCGACCAAAAAAAGGTCCAAAAAAGGATTTGTCTCATTCTGCATTCTCAGTCCTCCTCTCAATGAGGAAGTGGGTAACATGTTTCTGTAGTAGGCCTCTGGAATCCTAGTTGATCATCACACTGAGAAGAGTTTAGCACAATAATATTCTTTCATATTTATATACCATAACTTGTTCATCCATTCCCCAAACTGTGGGCACACCCTCAAATTCCCATTTTTTGCCCCCTCAAAAAGCTATATTTGTATACATCCTTAAGAGTTTGTTTTGCTTAGAACTAATCTCTCCATTCCTTCTAATTCTTCTGACCCCCCTTTTCCCCTTTCCCTCCTATTTATCCATTGAGTGAAATGTATTTCTTTACCCAGCTGTATGTGAGTGTGTGTGCGCATGGGTTCAGTATTATTTTGATCATCTCCAATGGGAGTGAGGTTCAAATGTCAGCCTTTCTCCTAACCTATTCCTTTTTTGTATAGATATTTACTTGTGCACCTTGATTATGTGAGATAATTTCCCCTAATCTTCCTTTCCCTTCCTCTACCCCAAATATATTTCTCTTCCCTTCTCTTTTCATCTTCGTTTCCATTTAGGTCATCAAGACAACAGAACCATTCTCAGACCTTGTCTAATTGGACTCCCTTTATGAACCCTTATGATGATACGCTTCAGAGGGCACCGTGTATCATCGCATCATTTGAATTGTAAGCAGTTTGTCTTTTTTTAGTTCTTTATTATTATTCATTCATGTTTACCTTTTTATATTTCTCTTCACTCTTGTGTTTGCACTTTAAAATTTCTCCACGGTTTTGATCTTTTCATCAGAAATGCTTGGAAGCTTTCCGTTTCATTAAAGATCCATTCTTTTCGCACAGCATTCTATTCAGTTTTGCTGGATAAGTTACTCTTGGCTGTAAACCTTTGCTTTCTGCAATACTGTATCCCAAGTTCTCTGATGCTTTATAGTGGTGGCTGCCAAATCATGTGTGATCCTGACTGTGGCTCCTTGGTACCTGAACTCTTTCTGGCTTGCATGTATTATTTTTTCTTTGAACTAGATGTTCTGGGTTTTGGCAAGGTTGTTCCTGGGTGTTTTGGTTTTATGGTTTCTTTCAGGAGGTGATTGTGGATTCTGTTTCTACTTTGCTCTCTGGTTCTAAAAGAAATAGGTAGTTTTCTTTCAAGAGTTTTTGAAATAATATGTCTAGGCTCTTTTTTTGGTCATGCTGTTGACATAAATCCAATGATTTTTTTTTTCTTTGATCAATTTTTCAGTTCAGTTGTTTTTGCTTTGATGTACTTTACATTTTTTTCCCCATTTTTTTCAGCCTTTTGACTTTCTTTTAACGTTTCTTTCGCCTCATGAAGACATTGGCTTTTGTTTGGTCCATTCTGATTTTCGGGGTGCTGGTGGGCAAGGTTTTGTTCTTCTTGTTCCAAGCCATTCACTTCTTTTCTGATTCTGTCCTCCATAGCTGTTATTTCTTTTTCAGTTTTTTCCTAAAGTGCTGTCATTTCACTTATAAAGACATTTTTTTTTTTAAATTCTTTACCCTTGCTTCATCTCTTGTAGGAATTCTAGTTGAGTTTGTGTCCAAGATGTGCTTTTTCCTGAGGCATTACTTGTAGGTGTTTTGGAGTCATTCTCTTCTGCATTTATGTATCTTGAGTGTCCATGCCACCATAAAAGCTCATTATGGTTGGGTTCTTCCCCCCCATTCTTCCAGCCTACTTCCTGACTTTGGACTTGATGTTAGGGATAGGCTCTGCCATACTCCTGGAGGGAATATCTGGGCTAGTCCCCTTGCTGCTTTCTTGGGATATTGAGTGTTGTGTTATTTCAGGATCTCGGGGATGGGCTGAAGACTTGCAAGCTTTCAGTGCTTCCAAAGAGGTCTGATCCAGGGCAAAGCAGAACTGATTGCTGCCTCTCTGGTCTGAGCTCTGCAAGTTTCTGATCTCGGTTTGAGTCTGCAAGAGTGAACTGCTGCTAGACTCTGCTCTCCCACCTAGCAGTTGTATTGGTTCAAAGTGGCAGAATTATAGACTTCTCTTTGGTCTTAGTTTCCTGCCTTGGTTATTCCTCTGCCAGCTAGGTAAGATGCTGGAAGCAGTACCCTGCTCTGAGCTTGGGGTCACAATCATACCAGTGTCGCTGCTGGCTTCTGAATTTTCTTCTTTCTTGCTCCACAACTCAGGGTCTCCCTACCAGGGAATGTCATTGCTGTATGCAGGTCCCCTTCTCACTTTGCCCTTGATCTATGACCTGAGACTGGGTAATGCCAGTTGGCATCTGTTCCATTGCAGTGCCCTTGTATGGGTCTGAGCATCCCCTAGTATGGAATTTCCTTTTGTGCTGATGCTCACCTTCTCCCTGGGCCCTGGAGTGCCCCTCTATGTTTGCTCCTGGCTCAACCATATCCCTATTACCTGTAGACCTCTCTGTTTACCTCCTTATGTCAATTTGGACTGGAAAAAGGAGGAGTCACTGACTCTTTTCTGAATTTCTCCATCAAGATTAATTTGGTCTTGTTCATTTTATAGGTCTGTTTGGAGGAGTTGTGGATGGAAGCTCAGCTACATTGCTTCCTTCTGCTCTACTGTCTTGGCTCTGCCTTCTGATCAAACGACAATTGTATTTCAATATAATTTGTTTTCTTTGGAATCCTATGCATTTTAATTTGTACATCTAAAAACATTATTTTGAGGAGTTGATAGTATTCAGGAAACTGCCAAAGGGTCCATGACACAGTAGGATAAGAATCCGTTCTTTAAGATAAGTAGAATGATATCTTGCCAAACCTTTCTTAGCAATCAGGAAGGATCATTGGCAATATGTGAATTTGATGGTAATATCTGGATTAAAAAAAAAATCAGCTTTTTATTTCACTTTGGTGCCAGAAAGCATGATATTGGGCTATAATGAAAACCAGAGTACTTTGCTGTCCCTCTGGTTTGATACTATTTGAACCTCCGGGAGAGCAGCTTCCTTATATTTGCCATTTAATTAGGGTTCTCAACCCTTTGGGGGTCGAACGACCCTGTCACAAGGGTCACCTAAGACCATTGGAAAACACATATTTCTAATGGTCTTAGGAACCGAGACACCACTCCTCTATCCATTTCCAGGTGGGTCCGCCCACATGCAGATATGCCCACATACTAGTATTAAAGGGTCACGCCATTAGGAAGGTTGGGAACCACTGTGTTAGATAGAAGTGAAAATGGGCCTTTCCTCAAAGAGCTTACATACTATTGAAGAAGAACAAGAAGTATGTAGCTAATACAAAATGGATATAAAGTAATGAAGGGAAGCCCAAATGATTGAGACCATCGAGAGACCAAAGCAATCTATATGTTATCGTTCTTTTACATGTTTGGTTTTGTTCCTTCTTTCCCATTCACTCCATTGGTTACAACCCTTCTATACAACCAGACTAATGTCCAATGTGAAAGTATTTGCAGATCCTGTATTCAATTGCATGCCGCCATGGGGGTGGAGGTGGGTGAGGGAATAAGGAGGGGAGAAAATTTAAAACTCAAGGGATTGTGGAACTGAATCTTGTAAACTAAAAGTAAATAAATCAATTTAAAAAAAAGGCTTAGTGTGAGATGCGGCTCAAGGGTTGAGCTTTTAAAGGAGTTAAGGCTTCCAAGAGGCTGAGAGGAGGGATAGCAGTCCAGCCATGGGATACAGCCTGTCCAAAAGCAGGCAGTGTGGGAACAACAAAAAGCTGGTTTGACTGGAGCTTGGAGGGTGAGAAGCTGAATAATTACACATGTGACACATTAAGATTTATGTAAATCATATTATTTCATCTTCACAACAGTCCCATGAAGTTTGCAGATGGGGAAAGTGAGGTAACTCAGATCCAAGGTCTTTCTCACAACAGTCCCATGAAGTTTGCAGATGGGGAAAGTGAGGTAACTCAGATCCAAGGTCTTTCTCACTCCAAGTCCCATGCTCTATCCATTATACCATGCTGCCTTTCTAGAAAGGTGGGTCAGAGCCATATTGTGCAAAGGTTTTAAAATAACAAAAGGTTTATACACTTTGTCTAAAGGTAAGGGGAACCATCATACCTTCTTAAGCAAGGGTGTGTGGTCCAATGAGCAAAAGAAGAGATGGGAGAGGAAAATCCATCCACCCTTCACTTTGTCTAAGCTTAAAAATCCACAGTTATTGTGAGTGCCAAGAGATGGAGGAAGCATGAGAGAGAAATAGAAGTTGACAGGAAATCTGTTAATGTTCGAACTGGGTTTGAGACAGAACGATGGAAGGGGAGAGCAGAACTAGTTGGGACTTAGGAGAGGATGGGCTGAGGTGGATAGGGATGAGAGTCCTAGAAGTGGTGGTAGGAATTTGCTAGTCATATAGAGTTTGTCATAGGGATGAAGTACAACCCCCCCCCCCCACTTCTTTTAAATAGTATTCGTTATTCCAATTATATTTAAAGATAATTATTAACATTCATTTTTTAAATAAAATTTTGAGCTCCAGGTAGGTTTTCTTCCTCCTTTTCCTCCTCCCTAAAACAGTAAGCAATTTGATATAGGTTATATATGTGTAATCATGTAAAATACATTTCCATATTAGTTGTGTTGTGAAAGAAGAAACAGAACAAAAGGAAAAAAAATAACAAAAATGGAAATAGTATGCTTCAGTTTGCAATTAGACTCCAGTTCTTTCTCTGGATGGTGGATAGCATTTTCCATCATGAGTCGTTTGGAACTGTCTTGGATCATTGTATTGCTGAGAAGAGCTACGTCAATCATAGTTGATAGATGAAGTACTTTTGATTGAGGTTCAGACTCTCAAGAATCCTATGAATGACAGAGGGTGAGTCATTTCATTAGCAATTTTTTTCTTTTAAAAATATTTATTTTTAGTTTTCAACATTCACTATTATAAGATTTTGAGTTCTTTTTCCCCCTCTCCCTCCACTTCTCTCTCCCTAAGGTGGAATGCAGTCTGATATAGGCTATATGTATATGGTCATAATAAACATACTTCCACTTTAGTCATATTGTGAAAAAAGAATCAGAACAAAAGGGAAATATCATGAGGAAGAAAAAACAAAATCAAAAGAAAGAGAAAATAGTATATTTTGATCCACATTCAGACTTCATAGTTCTTTCTCCGAATATGAATACCATTTTCCATCATGAGTCTTTTGGAATTGTCTTAGATCACTGCATTGCTCAGAAGAGCTAAGTTTAACAAAGTTGGGCATTGTACAATGTTGCTATTACTGTGTCCAATGTTCTCCTGGTTCTGCTCACTTCACTCAGCATCAGTTCACGTAAATTTTTCCAGGTTTTTCTAAAGTCCAGCTGCTCATCATTTCTTATGGAACAATAGTATTCCATTACATTTGTATACCACAGCTTATTCAGCCGTTCCCCAATTGATGAGCGTCACCTCAATTTTCAATTCTTTGCCAAATTTAATTTTTTTTCAATTAGCAAATGTAGATTTTCTCCCCCTCCCTGGGGAAGAGGAAAAAAAAAAACCTCTTTTAGCAAATATGCACGAAAAAATTGCCTAAGTCCAAAAATGTATGTTTCATTCTGTATACTTGAGTCTATCACCTCTCTGCCAGGTAGAGAGCAGCCTTCATTCCTCATCACTGATTCTGTGGTTTGGTCATTGTGTTGATCAGAATTCTTAAGTCTTTAAATTGCTCATCTTTACATTTCTGTTTTTCTTGTATAAATTCTTTCCCTGGTTTTCCTTTCTCCACTTTTCAAATCTTCTTGAGTTTTTCTGAAAGCATCCCTTTGGGCATAAGAGCATTCCATTTTATTCAGATACCATATTTTTTTCAGTCATTCAGTCATTCCTATTTAGTTCACTTTCCACTGTTGAATTGGGTTGTTGTAGGTAAGAACATGATATTATCTGAAGCTCTCATCCTGACCTGAGTCCAAGAGGTGAACTAAGAACAGTCATTCTGATTAGTCAAGCCCACAAGCTTTACGGATGATATCAGAGAGCAAAATACTACCTCTTAGCTCTGCCTCATGGTATCTCAGTGAAGTGGAGAAATTAGGACACTCACATTGGGAAAGGCTTTATTATGTTTCCTTTAAGTAGCAGGCCTCCCTGCTTCATTTAAATTCAATTTTCAAAAATTTGGGTTTTATACATGGTTTTCCAGTAACACTGTGGAAAGTGAGGTGCATCTGTGATGTATCACAAAGCCTTTTTCTCGCTACCCCTGAATATCACAAGCTGAACCATCTGGAGATACAATTAGCAACCGATGATTCTCAAATCAGAGAGTTAGGGAATCTTGAGTTTGTATGCATCAGATCATTCAAAAAGGATCATTAGGCCTCATCCTGAGTTAGGTTAGTGAATAGGAGCTATCACCTTTTGGGCATTTTAAAGCATTGAAATCCATTCATTACCAGAAAGCATCAATGGAATTATGTGCTTTGTAGCTATAAAGTCATATGAGTTGTTATTGACAACATGCAGTAGAGTATTCTTACTCAAACACAAGTATTTTTAGTTTCCTTAGACTCTCTCTCACATACATACACACACACACACACACACACACACACACACACACACACACACAGTTTTAGGGCTTCCCACATGCATCAGGGTAATAAATGCTCCTTGCCTGTGAATCATAATCTTTCCTTTGCTGATAGAGAATTTAAAGCTTATAGAGAATTTAATGTATTTTTGGGAACAATAAAAGGAAGGCAACCTAGGCGTTCTGTAATGCATGACTGAAAGACTTGAAGGATGAATGCAAGCTTCTCATCATGAAACTAACTGGGGGTAGAAGGCACCAAGAGGCTCTCCTTGTTTCTTACTTGTTGCTTTGTGGATTCACATACATGCTCTTTTGGCACATGGGCTCTGGGAGGTGCAGTGGGAAAGAATGTTTGCTCTTTAAACTAAGTATATTTAAAACTTATCAGTCAGGAGGTAGCACAGTTTGAAATATGCAAACCTTACAGTGAAATAGATATAAATACTTATACCAGATCTCTACGCTGTTACCGCTTTAGTTTCTGATAAGCTTGTGATATATTTTTGTTGCCTGTTAATGGGGCTTAGTAGATCTTAGACTGATGAGAATTTAAGTTACACAGCTAAATATAAATGTTCATTTCTTTCCTCATGTTGGATTATTTTTACATACTGCCCAGAAAGGGAATAATTTCTAGTGGGTTGTCCCCAGCACATAGTAGGGGCTCAGTAAGTGCTTGCTGATTGATTGTTAGCTTTATAGATAGAAAATTGCAACCTGTCTACATTCTGTCCTCATGACATAAGTGAAGTTGAATTCCAGAATTCTTTCTCACTAAGAGCCCCTTGCCAAAGTAATTCTGTGAACCACAATATGGCCTTTCTGGCCACCCACATGCATGCATTTAAAAATTCATATAGATAGCTTGAAGACAGAGTGACCTTCAGAGACAGCTAGGTGCCTGGCCTGGAGTCAGGAAGACCTGAATTTAAATATGACTTCAGACACTTCCTAGCTGTGTGATCTTGGGCAAGTAACTTTAACTTCGGTTTGCCTCAGTTTTCTCATCTCAAAAATTGGGCTAATAACAGCACCTACTTGCCAGGGATGTTGTAAGAATCAAATGAGATATTTGTAAACCACTTAGCACTGTAGCTGGCGCATACTAAACACTATAGAAATGTTAGCTATTACCTTAACTTTTTCAAGTTTGGGATAATATTGTTATTATTATTACTTTTTAAGAGGCACAAAATTGCTAATAGTTTTCAGATGCTTTTGAATGTTGACTTTGTTCTGGCTTGGTTTCTCCACAAATGTCGTAATGACTTCAGTGGCAGAGAGCCACATAAGCTCCAGCACCTGACAGTTCTCTCTCTCTGTTGGCTGTTTCCTCGACAATCTTTTTAGCCAGTCATGACTGGCAGCTGAGGGCAGACAGGAGCCCAGAGCAGCAGCAAAGGTTGGAATAATTCCAGAACCTGGAATTGTTGATTGGGAACCTGCAGTTCAGTTTCATATGCTGATGTATTCCCATCCTCTTAAATCCAATTCAGCAAAAATTTGTCAGTTCCTTACTATGCCTAAGGCATTGGGTTGTTGGGAATACAAAGTAGACAAATATGGCAGTTCTTCCTTTCAAGGAGCTTACATTCTCTTAGGGCAGTGGCTCTCAACTTGTGGGTCGCAACCCCTTTGGGGGTCGAATGACCCTTTCATAGGGGTCTCCTAAGACCATTGGAAAACACATATTTCTGATGGTATTAGGCACTGAGACAGCACTCCTCTATCCATCTCCAGGTGGGTCCACCCACATGCAGATAACACCCACATAGGAGTATTAAAGGGTCCCGCCATTAGCAAAGTTGAGAACCATTGTCTTTGGTGGAGTGGCACATTTACACAGATAAAAGCATACAAAGTAACTAACACCCCCCCCCCCCCTCAATGAGAATGGGAATTTGAAGATCTTCCCTGCCCTAATAGACCTAGGGGGAAATTTGGAGCCCTCCCCTGCTTTGAAAGTAAACTCGGCCCCCTGATAGGCTGAATATAGTCACATGGAGCCTGTGGTGGGAGGAGTTTGCTGAAGGGAAACAGAGCCTACAGGAAGCTGAGAGTCAGAGCCAGAGAGATGGTGGGAGAGAGAGGAGGTTGAGGCAAGGAGATAGAGAGGCTTGTGAGTAAATATTGATCTTGTATTGGTTTGTGGGAAAGCTAAAGAATGCTGTGGCTCTCAGTGTTATTATGGCTTCTTAATATCTTTGGTACTATGATGGAATCAGCTTATTGGTTTTGGGATTTGGTTTTCTGGTGTCTAAATAAACTCTTCAGTTCTGTCCTCTATGTGGAGAGTTTGATATATATTGCAATCCAATATCATGTGATATTTATAGTCACGGTCCTTATCGTGATCATGGGTGCTGTAAATATTGCATTGGCACTACACTCCCCCCATTATTTACTTATTTTTAAGAATTCTTTTCTCTTTAAATTTTGAGTTTCAAATACTCCTTCCCTTTCAGTCCCTATCAATCCACAGAGAAGACAAACAATATATCAATTATGCATGTGAAATCATGGAAAACATATTTCAATATTAGACATATTTTTTTAAAGCAAGAAAAATAAAGAAAGTGAGAAATTTATATTTCAATTTATACTCAAGAATTCATCAGTGCTTTCTGTGGAAGTGGATAGTATTTTTTCATCATGAATCCTTTGGAACTGAATTGGATCATTGTTATTGATCAGTGTAGCCAAGTCTTTTATAGGTGATCATTGTTTTTTTTTTTTAATTTTATTATAGTTTGCATCATTCATTTCCACAAGATTTTGAGTTACATGTTTTCTCCCCCTCTTTCCCCCACCCACCGCCCGAAAACAGCCATCCCAGTGTGTCCCCCCTCCCCCAGTCTATTCTCTCCTATGTCACTTTTCGGTAGGGGAGGATGGATCTCCCAACCGCAGTGCCTGTGTATCTCAAGTTCCAGTTGGATGTAGTCAATAATAATAATAATAATTGCATATATAGATAGATAGATACACATTCATAACATTTGATTATGGAACTCCAGATTCTTTCTCCTCCTCCCTCACCACCCATCC
>CM053585.1:284094361-284119504 GCA_028646515.1 Pseudochirops corinnae
TACCCAATCTATTCCATTGATCCACTACTCTATCCCTTACCCAGTACCAAGCAGTTTTGATGACTGCTGCTTTGTAATACAGATTAAAATCTGGTAAGGCTAGGCCACCTTCTCTAGCATTTTTTTTCATTAATTGCCTTGATTTGAATTAAGATTCTTCATAATCTATCTTTAGCTTGCCTAACCAACCTTAGCCCCCACTATTTTCCTCAAATAATCTTTTGACACAATATGCTAATTTCTAATTCTAAGACTTTACTAGTACAGTTCCCAAACCCTGGACTATCCTGACTTCTTTTTTCATTACTGCATAGAATCTCTATGAGCATTATCATTTTTAAATTCTAATTTTGTATATACTTTCATTTATGTCTCCAACTAGATTGTACACTCTTGAAAGTCAAGACATTTTTACATTTCTTTTATATTTTCTGCATCAAGTCCAACGCTGGAGATAGAGTAGTAGCTTCATAAATGCTTGATACAAAATGGGTGGTGGGAGGTGTTATAGTTTATGCATTCATAATCAATTTTTTTGATAACCATTTCTTGAATGCATCAATACTGTATGACATCTTCAGTGAGATCCATGGGTGTTCAAAAGAATCACCTACCAATATACACTGAAGGAAAAACAAAACATGAAGAATTATAATTGCCTAGATTATGGCACACAGTTTGGTGGGCCTATCTGAATATTTAACTACACTTAGATGAGTTGGGTCCAAAATTGAATAGAAGAGTAGCCTACACTGATTATTTAGGAAATTAGGCAGTGCTTTCAATGATACTAAGTTGTTCTCTGAGCCCACTTATTACCAATATTTTCCTAGTGATACCATATGGCTGCAGACCAAGAAAAACTGGAAATGCAGGTGATCCAAAGGATAAGACTACATAGCACATTAGGAAGCATGACTTGCATAAAAGAAGTGGTATAAAAAGCACGATCAAGGACTTGTACAATCAGAAAAGATTGTAGACCCTTTACGCAGCAAAACAAAGCAAAAATACCACCCTGGATATTGCACTGATATTAACAAAATATAGCATAATATAGATGAAGACCTCTAGTGTGCTGGATACTCTAGGAAAGATTTTATGAAAGGTCATGGACAAAAATTATCGTATTTAATTTTCACATTAAACAGCACGAAAAGGCATGGCCAGGTTTTACTTTACATAGTTGAAAGAACGCCCACATAAATGAAATCATGGGTCTACTAAGGCATCAAAGGATTTATATAATACAAAAAATTACTAAGAAACACCTTTAGTTTGTGGCTCAGTTTGCTGTCTTAAAATGAGTGACTATACTGAGCAAGGTTCACAGGGCCACTTTTTCGTTGCTAAAGGCTCAAGTGAATTTTGACTTCACCCTAGGTTTGGATCTGACTAATACATATGCCAAGAGAAAAGACAGGAATGAATACCACAGAATACCCCCTGGAATCTAACAACTGGTTTATGGTTATGCTCCATTTCTTTCTTTCTTTTTTTTTTTTTGTTTTTTTTGTTTTTTTGGAGGGGGGAAGGTAGGGCAATTGGGGTTAAGTCACTTTTACCCAAGGTCACACAGCTAGTTTTTTGTGTTAAGTGTCTGAGGCCGAATTTGAACTCGGGTCCTCCTGACTCTAGGGCCAGTGCTCTATTCACTGCTAGCCTCCCCGAGAAATAATTTCTTGTCAGGAAAGTTAGGAGGTCCAGTCAGACCTGGTCTCAGATATTTCCTAGATAGATGACACTGGGCTAAGTAACCACTTTCTGCCTCAGTTTCCTCATATATATAAAATGGAGATATTAACAGCACCTACTACCAAGGGTTGTTGTTGGGATCAAATGGGATAACTGTGTTTAGCACAGGGCCTGGTACACAGCAGGCATTACATAAATGTTAGCTATTATTCTCATATTTTCATTAACAAATAGGGAAAAAAGCAGAGGAGTCAGAGGATCTGGGTTCTGATCTCATCTCTATCTTGGCTAAGTCTCTTCCCTGGGCTTTAGTTTCCTCATCTGCAAAAGGAGGGCACTGAATTAAATGATTTTTAAGATACCTTCCAAACCCTATAATACTAACTATTAAGGACAACTCCACAGAGAGTACTGAAGCCACAGAATTGAATTTTTAAGTTTTGAGCTCTATTTATGTGTCCCATATAAAAAAGTGTACTTACAATGCTCCAACTGTGGGTTTTAGTTTGCTAAAATTGCTGCTCACATGAAACTATTATCAAGTGTCTGAGTTACATATCGGATTCCTGTTTTGTTGAAAGATGGCAAGGTCGTTTTGCGGGGTTTTTTTTAAGATCTCTGCCCTTGCTAATATAGGGAAGAACACCAACCTTCAAGAGATGTTAAAATGTAGGACTTTTGTGAAGCTGAAGGATTCAATATTCATTCTTAATTTTCAGATAATGACTTTCTAAAGGGGAAAGCAAAAAAAAAAAACCAAACCCCAAAACAAACTTAAGCTGACATAGGAAACTGTGCTAATTAAAAAAATTATATAACAAAGAAAGCTTTTAAAAAATAATCACATTTGTTTGAAACAAATATTTGACTAAGAAACTACATTTTCTGCTTCTCCTTACTTTCTCAATCCTTCAGTTTTTTAATCTTTAACTTTCTCATCACCTCTTTATAATACTGATTATCCTTCTGTAACACTTTGGTTGTATTGTACTAGAGAGCCTTTTGGATAACTGTGTGTATGAATGATACAACACTACAAAAACTGACAATGCAGTTTAAAAGTGGATGTTCAGAAACAAGTTCTTTGTTTTTATTTAACATTAAGGTTCAAACAAATCAGAACTGCAGAATCAAGGCCCTCTTTTCCTACTACCACCCTGGAACATGTTGACAAAAGTATTGCTTCTAAATGAAAAGTAGAAAATGACTGGTCTTCAGGCAAGGTGTTTAAGAATCACCCTGGACTGTCACATTTGAAAGGACTTGTCACTTTAAATATGTCTTTTTTTTTTTTAAATACGTCTTTAGCAAAATAAATGGCTTCACCCACTCCCTAAATAGGACCCCTAACATAAAGGAAGGCTTGCACAGCTGTACTTCACCATGCTGTGGAGGGCGAAACATTAGGCTATGCTCTAAGCTGAATTCCTTCAGGTTTGAGATGCCATTAAACTGGAGTATAGATAGGACTTAGAGCTGGAAGGGACTTTAGTAGATCTTCCAGAGTTCGGTGGTTTCAAACTCAAATGGAAAAGAGAAGTCACATTAATCTGTACATAAGGATCACTGCAGGTCACATAAGGGCTTAATTTTAAAATGTAATATTGTCTATGTTTTATTGTATTTTTATTTATACTGTTATTACATTTTAATCTGCTCTAGGCTACACACGGAAGTGTTGGGCCACATGTAGTCCATGGGCTGCATGCTTGACACTTCTCTTCTAGTTCTACACCTTCACTTTATAGAAGAGGAAACCGAAGCCCAAAGAAACTTGTTCAAGATGACAAAGGTAGTAGGAAGCAGATCCAGAATGGATTTCGACAGATTCCAAGGTCAGTGTGCTATTTTGAAGCTTTATTGTGATGTGGAGTTTAAAAAAAAACAACTTTTGGAAGTGAAAGCTCTGGTAGGTCCTATCAAATTAGGAAGACTGAGTTATGTCCCTCATGTTCCTATTTTCTTATTTGAGTTGGGAAGGGCACATCAAGAGACTACCTGCAGGATGACAGATTTCTGATCCATGAACATTGTCAAAAATTATGTACTAAATTGTAGATGATGGATTGCAGTCTTTCTTGTTGGAGGTAGTAGCTATGCTGATAAAATCACAAATCCTTAAATTACTGAAGAATCTGAAAATATATTATGTTCAAAAGTGTAGGAAAAGAAAAAAACCTCTTACTTTTTTGCAGAATAAAAGCTTTTCAAAGTTATAAGTGGTTATTATTATGAATTTTTAAATTTAGTTTTAAAAGTCTCTTGATATATCATACCCTCCCACATCTATTATTTCATCAGTATAGGAAACTCTCTTCACTGAAATTGCCTGGGACATAGAATTTAAGTGACTTACTCATGGTCATGCAGTCAAAATGTATTAGAGGCAGTACTTGAACTCGGGTACTATAGACTCCAAAACTAGTCTTCTATGCTGTCTTATAACAGAATAATAAAAGCTAACATGTTTTTAAAGTTTGTAAAGCACTTTACAAATACTATTTTAGCTTATCTTCAAAACATCTTGGGGCGTGGAGGTTCTTATTTCCATTTTGCAAATGAGGTAATTGAGGCAAACAAAGGTTAAATAACTTGCCCAGGGTCATACAGCCAGGTAACTGTCTGAGTCAGGGTCTGAACTCAGGTCTTGCTGATTCCAGATCCAGTGTTCTATCTGGTTTCTGATTTTGTCATTCCACTGAAAGCACTCCCTCCAAAGTTACTAATGATCCTGTTGCCAAACTTAATGGCCTATTTATGCTCAGTTCTCATTCTCCTTGACTTCTATGCAGGCTGACACTGCTGATTAACTCTCGCTTCCTTGATGCTCTCTAGATTTTCAAGACAACATTCCTTCCTGGTTTTCCTCCTACTGTCTGATTTCTTTTTTTTTCTCTTTTGCCCTCTAACCAAAAGGGTCCCATAGGGTTCTTCCATCCTGGGCTCTCTTCCCTTCTCCCTTTATACTACTTTACTTGGTACATCAGCTCCCAGGGATTTAATTACCATCTCTATGCTGATGATTCTCAAATATACCTATTCTTCTCCATCCTTTCTGCTGAACTCTAATCTTTCAGTCGTGTCAAAGTGGATGACTAATATGCACCTTAAATTCAACATGTCCAAAACTGAAATCATTATCTTTTCTCCCTATACTCTCCTCTTGGCTACTACAAGGGGCAACACCACCTTCCCTGTCCCTCAGGCTTGCAACTTAGGAGTCATTCTGGTCATCTCACTACCTCTTACTACCTCCCCTCTCCCTTTCCCCCAATCCAAGCTGTCATCAAGGCCTTTGATTTCACCTTTGCAACATCTTTTGAATATGTCCCCTTCTCTGCTCTGACACTACCATCACTCTAGTACAAACCCCTATCACCTCACGCCTGGATTATTACAATAGCTTGCTGATGGGTCTGCCAAGCTCAAATCTCTTCCATTACAATTCATCCTCCGTTCAGTCACTAAAGCGATTTTCCTAAAAAGCAAGTCTTACTATGTCAGCCCCTTCCCTTCCCCAAACTGCAGTAGCTCCTGATCCCTTCCAAGATCAAATACAAAATACTCTATTTGGAATTCAAAGCCCTGCATAACCTAGTGTTCCCTCACTGTCCCCACCATACCCCTCCAGTTGTCTTATACCTATATTCCTGATACATATTCTTCAATCCAGTAACACTGGTCTCTCGGTTCTTCTACAAACAAGACACTTCATCTTTCTGCTCTGGGCATTTTCTTTCTTTCTTTCTTTCTTTTTTTTTTTTGCTTTTTGGAGGGCAATTGGGGTTAAGTGACTTGCCCAAAGTCACACGGCTAGTAAGTGTGTCAAGTGTATGAGGCCATATCTGAACTCAGGTCCTCCTGACTCCAGGGCCAGTGCTCTATTCACTGTACCACCTAGCCACCCTGTGCTCTGGGTGTTTTCTCTGGCTGTCGCCCATACCGAAAACATTGTCCCTCCTCTCTCTGCTCTACCTACTAACCTCCCTGGCTTCCTTTAAGTCTCAACAAAAATTCCATCTTTTGCTAGAAGGCTCCCCCAACATCTTAATTCTAGTGCTTCTTTCTGTTAATTATCTTTGAATTACCCTATATATAGCTTGTTTTGTATATAATTGCATGTTGTTTTCCTTATTAGATTGTGAGGCCTACCACATTAATAAATGTATTGATTTCGTACCATGCCACTTAGCTGCTGCTAGAGTATAACGGGTTACTTAAAGGTGTGCCCTACTTTAAGCAAACTTCTAACTGTATATGGAAACTTGGATATTAAAATATGAACCACATCACTTCATGAAATAATTCACAATACTCTTGAATTCCTCTAAAGAGTAAATTCCTCTAGAGTATTTAAAAATGACTCAATTAACAAAAATAAATCTGTTCATACATAATGGTTTAGAAAGCAATCTTCCATGTACAACATTCAATAAAATATAAGTAAGATATCACTTGAAAATGAAGATGTTAGTAATAATTGGCACTTAGCACTTTAAAGGTTTGAAAAGTGCTTTAAAAATATTAGCTTATTTTATCCTTACAACAAGTCTGGGAGATCAGTGTTGCTATTACCATTTCCAGTTTACAAGATGAGGAAACTGAGGTAGATGTCATGCCCAGGGTCACACAACTGATAAATATGTGAAGATAGATTTGAACTTACACAGATTTGCCTCCAGGTCCAATGTGCTATCCTAGCTGCCTAGATGTTAATAACCTTTTTGCCAACTAGCTGCCTAGATGTTAACCTTTTCCAAAGAAGTAAATCTTAAGACTCTACTTTCTATAATAAAGACTAATCAAAGTAGGATTTACAATGCACTAAATTTTAGCATTTATATAGTGTTTTTTAAGTCAAGTAAACTGAGTCAAGAAGCATTTATAAGCACCTATAATATGCCAGGCACTGAGCTAAGTGCAAGAGATACAAAGAGATGAAAAACATAAACTTTCAGGGAGTCCACAATTTAATGCAGGAAACAATTTGCAAACAAGTGTGTATAAACAAGCTATTGTAGACAATCAACAAAAGAAAGACATCAGCAGTCAGGGGGATTGGAAATGGCTTCTAACAGAAGATGGGATTTTAGTGGGGACTTGGAAGGAAGCCAGGAGGCAAAGGAAAACGAGGAAAAGAATTCTAGGCATATGGAACAGTGAAAATGCAACAAATAGTGATAATGGAGCATATTGTTCAAGAAACAGAAAAGTCAGTATCATTGGATCACAGAATATGTGGAAAAGGATTAAGACAAAAGTAGAAAGGTAAAAAGGGACTCATTTTTTAAAGTCTTTAAAGACAAGACAGAGGAATGCATATTCGATTTGGAGGTAATAGTGAGCCGCTGGACTTTAATGAACAGGGCACTGATGTGGTCACTGTCCTATTTAAGGGGGCTCTTTAGGAAGATAAGTTTGACAGCTCTGATAGTCAGAAGGTTCCAGGTGTGAGGTGATGAGTGTACTGTACCAGAGTGGAGGCAGTGTCAGAGGAAAGAAGAGGGGAGTACACAAAAGACGTTATGAAGGTAGAATTGACAGAATTTGCAAATAACTGAATATAGGGGTGCTAGCAGTGAAAGAGAATGGAAAAAATAATGAATCGATCAATTCTGAACACGCTGAGTTGAAGAGTCAGTCAACAAACATTTATTAAACGTCTGCTATATGTACCAGGTACCATGCTAAGTGCCAGGGATACAAAAAGAAGCAAAAGACAATCTCTGCCCTCAAGGAGCTCACAATCTAATAAGGAAGACAACATTCAAATATATACAAAGCAAACTATATATAGGATAAAAAGGAGATAATTAACAGACAGAGGAACTAGAACTAAGAGAGGCTAACGCAGTCTTCTAGTAAAAGATGGGATTTCAGCTGAGACATAAAGGAAGCCGGGGGAGACAGTTTAGGATGACTCTTAAGATTGCAAGCCTGAGGGACTGGGAGGATGGTGTTGCTCTCTATGTAACAGGGATGGTAGTAAGGAAGGAGGGTTTGGGGAGAAAAGATAATGAGTTCAGTTTTGGACATGCTGAATTTTGACATATCTGAAAGGCAGCCAGAGATGAGACTAGAGGTCAGCAGAGATGAAATTAGAGGTCAGCAGAGAGGGTGGAGCAAGACAGGTATATCTGGGTTACAACCTTTCTATACTATACTTCTATACTAATGTCTAACGTGAAAGTATCTGCAGATCCTATACTTGATTGTATGCCACCATGGAGGGGAGGAGGAGGAGGGGAGAAAATTGGAAACTCAAGGGATTGTGGAAATGAATCTTGTAAACTAAAAGTAAACAAACAAATCAATAAAAAAATTTTTAAAAAAGATAGGTATATCTGAGAATCATCAGCATAGAGATGGTAATTAAATCCCTGGGAGATGATGAAATGACCAAGTGAAATAGTATAGAGGGAGGAGACGAGGGTCCAGAACAGAAGAACCCTGTAGGACACTTTCGATTAGAGGGTTAAAGAGAAGAAGTCAGGTAGGAGGAGAATCAGGAGAGAGTGGTGTCTTAAAAACAGAGAGAGCACCATGGAGACAATGATCTACAGTGTCAATGGATGCACAAAAGTCAAGGAGAATGAGGACTGAGAATAAGTCATTAATTTGGCAGCAGAGATTATTACTAACTGTGGAGAGACCACTTTCAGTGAAATTAAGGTCTGAAGTCCGATTGTAAGAGGTTAACAAGAAAGTGAGAGGAGACAAATGGAGGCAGAGGGACCTGTTGAAGATGGCTACAAAGGGTAGAAAAGCTATGGGACAAGTTGGCTAGGATGGAAGGATCAAGTGAAGGTTTTTTTTCAGGTTGAGGGATGTATGTGTCTGTAGGAAATAAGGAATGAGTCAGCAGAAAGTGAAAGATTCAAAATAAGTGACAGAGTGAGGATGAAAGGGGGTTAATCTGTTGAAGCAAACAGGATGGAATAGGATTGCTTAATCAAGCAGAGGGGTTAGTTTGGTAAGGCGTAAGACCACTTCATGTGAGGCAGGGGTAAAGAAAGAGAGTGGGAAATGGAGTATTAGTATTGTGAGATGAGGAAGAGAAGAGAAGGAACTCTCAGTGAATGGCCTCAATTTTTTTTCTGTAAAATACGAGAGGCATGGTTTTCAGTTGAGAGAGTGGGGGAAAGGGGAGCCTGGGAAGTTAGAGGAGGGATGAAAAGGTTTGGAAGAGCCATGGTGGAGAGTGGGATATAAGGCAGGTCATAATAGGAATGCTTAGCAGCAGTGAGGGCCCAGTTGAAGTTGAGTAATATAAATTAGCACTGGACCATATCAGAATGATGAATATGATTTTCTCCACCTTTGTTCAACAGCACAAAGGCAACAAAAGTTAGGTCAAAGGTCAAAAGTTGAAGCTTAGCAGGTTTGCTTTAAGATTTGCAAAGTGCTCTCTATATATTACCTCATTTGATCTTCATAACAATACTATGAGGTAAATGTTATTATCATCCCCATTTTGCAGAAGAGGAAACAGAGGTTGAGAGGGTGGTTAAGTGATGTGCCTAAGGTCACATAGCTTAAGTGTCTGTCCAAATTCAAGTCCAGCACACTTAGCTACAAAAAAGCCCTTTCCATTAAGAAGGCAACATTTGGCAAAAGACAATGAAATCAAACATAAACCAAAGCATATACCTTGTAAAAAAAGAACCCTCATATCTTTTGTTAATGCTGTGATGGTTACCTATATAGACAGTCAACCAAACTCCAACTGTATTTGTTGACTATGTTAGCTGCTATTATCCATGCCTGAAACCCTTAACAGACTTTTTAAAAAATCAAGTCCACCAGAGGATTATAGAGCTACTTCTACATTTTGAGGAAGTACTTGATAGATCAAATTCTAGGACCTTTAAGACCAAATCCCTTTTCCTTAGTTATTAATTGAAATGAACATCAATCAAAGAAGTCTTCCTTCCTTTCAGTGAAACCCTAGGCAATGTTGCAGCTTGTCTGGATTACCTTTATCCCTATGGTCTGAGCCACTGTATATAATGTAAGTAGTTAGAGGATATAGGGCATTCATATCCTTTGAAATGTCATTAAGTAGCAATCACTTATTCTAAACATATGGGTTTTTTTGTTCACTGTGGAAATAACTACAGTACTTAAAGGAAAGAAATAAAGAGAATAAATTAAAGGACTTAAGGCAGATAGGTTTATTCCCCAACCTTATGACTGTCAACGGCTATCTGCTACCACCTACAGTCTAGGGAAGCAGTAGCTATAAAACAAATTTGTCTGAATTTAACACCGGAATACCAGAAAGGTAGAGTTCACACACAAACTCAGGCAAGAGGTAAAAATGATACAGATTTACCAAAATACACACAATAATTATTATTATAACAATATCAAACATTACAGTACAGTAGAAAGAATACTGGATTTGGAACCAGAAGACTTGGATTCAAATCCAGGTTCTGCCTTACTACCTGTGTGACCCTGGGATGGTCACTTCAATTTTCTAAGACTCAGTTTTCTCATCTGTACAATGAGGGGCTCTTCCAGATCTAAATCTATTATCCTATGATGGCCTCATATTTATACATTCCTTTAATATTTATAAAGTGTTTATTTCACAGTATTCTTTAGTAAAGTAAATGATTAAAATACCACCCCTATATAGCACAAAAAGGGAGGCAAGTCACAAGACCCACGGGTATCAGAGCACTTGGGACCAGAACACAGGTCTTCTGATCCCACAACTTAACCTAGTTTCTGAGTTACTGAATGTCTTAAAGAGTGCTGTGAAGATTATGATGGCAAAACACTCAGAAAACACTGAAAATACTGGGAAAAATCAGTCTTTCAAATTGTTCTAAGACTACTGAGAATAATGGGAAGGGAGATTCACATTTTGTTAAGCAGTCTCATAAAAATAGTAAAGTCTTTAAAATCAGAGATCGTTTCTCTCACAAACATTTACAGAAAGAGACACAATTTGTTTTATAAATAACTTTCAAAGATCTTCCAGAAATGCTTCCTTAGGGTGTACATTACCAGTAATTCTAGGAAAATCTGTTGTTCTTGGAGACTTGGAGATCAGTTTTCAAATTACTTTATGGTCAAAATTGATTTATCACTAATCCTTGTCTATCCTTCTGTGGAATGTTAATCCATCCGATTATCTCTACCCTGATAAATCCTTATTGCCTGCTAATGTTGAATTTCAATTTCTCAGAAATAGCTTTAACAAAATTAAGGCTCCTTTTAAAAGTCCATAGGCTTTGTCAGCAGCAGAGTTCAAGCTCTGGAGGTTCCTACACCAGGCAAGATTGTCGGGCACAGTGTGCCTGACACCGAGGAGTGGAATCCCTAAATTCAGAAAGTTTGCTATCACGTGATGGATTTTTTTTTTTGGACCACAAGAATATCCTGAAGGTCACCTGCTGAAGTATGGACTGGTTATTATCTGGGTTGGCAGAAGGAGCATTTCAGTGACAAAATCTTGGAAAGTATTAAAATGAAGTTTCACCACAAATTTTTCTTTAGAATGAAAACTAAGTTGATTAAATCCAGCTGAAGAGGTGATATATTCTTCAGTTCAGACTCAGCTCACAATACCCCTCTGGCATTTTTCCATAGTGTTTATTTAAACCAAACATTAATAAATATAGCAAGGTGTTGATGAATACAGACCGGTCTAAAAATAAGACCTGTTAAAATCCAGGGAAAATGAAAAGAAAAGTTAGAAAGGAAATACCTTTTATAATACTAACAGGAATACCATAATAGATAAAATTAGAGGCCTTCCCAGAAGCAACCAGAGTAAAGTCCAATGAAAACAAACTATGCCGATGTTGTAAAGATGTTCAAATCAAGCAGAAATATAGGATGTAAGAAATAAGGACTCTAGGAAAAAGAAAGAGTATAAAAATCTGCCAGAGTTCAGACCCGTATTTAAAATGCTGAAGGCTAATCTTTAGAACAGATCTTAATGAGAATTTTTTTGCTTTGATTCTATGTTCACCAAGCAAGCTTCTGAGTTATATGTAATTTGGTTTTCTGAATTTGTACACACACATATACAGAGACAAGAACACATCACTGCCAGCTATCATACCCATAAATGAACAAACTGGCAGTCTAGCTTTATAAGTTTGTTTAGCATCAATTAATTCATCTCAATCTGGAAGTACTAATAAAACTCGGTTGTAGGATCCACAAGACTGAAAACCTTAGAGGCGTAGATATACCATGGTATACTAACCTTGGAAGTCCTTCCAGAAAAGCTTTGTCATCTTAACACAAACACTGAAAATATTCTCAAAAGCTGTCAGATCTGTCAGTCCCTTACTCTAGCAAAGACCTGGGCAGAAGGGCAAGAAAATCCTGTACTGATTTTTAAATAAATTTTCAATCAAACAATTAAGAGGTAGCACTACTGAAACAAATGCTGAACTAAAAAAACAAAACAACCAAGTAAAAAACTTACGAATTTCTGGAAATAATAAGATTATCAAATCATTAAGTGCCTAATGATTTCATTTTCACTAAGGTAACTTAAAGCATCTCTGTGTGCTCTCCTTCTTTTTCCAAGACAATAGTCATAATTTGAAGCCGATAAAATTTATAAAGAAAACTGACCCTCAGAAGATATTAAGACACATTCCACTCTCCACTCCCTGCTTCCCAATCAGCTTCCTGATGTAACTATCAGAAAGACATTCTAAGGACCTAATAATATTATTTCTTGTACTTTTTTTTCCTTCAAATATGTTCCAATAAAATACCATGCCTGGCACACAGTGGATGCTTAATAAATGCTTGTTGATTTATATTCAAGGCCACTTGTAACCTAATGTGACCACTTGATGACTATTAATGACCCACGTTGAGAAGTTCAATGAATCTCTTGACAGAAAAGTATGAACATCAGATGAATGACCAGTCTCACTTAAAGAGAGAACATCCACACTTCCTTATCTCTAAAAGAGGCAGCTTGCCCACTGAAGGGTAGTTCACTGGTAAAGCAGCATAGAAGGGTATACCAGCTGTGCCATCATTTAATGAATCTTTGCATCCATGTGTGCATAAAGCTGTTACGTACAGTATTTAGTAATGTAAATGGAGATGATATATAGTTATGTATGTCCTGTCTGTTTCATTAGACCAAAAGCTTCTTATGAGAAATTATAGTTTCATTTATTGTATTTGTATCCTTAGTGCCTAATGAGATTATGTAGGTAAAGTACTATGTAAATATTCACTTTTATGATGAAGCTAAAAAAAAAAAATCCAACCCACCAAAAATCTAATGAAGCTAAAAGAAAACTCCTAACTTTATAGGCCTCTGGCATCCATTTTAAAGAACAAGAATTTTTTTTCTATTTTCTCAAAATTGCCTTTTTATCCTTTTGCTATTCAGAATGGTAAACAGAAATGAAAACACTTAAGACTTGACTAGACAAAGACACTCAACTGCTGCAATGTTATACACTTTTAGCCTACTACTACAGTATCTATGAGAATACAGAAAAGAGGAAAATAATGAAGTATCTAGCATATATATAGTAATATGGTGTATATATGTATACTATATATAGTAATATTCTACTAGTCATTTTCAAACATCTTTAAAGGTCTAATTTGAAGAAATGTACCTTCAATGAAGATGACTTTTTTCCACAAAGCAGAAGATGAAGATATTTACCTGTTTCTCATCATCTGGCATATCTTTTTCCAATCTCAGTAAGTATTCTTCCTCTAGTTCTGAGGGATTCACATCATCATCCAGTTTGTCTTTTGGCTCTTCCACTCTTGGATCCTCCTTGTCTTCAAATGAGTCATTACAGTCATGAAAGCATTCATCTTCTCCCTGGTCCTGAACATCCTTTGGTAGTTTGCTGTTCATATGCTCGTCTTTTAAACTGGACACCAGGGAGCTAGCACACTCTGATTCTTGAGGATCAGTAATCTTTAAACCATTGAACAAGTCCTCCGGAGGCCTAGAATCTTCTGCTTTCTCCCCCATGTTGACTTCCATGGGGGGGTAAGGATAGGAACTTTGGGAGACAAAGGGAAAAAATTATTTAAATTGGCCAGTGATGTATACAAAAAGGATATCATTTGCCCCATTTTATATATATATATATACACATATATATATGTACTATGTTTCCTTATACACATTCAAAAAGTTGTGTATAACAATACTATTTTACATTCACTAAAAAGTAAGCGTAACATTGTCAAACATTTAAGCCAAGGGAAGAAGGAACACTGATAATTTTAAATGAAGACCACTTTCCAGGTCAAATATATTAACAGGACTGCTTATAAATAATAATTCATCTTTTATCTCTTCCTTGGTAAACCTTTGCTGGAAATGCTAATTGATGGGATCCCTTATCCAATATTTATTAAGCACCTATAGTGTGCTGAACAACGGAAGAAAAGGAAAAATTTGGCTATAACAAATAACTTTGATCTCTCCTCTCACAGAACTTTCTAGTAGGAGAATATGACCAGAATTTTCCCTTCATAGAACTTTCTAGTAGGGAATAAGGCATAAGTACTAAGTAGAAGGTAAGGTTAAAGACAATCAGAAGAAATGAATGGCTTGGATAGTCAGCCCCTTCCCATTTCTGCAAAATACATATCAACATAACGTGGTCAGAAGATCAGAAAGGGAACCGTGAGGATTATTAGTCAAAACCCTCATTTTTTTCAGAGGAGGAAATAGGGGCAAATACGGGAAGGGTCTTTCGTGAGGTCATACAAGAGGGAAGGGGAGGGGTAAACAGGGAGAGAAAAAGTGGCGAAGAGGAGGGGAGGAGAGACAAGACACATACGCACGCAGACACACAGAAACTGACGCAGAGACACAAGAGAGATGGAGAATGAGACAGAAATAGAGAAATAAAAAGAGAGATACAGACAGATAGTGGTGGGAGAGAAGGATCCAGAGTGTTTATTCGGGGGAGGGGGAGCGCAGTGTTCCCAGAACCAATCCAGGACCCCATGGGGTTTTTTTGTCAGATAACGCAGTGCAGGTGGTCCGGTTTCCCTCCCAGGCCCGAGCATTAGCGGTGAAAAGCTCCGTGACGAGCCCCGCCTCAGGCCTCGCCTCGGATGGCCGAGACGGACAGCCCAGTTGCCCACAACGGCTCCGTTTCCTCCCCTCCCCCAGAGGGATAGGGATCGGAACCCAAACTCCCCCGACCCCGGAGACCGAGCTCCTGGGAACTAAGAAGCCACCGTGCCCAGGGCCCGAAATGTCTTCGTCTCCTTCCTCCCCGCTCTCACCAGAGGCCTGTCAGGCCCGGCCCGAGGGCTCTTCTTCTCTCCGCAGAACCAGCTGTCCCCGACGCCGCTTCACCTTCTTCACAACTTTCACCCTTCACCTCTCCGCGGCCGGTGCACTTCCGCTCGCGCCGACCAATGGCCTCGGCGTCGCGGGGAATTCTGGGATTCGTGCAGCGGGCCCTGAGGCGGGGAAGGCAACGACCCCCGCGGAGCTGCGTCACTGTACGTACTGTGTCTTCAGCAGGTCGACGCCATGTTGTATTACGGCGGGGAATGAGCTGTGTGAGAGAAGGGGAAGACTCCGGGAAAAGAACGCAAATTTTTACTCTCTGTGAGCTGTCGGGAATTTTCCCCTCCATTTCACTTAGTGACCTCCTGGGAGTAGGAAATATAAAACAGCCCCTTGGTAGGAACTAGCCTTTCCCAAACCCTGTTGTAAGACACCTTTCCCCAAAACCCGCTGGAGTTTGTTCTGATGCTTTCTGAGAAATCGCTCATCGATCAATCAACAAACATTTATTAAGCGCTTACTCTCTGCCAGGAGCTGTGCTAAGCAATTGGGGATGGAAAGAAAAGGGGGAAAATAAACTGCCCCCAAGAAACATGTAAATATCTTTAAAAAAAAAATTAACAAATTGGTACATAAAATGTTATAGCAAGGTAATCTCACAGCGGAAAGGTCTTTTGCAGAAGTGAGATTTGAGCTGAATTTTGAAGGAAGCCAGGGAAACTTCGTTATTTAAAAAACGACCAACCAACCTAATAAAATCTCCGTCTCTCTCCCTTCTCCCTTCTTCCCTCCCTGTCTCTTTTTTTCTGCATTGTAATGAGCCTGTGCTGAATGGGTATCTATACTAAGTATGGTGCTGGTATGGTTAGCCTCCTAAGGGTGGGTTAGTGTCTAAACCTAGATTTGAACTCAGGTTTTCTGACTCCTATCCACTGCACCACCGAGCTGACTTGTATAATTTCACAATAATTTTAAGAATTTGTTACCTAATTACTATATAAATTATTATTATTAAATATTTTGATTGTTTATTTTTATAGTAATTAGGTACTACAAATTCTTAAAATTATTATTCTTAGTTTATAAATGAAGCAGGAATGCAACTTGTCCAATTTCAGAAGCAGGGTTGGAACTCACCATAGGACTCCAAGCCTAGCAGTGCTTTTTCCACTGCAATATGGCTTTAGATATCTAGTTATCTTGCTCTTCCTTGCTGCAAATTATAGCAGTCACCAGAAGAAAACTTTTTAAAAAATATCTGCCACGAAGCCTCAGCAGTTATTTTTTCAGCGACAAGCAATATGACTAAGATGGTGGTTTAGAAGCTGGCTATGGATAATGGTTGTTAATGCCAGTGATAAATGGAAGAGTTTGTGAATTACATTGGGATCCAAACATGATATGGCCTCTATACTAAGCTCCCTCCTTTACATACACTGTTGGCACCCATCTCTGGACAGAGAATGGAAATTCAGCCACAGCTGGCATGGATTGAGCTAGCAAAATCTTCTTTCTGGGCTCATTAGCTTGGACCACACAATTTATTCCGAGTTATGGAAAATATTTCCTAGCCCTCACATCATTATATTAAATATCCATGACTATTTAAGGACTAAGAAACTAGTGATGTGATGGCCCAAACACTGCCAGGTAACGACTTCAAGCATGATGACAGTTGCACATTAACTCTGGAGTAAAAGGAAAGGCATTTCTTTGTTCCTTCCCAACCACTCCAGCCCCAGGATCATTGTGCTTTGTGATCTGGATGCAGAGGTTCTGAGAGGAATATTGGGAAGGGAAACAAACCCATGTGACACTTTCTTGATATGGGAAGGAGAAGGTGGCTGGCTTCTCACTGTATGATATGAGGAGCCTATTACAGTCTTTGGCCCCAAATCCTCAGGACACCATTCTTTAGGGATACAACTTAATAATTAGCAAAGCAAGCAACAATCCTTTATTAAGTGCTTACTATGTGCTGGGCACCATGATAAGCCATGAAAATACAAATATATGCAAAAAGAAAGACAGTCCCTGCCCTCAAGGAGCCTATATTCTAATGAGGAAAGACAACACACAAAAAGAGTAGAAATCATTCTTCTCTTACAGGTTTGCTTGGCTCTATCACAAATCAAGTTCAGAAGACCATTTTTATTCTGGTTCCCTTTATATGCAAAACAAGGGAAGGAGGTGCTGTTGATGGAATCCTAATAAAGCTGCCCCCAACCTTATTCTAACTTCATTATAGGCTCAGCCCCACTGAACACCAGGCACACTGTACCTATCTATCCCCCTCACCCTTGCTAATGTCCTAACTTCTTTGTATATGCCTCACTGCTCACTGGAACAACAGGCATGTCCCTGAACTCTTAGTTCCCATAGAAACAGCAGGTGTGTCCATGTGATGGGAACCCACCTACTGCCTCTACCTGGTCAGTGCCCCCAGACACATTCCCATAGAAACAGGTATGTTCTTGTATTCAATCAAAATCACATCATCCATCTAACTCCAGACAGGACCACAATAGCTAACCAATTCGAGGGTAGCACATCCAGAATGTTTAACCACTGAACCCCTCCTCCATTACCAAATCCCTTAACAAACCCCTCCTTCCTTTTAAATATTCATGATTTCTGTTATGTAATTGCATCTTTACCCTATAAAAATCCATCTTGCTTTCTCTGAAGTTGCTGGTTCCTCTTGGAATTTAGCCTGCTTCATGAGAGCCGTCAATCTCAATAAATGCCTATATGTGGATTAGAGGTGGTTTGACTCTGAATTCTTTGAGACTGTACCAACACAACACATCATGAAACCCCAATAGTTTTTGTGTGGGCAGAGCCCCCACCGCAACAGTTTTTGGCATCCCTGGGTGGGCTTGAGTCTGATTCTGATCTCCCCCTCCATGTGGAGCAGAGTCTCTGATTCAGACCCTCTTTAATCCAGAGGTAAGCTTATCTTTTCCCCTTCTCTTACTTGGGAGGTCCTCCAAGCACCTAGGAAAGGTTGGCTAGATGGCTTGGACGGTAGTGCCCAAGGCCCTCCAAGCAGCAAATTCCCTCTAGATAGAGGATGTTCTGTTTGGGAATTTTGCAGGGAGTTCTTTATGAACTCAATTTTTCATCCTTCAGTGGGATGCCACTGAAGAGATGAATGTGGCTATAGGGGGCATTCAGTCCCAACTCCCATCCTACAGGATTACTAAACTGTAATAGCACTTGGTCTTTATATAATCTGGAAGACCAAGAAAACTACTATCTGTATTTTCTGTTTGCATCTGTCTGCTCTGTGTCTGTGTAAAAGTCTCTGAGTCTGCCACCCTGTAACATTCAAAATGCAGCTCGCCAGAAAAAAAAAAAAAAACAACTGTACCTGGGCTAGAAAAATTAGTTTCTTAAGGAAAGGTTGCTGGCAAAAAAAATAATTAATCTCTCTCTCTCTCTCTCTCTCTCTCTCCCCCCCCCCCTTTCCCTCTTCCTTTCCCTCTCCCCTTCCTTGGACTCTGGCCAAGTTCTGGAGGTGGAGAGACAAATGGAAAAAGAGGAAGAGGAAACTTCTCCCTTAAGATCTAAGAGAAAAGGGTTCACTTCATTGATCAAAGAAAGGCATGTTTCAAGGCCGCACCTTGGAATAGGACTAGCACTTAGCCCTTTCCTTGGTCACAGAAAGAGAACTGTGTAATATCATTGGGAATATAGATCCAGGTAATTGAATTCATTCTGCTTACTATCTGGCACTAAGATAACTTGGGAAAATGTATAGATCTGAAAAAAAGACGCCTCAGAGATGAAGATTTGTGCTGTCTAGTATAGGGAAGAGGAAACTAGGTGTCACTGGCTCTTTTCCCAGAGTCTCACTCACCTTGACTGGAAGTTTCAATGCTTTCACTTTTTTTTTTTTTGTCAAAAAATATTTTTATTTTGACATCTGAATAAGAGTTGACTCCTCAGGACACAGCCTTTGGCAATTTTTCCAACTTATTCATCAGCTTGTTGCACTGTGCCTTTCTCAGAAACATAGATGCCATCCAGAATTTTCTGATCTCTTTGTTTTTGACTGTGGTGACCTGCTGGATCACGGCAGCTGAGTTTGAAACACGTTCAATATAATTTCCTTCAAGAATTAACTCATCTTTTTGGGCCTGAGAAACAGCACAAACAACACCTGGTCTCATGCTCACTCTTTGGATATATTTTTCACCCCAGAAATTTCTAATTTCAACAAGTGAGCCATTCTCTTGAATAACATTGATGGGGAAGTGAGCATACACAGACCTCATTTTGTAACAAAAACCCAGGGTAATGCCTTTGATGATGTTTTGTACATGGCTACAGTTTGTGCACACAGTTGCAAGTTCTTTTTGATTTCCCCATCACTTGACTACCTGCAGTCTTTTTTTCTTCTTTCCAAGGAGACTAAACTCCACACTGATATGGTTGAAATCCCTATGGAAGATTCCTCTGCGCTCCTTCACAATAACTGTCCGACCCTTAAGAGAGTTGTCAACATTTTCTGGGATGTCCATGGTCTAGTTGTTTAGAATGGTCTTTATTCCCATAACGAATGGGCCAAAGAGAATGCTCTCACTTTAAAAGAAGATTTTAAGGAGTGGACACAGAAGTGAAGTTTACTTGAGCAAAAGTTCAAAAAACCAACCAACTAAGATTCCCCTCCCTGTAATCCCACCTCTGATGAGGCTAGGGCTACAGTGCCTTCTTTCTGTCATTCTGACTCTGACCAAGTTGACCATACAGTGAAAACTTAGAGGGTGGCTGGGTGGTACAGTGAATAGAACACCAGCCCTGGAGTCAGGAGGACCTGAGTTCAAATCTGCCCTCAGACACTTCATACACATACACACACACACACACACACACACACACACACACACACACACAAACCTAGGCGCATGACCTTGGGCAAGTCACTTAACCCCAAATGCCCTACCTTCCCCCCCTCCAAAAGAAAAGCAAAAAAAAAAAAAAGAAAAGTTAGAACCACTAAGATTCTCTTCCTTGTGGTCCCAGCTCTTCCCAGACTAGGGCTACAGCACCTTTTCCCTGTCATCCTGGCTCTGACCAAGCTAAGGATACAATGAAAGGTTAGAACCATTAAGATCCTTCACTCTGTTATCTAGGCTCTGACTGAGCTAAGGCTGCAGTGAAAAGTTAGAAGAATGGTAGAGAATTTGAGTTAACCTCCCCCACCTGGGAAAAGGAACAAGGAGGAGAGAAGGCAGCTACAGCAGGGGCCCCACTGGCAACAGCCCTAGGCTCCTGGGCACCCGGAAACCCACTCTTCTAGGCAAGCAGATGAACCTCTCCTCTCAAAATCCCAAATCCTTGCTCCCATACCACCAGAACCTGGAATTTCTGTTCTAAGTTCCCTGAAGCCAAGCAACCCCTATCAGGAACCTTATGGATTCCTCAGAGACCCTCCTCATTCACCAGAACCCCCTCCTCAGTAGCCCTTGGACCTTTAATTCAGCTACTGGACTTTAAAACCTCCCATCATTACCCGGTTCTTAGTCCTTCCCACACAAGGAGTGGTGCCCTCTTTCTCTTTCCTTCCCAAATTGACCACCCCCACAACCAGGTTCTGCAACTGTGGGGAAATGAGAAAATGAGGTCAGAAGTCAACCAGTCTCTACACTTGGTAAGCCCAATCTTCTATCAATAATTTTTATATGTGATTTTGAAATACAATTAATGTCATAACACAACATGTTTTGTGTTATTATTGTGTTTCTAAATTGTAATAAAATTTTCTTATATTGTAAACTTGAGTGACCATTGTGAGCCAGAAATGGTGTTAGACAAAGCAATTTTTAATCTGAAATTTTTGAAACTAAAAGATGGTGGGAAAAAATGTTTAAAACCAGTTATGTTATTTTATTAAGTCCTGCTAATCCTGTCTTACCGCTAAAACAAGCTGGCTCTCACTTATGAAAATTGTTGACTAAATTTTTTGGGATAACTGTTATAACATTAAAACCTAAAACTGATCCCACAGCAGATCTAAGAATGTACAGGGTAGACACTCCCTACTCCTCGCCCTTAGGAAGATGGCCAAGATTGCCTCCAATGTAAGGCTTTAGGGGGTGACCAGAGGTCAGATGTGCCAGCTACCACATACCAGGATCCTAAAAATAAAACATGGGAACCCTAAAAGACATCCTGGCAAGGAAAAAAAAAATCAATTTTGAAAATAGGGAATTTGCCACATAAAATATGTGGTTTTCATCAGTTCAGAGGAAGAATATCATAGGGTGGACAGGCAGATCAGCCCCTTCTTTGGGGTCCCTATCAATTTCTCCTTATTTATAAACTTGCCAGATCCCCAGAAACCATCTGGTGGGCAAAGTCATCAGCCTCAGGAAAAAACAAAAGTTTGTTTGGGTTATGGAGTTCCTAAACAATGAACTTGGCTTACAGAGAAATGAAAGCTCTTATGTATGTAAGTCATGGTAAATTTTTATTGCTTATTGCAACTCCACAAGAGTAAAACAATTGTATCAAGTCCTAAACTGTGATTGGTGAGACTTGCCCTTTGAGGTAAAAGCAGTTGGGACCACAACTCATGTTATTTTCAGTTTGAATTTAGACAGAGTTGTCTTCATTAAATCAGTATCTGAGAGAAATTCCACAAGCTACTCAGAGGGAATGTGAGCCTGCTACAAGTGTAGATCTGCTTTTGGGAAAAGCCAAGGGGACACTTTTAGCCTCAATCTAAGATGGAACCCTCCTTGCTCAGTTTCCCCAGTCTTCCTTTGAAAAGGAATGCTTCCCACCTGGCTATTCAAGAGTTTGGCTATGAGATGGAATTAAAGTGACTCTTACCTGAATTCAAACAGAACTAAGGATGTTTAATCCTGTCATATCTGGCATGTCTGTTTTTTCCCTTCTATGGCAAATTTCTCTAATTAGAGCAAGTGGTAGGTAAAAGATATGAATACAATGCAGGTATGTGAAATTTTGCTGTTTTCAATCTGAATGTGTAGTCATTCCATATTTCAAACAACTTGATAAATTGATACACAGGCTTGTCATCTGCCTGCCTGCATAGTCAAGTGAAAAGAAGTTTGTGAAATAAAGGTGCGAACACAATGTTAATCATTATCTTGTAGACTAAGGTTGAGATACATCTGAGCTACTAATAAAATGTGTGTTAGATCTGATCTATTCAGCCTAAAATTACATTCATTTCTACAGATTAAATAATTTAGTAAAAGGGTACTTGGCCTAATCAACTGCCTGTTACTAGATTTATCTGTCTTTCTCCTTGTATCTTGGGCCCTGTATATTGAACTTGCCTGTTAAATTTGTGTCTCTCAGATTACAGGCCAATTCACCTACAGTTGGCAGCAAACAGAGGATACCAGTCTATACTCACCCATCATCCCCTGGATGTTATCTATGCTCAGTTCCCATCAATCTCTTCCCTGGGACCCATCCAGAGAGGTACAGCTCCATGCCCCTTTTCAGCCTGAAGAAGCTACAGAAACTGAGCCTTCGTCCCTTTTCCCAAATGAATTTGAGTCCCAAGTTCTTTGAGGGTGGAATGATGGAATCTTAATAAAACTGCCCCAGCCTCAATATACTAACTTCATCATAGGCCCGGCCCCACTGAACAGCAGGCTCACTGTACCTCCCCTCACTCCTGCCCCCACCAATATCCTAACTTCTTCATATATACCTCACTGCTCATTGGAACAACAGGTGTGTCCCTGAACTCTTAGTTCCCATAGAAACATCAGGTGTGTCCATGTGATGGGAACCCACCTACTGCCTCTACTTAGTCACTGCCCCCAGACCCATTCCCACAGAAACAGGTATGTTCTTGTATTCAATCAAAATCACATCATCCATCTAACTCCAGACAGGACCACAACACCTAACTATCTATCTTGATCAGACAGGACCACAACAGCTAACCAATTCGAGGGTAGCACATCCAGAATGTTTAACCACTGAACCCCTCCTCCATTACCAAATCCCTTAACAAACCCCTCCTTCCTTTTAAATATTCATGATTTCTGTTATGTAATTGTATCTTTACCCTATAAAAATCCATCTTGCTTTTTCTGAAGTTGCTGGTTCCTCTTGGAATTTAGCCTGCTTCATGAGAGGTGTCAGTCTCAATAAATACTTATACTTGGATTGCAAGTGGTCTGACTCTGAATTCTTTGAGACTGTTCCACCAGAACACATCATGAAACCCCAATAGTTTTTGTGTGGGCAGAGCCCCCACTGCAACACTGTCAAATCCATGTTTCGGCCCAAGACACTTTTTTGGATTGTTGTTCAGTCATGTCCGCCTCTTTTTGACCCAATTTAGGGTTTTCTTGGCAAAAATACTGCAGTAGTTTTCCATTTCCTTCTTGTGAGCAAAAGCAAGGTGGGACTTTTGTTGTTTTCTTTTGGGAGTTCAATTTTGGAGTTAGACTCAGGCTAAATTGTGAACATCCGAAGGATTAATTGCCTTTGAACCCTGATAATTCACAGCTGTGCTGAGTCAAGTAGGTTTATACCTCCAGACTCTAAGCCAATCAGGAGCCAATATAACGTCTTTGTTATATGTTCTGGGACATTGATATTTTGCTTTGGGAGTTTGCTCATGAGAAGGATCTTTTGATTTCCTGGTAGAGACTCTGAGTAGCTGTATGTTCAGAACCCTCACCCCCACCCCTCAACTGCTCAGATTTCTGTGCTCCTTTGGCCCAGTGATGTATGTAAAGTACATAGTAATATTCCTTTACTCAGACAGTTGAAGCCCTGTGTGTTGGTCTTTGTGCTAATTTCTCTGCTTCTATTTTCTATACTACTTGTAATTAAAGTAGGATTATGAACCCTTTTAAAGCTGTCTTTCCTTTATAAAAGCTGATCAAAAGAACCTGTACTAGCAGGCCATCCTAGGTGTGCTGGGGTGCTTGCTTTTACACTTGTCCAGCTCATTTGACACATGAGAGAATTGAGACAAACAGGGTTATGTGACTTGCCCAGGATCACTCAGCTAGGAAGTATCTGAGAATGGAAGAAGAGTCTTTCTGATTTCAGGCTGGGCACTCTATCCAACTATAGGATCAAATATGAAATTTTAAAATACGTAAAGATTTATAGTTGGAGGACATCAGTAAGGTGTGTTGTTCGAATTGTTTTTGTAGATATGATTAATTTGTGTGGATATATTCACTACTACATTGCCAATTTACTATCATAAATAATTAACAAATAATTATTGAACCCCTACTTTGGTCAAAAGAGACTTCCTAAAGATACTCTGGGGATAAAAAAAAGGAATAAGAACTAGTATTGCCCTCATTGAGCTTACAGACTAGTTAGAGATATGAAGCATATGGGGGGTGGAGCCAAGATGGTGGCATAGAAGCAACAAGGCTCCGCAGCTCCCACATAGCCACCTCAAATACCCATAAAATATGACTCTAAACAAATTTTAGGGCTCCAAAACTCACAAAAATACAGAACAACACATCTCAAGCTGAAGGCAGCTCGGCAGGAAGGGCTCATTGAAGCATGCTGGGAGCCAAAACCAGCCTAGCCTGAAACAGCAGGTTGGCCCTGGGGTGGCCAGGACAAGCTGCAGCTGGAGCCTTCAGGAAAGTGGATCAGCGGCAGCTGTGGCAATTTCCAGAATTATCAAGCCACAAGAAACAAGGACAAAGTGAAAGGTCAGTGGAACTTGGCTAAATTTGGGGGAGAAAAGCTGTCTGGCTAAAATGCCTCCAGGGCAAGGAAGTGGCAGAAGCAGTGGCCCTGCAGCCACCTCCATGTGGCTGCTTCAGAGCTCCTGGCCTGCAGACTGCAGGGGGGCCAAACTATTGTTCAGAGGCTAAGTGCTCTTGCGTTGAACAGCCTGGATCCAGATTGTGGTCTTGGGTGGTGGTCCTGAGGTGTGTTTTCAGTGAGCCAAAGCTGGTGGGGGCTGCAAAAAAACTGGCAGCTTTTTAATAGCTGCGGCAGCTGTGAAAACCCCAGTGATTTGGGACAGAGCTTTCCCCTCTGGAAGCAGAGTTCCACAGAGCTAAAAAGTCAAGTAATTGGCAACAACATGAGCAGGCAAAGGAAGCAAAGTAAGAACAGCAATCAAACTCTAGATTCCTTCTTGAGGGACAAAAAAGATCAAAGCATGGAACAGGAGGAAGACAACACAG
>CM053585.1:284120004-284167840 GCA_028646515.1 Pseudochirops corinnae
TCCCCCTTCCCCCAACTCTTCTATGTGGCAAGATGCCCAGTTTAGAGTTTATGTCATTCCTTCCCTAAGCCAAATTCCGTGAGAGTAAGGTTGACTCTTTCCCTTTTGCCTTCCTCTTTTCCCCCTCTATTGTAACCTTTATCTCTTAAGGCCACTTATTTCAACCTATCTCCAAACAAGCATCCTTTCTGTATCACATCTAGCCAGTGGTTTTCTAGTCATTGCTTGGAAACTCTTCAAGGAAAGGGAATCCACTACTTACCTATTTAGTCCATCCAGCTTTTCATTTCTCTAAATGTTAGGCAGTCTTCCCTCTCTACATCGCCTTGATATTAAGCTTGAATTTGCCTCTTCATAAAAGTTTCAGCCTTTGTTCCTATTGCTACCCACTGGAGATAGAGCAGAACTAATCTGATCTAGTCTGAAGGAGCTAGGTGGCACTGTGGATAGAATGCTGGGCCTAGAGGCAGGAAGGTCTGAGTTCTGATCCTGCTTCAAACACTTCCTAGTTGTGTGGCCATTGGCAAGCCACTTAACCTTTGTCTACCTAAGTTTCCTCAATAGGGATATTAATAGCACCTATTTTGTAGAGTTGTTGTGAGGATCAAATGAAATTATATTTGTAAAGCACCTAGCATAGTGCCCAGTACATAGTAGGTGCTTCATAAATGTTTGTCTCCTTCCGTCTTGCACATGAAAACTCTTCAATTATTTATAGACAGCTATCATATTCTCCTCCCTTCTCTAAACTTTGCTAATTTCTTTATCTGACCCTCATTTGGCCAGAACTAGAGGTCACTTGGTTGCCCTTCTCTGGGCATTCTCCACTTTGTCAATGTCCTTCTTTAAATGGGTTGCCCAGAATTGAACACAATATTACAGATTTGGTCAAGAAATGGAATACAGTATACTTTTCTTAATGTAGCCTAAGACTGCATTAGATTTCTTGGAAGTTGTTCATATGAGCTTTTTAATTCTCATTTTTCAGAAGAGGAAACTGAGGCTCAGTGAGATAAAATCACTATCTAATGTTGTATGAGCTAATAAATCGCATAGCCAGGACTGGAACTCAGGTTTTCTTTCTTTCTTTTGAAAAATGATTGATATTTTTATTTTTACATTGCCTTCCTTTCCAAATATATATGACCTCACTCCTCTATCCAGAGAATCATCCTTCATTACAAAGAATAAAGAGAAGAAAGAGAAATAAAATAAAAATAAGAGAGAAAAAGAGTTAAGAAAAACCAACCATATCAGGCTGCAAAAAGGGGAGGAAGGTGCATTTTCTCATTTTTTTCTTCAGAGTCAAGGTTGGTCATCATCATTATACAGTATTCTCTCTATCTCTCTCAATTTCTACAACTGTCGTCATTGTGTATGTTGTTTTCCTGGTTATGCTTATTTAATTTTATGTCTGTTCATATAAGTCTTTCCATGCTTCTCTGCATTCTTCATAGTCATAGTTTTTATTCAACTCCTATGGAGAAAAACTTGTCAAAAGATATAAAAATGGAAATCCTAACGTTTGTAGCAACTTCCCAAAGAAGCTAGATTTCAAAGAGTATGGTGGGATTGGAAGGGGCAAATTGAAGAGTCCTAGGAATGCACATTCTATTCTCTTGTGAGGATGTTGCTCTTTCAGGTTTACAGTAGGTAATTTACCACTCCTCAGAATTGGAATCATTGAGCCATCATTCTTCTTCTAGATATCCACTTGGTTGGCTATTGACAACCCCTTGCCTTTCCTCAATGTCCTAGGCACCAAACACAATAGTCATGGGTCCAGGTCCCTACTCTCTGAGAGTTTCTAAATTCAAGTGATATGACCATATATCAGTTAGTCCCTAATGCTGCATAGTGTCCAAGTATCCAATACTCCCTTAAGTTTTATTGTCATCTTGACTTCTTCCATTCCATCCCACAGAAGGATTGAAGGATCAAGGATATTCTCAAAAGTTGACCTAAGAAATAGGGTTTCATTTTCACAGTGCCCCAAACTTCTACCTCATAGACTTTTCCTGATGTTGAGTTAAAAACTATTCACAGTAATGCTCAAATACCTTGTCTTTCTTCTCCATCCATTGAATCCCTCTCCCTTTATCCTGGATTTGTCACATATCCTCATATTTTATTGAGAACAAGAACAACCTAAAATAGAAAGTACTGTGTTATTAAGGAAGTATTGGGTGAAATAGGATAAAATACCTCAAGCAATTACTTTCCCAAGCTTCCTTCTCCTCTAAATTCTAACTCAACCCACAGTTAACTAGTACCATGAGTTTCTTGCTTATCTTCCCCAATACTTCTTCATTTCACAGCACCGTGAGCTGGGTTAACAGAGAGCTTGTAAGGCATGTCAATCAGATGAAAAGGTGGCTAGGTGGCACCGTAGTGCACAAAGTGCTGGGCCTGGAGTTAGGAAGAGATCAATTCAAACCCATCCCCAGACACTTACTGGCTGGGCGAGTCATTTAACCTTGATTTGCCTTGGTTCCTCATTTGTAAAATGGGGGGTAATAACAGCGTGTTCAGCACAGTGCCTGGCATGTTAGTGCTATATAAATGTTAGCTGTGATGATGATTAATACTTAATGTGCTGTACCCTGATATCAGACCCTATGGTGTCTCTTATACTAGATGTTTGAGGTCCCCATGGTTCTGTAGCTTTAGCATACCAGAGGGAGGGAAAGGTGCCCAAGGTTGCACAGCTAATTTAAGCCCTCAGGTTTGCACTGGTCAAAGCAGGAAAATTGGCCTAGCATTGTGTGACTATCAGCCCTTAAGTCTGTCATTGGTAGGAATGAGAAAATGTGAACAGGTACAACAACCAGGCAGTACATCTCTGCTATGACAGTCTTTCTCTCTCTCTCTCTCCCTCTTTCTCTCTCTCTCTCTCTCTCTCTCTCTCTCTCTCTCTCTCTCTCTCTCTCTCTCTCATGTTCTATCTTAACCTTGGCATTTCTTACTCCTACATCTTCCCACATGAGTTTGCACCAGTTCAGCCTGCCTACCTTGTGTCATGTGGGCACTGTAATTGTGCTAGACTCATCTACTAAGGACAGCTGGTGGGAAACAGAGATTAGAATAACCTAGGGGCTATGTCTGTTCTGACACATCCCTTCCATTCTGTACTCCTTAAAAACTCATATTCATTGAAGGTTCTGTGTGATCCCAAGGAGCAGAACCAAACGGCCTACTAGATGTTGAGCTCTAGGTACGCAAGAGGACTTAAACAGAGCATGTTGCTGAGAACCTCTGCTCTCAAAGGAGCTTTCCAGCTGTAATATTAGGCAGGAAAGGGGTGTCTGTGGATTCAGTCTTCCATCATGCTTTCCCCAATTGGGACAGAATTCTTTCTTGGGTTAAGGAAGTCTTTCTTGACCTCCCTTAGCCTCAAGAAGATACCGAAATGCAATTTCCTTCTCATCTGGATCTTTTCTGTCATTAACTCGTTCCAAAAGTCTGTTTGCAACTGGAATTGATTGGTTTGCTCTCCATTGTTCTCCTGATCACCGACTGGGAGTTCAACTCAGTTCCCCACCAATAGCAGGTGACTGAAGTGTATTATCTTTGCAGGGCTCTAACAGTTTTTCAGGAACATTTTGTAGACTGGGAAATTGTCCAGTCTTTCAACCATTTGGTATGGATATGAGTCATCACTGGTATATCTCATGTTTTCCCTTATACAACAAGATTCCTTAGCAAGACTCTTTGTCCTGGTTGGAATTCTTAATTGGCTATGGGAGAGGGTAGCATTAGTGTAGAAGTATGATCACTAGCCTTAGAAAAAGGAAAAATCTATAAACCCTACCTTTGACACTTCCTAGCTATGTGACCTTTGCTGAGCCATTTGGCTTCTTGAGAAGCTTCAGTCTCCCCATATGTAAGAAGGAGGTAGCCTATAGTGCCTACCATACAGAGTTATGTAAGATGAGAATATATAGGTTAGGACTAGGGTCTGGACTCTATATAAGATAATGTATGTATAAAGCTATCTAAAAGTTAGCTACTGCTATTTGCCAACAAGCATTTATTAATGGTTTATTATATGCCAGGGCTTGTGTCAGACTTCAGGGATAGATACAAAGACAGAAAAGAAACAATCGCTGCCCTCAAGGAGCTTACATTCCACCATGGAAGACAATATATACACATAGAATACATATGTACAGAATAAATACATTATGTCCCAAGAGTTAACTTAAAACTGCACTAAGAGTTTTGGGATACCCTGTATAAGGTTTATTTTTCAGGAGGAAGGCATCAGCAGCTGGTGGGATCAAGACAGAGTTCAAATAGAAGATGGTGCTTGAATTAGACTTTGAAGAAAAGTCTTCACAGGGATCTATATACAGAAGATATAATATAACAGAAAAACAATTAGAATGGGATGGATTAGCTTGAGCGGGGGAGGGGGTCTGGAAATTTTCAAGAAAAGGCTGGTGACCACTTGTTGGTGATTTCTGACATCCTTTTCAACCCTAATTCTCTAAAGTTATGATTCTTTGAGGTGGGGGTTCCAGAGGGGATTTCTGGCACATGTGAACCTTTAGAGGCATCTCTAGAAGCTAGGGAAAGGACTGAAGATCCTTCCCTTTTGCAGGGAAGTCCCCAGAAGGAAGCTAAGGAGTGTCTGAAAATATGTATTTTTCCAAAACCAAATGTAACTGATTTTTTGGCACGGCATCCTGTTTTCTCTTTTAGATAGATAATCCAAAGGTGTGTTCCCAGAGTGAACTCAAGAGATATATTTCTTTTATTTAAAAAAAAAAAAAATATATTTTTATTTATTTCATTAAATATTTTCTAAATTATATGTACACTTTTTAAAACGTTCATTTTTTAAAAAATGTTGAGTTCCAAATCTCTCTCTCTCACTCTTCCCTAACTCCTCAAGAAAGCAAACAATGTGACATTGATTATACATATGAACTCATGCTTGTATTTCCTTAACCTTTTGTGAGTGAGTTGTGTGTGTGTGTGTGTGTGTGTGTGTGCGCACATGGTGCTGGATTCTTTGAAAGTCTGTTGAAACCTATGGACTCCTCAGCATAATGTTTTAAATGCATAAAATAAAATTCACAGAATTATAAAAGAAACTAATTATGTTGAAATAAAGATCCTTTTTTTCCTATCCAAGTTCATAGACTTCCCTGAAATTTATCTACAGACTCCTCTTGGTTAAGAATACTTGTTTTAAAGCCATGTGTGGTGGAACCCTGGGTTTGGAGTCGCAGGGTTTGAATTTTGGCTCTGCTACATATTATCAGGTGATCTTAGGCAATAATCTCAATAGCTGACATTTATGTTTAAGGCCACGTCACTTAAACTTTCATCCAGAAAGTTTCCTTAGTTTCCTCATCTGTGAAATGGGCCCTTCATAATCTGACTCCAATCTACATTTCTAGATTGTTTTTTGTCTTTTCAAAAAAACATTTATTTTTTATGTCATCTAAATTTCCCCCTGTATCTCTTTCCCCAAAAGTTATCCTTTATAACTTAAAATTTTTTAAAAGCTAGAAGAAAGAAAAAAAATCTCAAAAGTGACCAATACATTACAAAAAAATCTGACAATGTATGACATGGTTCCACACATGCAGGCCTTTCACCACCTCCAAGAATGAGGGGATGTATCTTCTCATCTCTCTTCTTTGGGGTGAAGCTTCTTCTTTATCATTTTTCAACATTTACCTTTCTAGTCTTGTTATACAATACTCCCCTTCTCACACCATATGGTCTATCCAAACAGATCTTACTGTTCCTCACACACAAAATTCCACCTCTCATCTCCTTTGCATACATAGTCTGTCTCAAATGCCTGGACTCCCTTCTTACTGCAGCCTTAAAGTTTCCTTCCTGGCTCAGCTCAAGTACTACCCTTTCCTTATCCCCACCACCTTTGTCTCTCCTGGCTTCCCCACCTCCCTGCCCCCCATTACCAGGAAATTATTTTTCATGTTTTTTTGTATCTACATAATTATATATAAATATGTGTATATATATATATATATATATATATACATATAAATATGTATATATACACATGTACATGTGTTGTCTGTTAAAAACTAAGCTCCTTGAGGTCAGAGACTGTTTCATTTTTGTCTTTATATCACCAATGCCTAGCACAGTGCCTGACCTAGCAGATATTTAATGAGTACTGGATTGATTAATTTTGGTTCCAAATCCTATGTTCCCAAATCATCAGCACTTACTGTAGCATTAATAGCTGGTAGGAGGAAGTCCATTAAGGGGGTGGGAATGGGTGAGGGGGGTAACTGAGGTGAGGAAGGGAGCCCCTGGCTCCCTAAGGTGTAGCCAAGAGGCTCTTTAGTGACTTAATTAGCTCTTGATACTTAATGAGTCACCTGGCTTCCTCCCAGCTGAGACATCAACAGCTCCCCTGAGGAAGAGGGCTTATGAGGAGTTTGTGTTCCAGAGGCTAGGGAGGACTGAGGCACCACCCCTGATAAACTCAGGGTCCTGTCCCTACAATTCTGGGTAGGCTTCCTAGCTGTTCTTCCAGAGTAATGAGCTCAAATTCAAATGGTATGCTTGTTTGAAAGTCATATTACTCATCTATTCATGCAATTTCTACCTGAGTCTGACTCTCTTCTTGCAGATTTATTGATCAGAATTCAGTCTGACCAAAGCAACAGAAAAATGAACAATGTGATTTGATGGGTGTTGGAGGGGGCTCTAATGGCTGCACTCTCTTAGTTCAGGATTCAATATTGGGCACTTGAAAATCATTAACAGTTATCAAAAGGAGCTTTGCTTTGCTCTATCAGAGCAGGAATATGCATTAAGGACACAATCACCCTTAGCTTTTCCGCACATTTCTCATCTCCACATGGAAGTGTGTTTTGTTATAAAAACAGGTTATAGCAAAGGATATGGTAGCTTGCATGGTCTTCAGAAAACCATCAAGTTGGAAAGGCCTCATCTGCCCATGACTGGGACTTTTTATGCCTTTAGGTGACTAATAAATGGTCAAGGATGCTGAGGCTGATCAGGAGCTGGGGACTGCTAGTCAGGAGCTGGGGACTTCTTTGTCTCCCTTTAGGAAAAGCTAATCCCTGTTGAAGGAAGAAAGGAAGGAGAGGTCTGGACCTAATACATGTTGTGGGTAGCGAGTATGTATGGCAACTTTCTCACATTGAGTGCTCTGTTCTGGAATACCTTGTAGGCCTAGTGAAAAAACCTTGCAGCAAAATGAAAATTCAATTTCCTCATACTTCTCTCTTATTCTCACTGACAGAGAGTAAGCTATGTTGGGATGATAGATTGAGAGCTCAAAGGGGACCTCAGAGGCCATCTAGTCCAGCCCCTTATTTTGAAGATGAGGAAACTGAAGCCCAGAGAGGTTGTGACTTGCCCAAGGTCACACATAGAAGAAGAAGGAGAATCTGGATTTGAACCTAGGTCCTTGGATTCTAAATTCACTGCTCTTTTCTTCTGTTGTACTACACTACCTCATTTAGTAATGTTACCAAATGAGATAATACGTAAGAAAAATGCTTATGTGCCTGATACATAGGTGCTATCTAAATGCTTATCCCTTTTACCCTTCCCTAAGTCAAAAAACCTAACTCTGTAGAGAGCCCTGAAGTTAATATAACATTTTAATATACACATATCAGTTGATCCTCATAATAACCCTGAGAGGTAGGTAGTGAACATATAGTATTATCATTCCCATTTTATAGATGAGAAAACAAGACTTTAAAACCAAAGTGAGCTGACTGAGGTCACATGGAGAGGTGTGGTAAGGCTAGAACTGAAGATGAGAGGGAAAAGGAGGGTCTGTTGGGGAGAGTAGTGGCAAGGTGTCCCAGAGAAGAAGGTCTTTGGTGGGTTTTCCCTTATCTTGCTCTAGGAAGATGGAGCAGAAAGATGAACATCATCTTTGTCTTGCTGAGAGACTGTCATTTGTCTGGTAGTGTCATGAAGCTGGAAGAACCATGAGAATCAACTAGAAACTGGAAAAAGGAAAAAAATCGATATGTGTTACCCCTTCAATGGGTAGGGAACAGAAGACCTTGGGGTGGAGAGTAGGGGAAGGCCTCTGGGAGTGGAGCCTTCATGAGAGAGAAGACCATCATGGCCTGGGGTATTCACATGCAGCTTAGGGATTAATGCTTACTCATTCAAGGATTTCTGTTTTGTTTTCTTCCTTTGAATAATGACTTTCTTCTTTAATATTGTGAGCTGTGTCCTTGAAAGGGGCAAGTTGATTTCAGGATAAGGAAAGAAAGCAGTGTGTGTGATGTACCATGCATACATTTCCCCAAGTTTCCTGCATAGGAAAGAAATTATCTCAAAGCATACCTAGGAGATTTGGATCATGAGGTTGTCTCTGAAACAAGGTTTATGTGTATATTCATACATACACATACATACACATACACACATATACATACACACACATATATCATATATATGTGTATATATATATATATATATATATATATATATATATATAAAACACATATACACATACATACGGGGGGAGGAGCGTGGAGAGAGAGATGATAGATACTTTATGGAATCACGACCTCGTTTTTCTGGGTCCTTTCCCCAGCACTACTGTAGAATTTTATTCACAGGCCTTCATTCTGCTCCACTCTTGTCTGTGTCCTTCCATAAATTCTTCATAGTTGGTCCCTCCAAAGTGTTGGGGGACTACTCCTAGGTCTTTTAACATCACATGGATACTGATGGAGCACACAGGCTGTCTAGCTGCCATTCTTCAGTTCCGCTCCATGATTGACCTACCTCCTTTTATAGCCTTACATTCCTGGATGATATTATTTATGCTGCTTCTGGTATAAAAGGGGTAATATGTTGCAGCCTCTTTATACCCACCATGCATCATATGTAAATATATGTGTGCACACATATTTATATATATGTTTATACACATTGACACACACACACACACACACACACATACACATACACATACGGCAGCTAGGCAGCTGAGTGAATAGAGCACTGAACCTGGAGTCAGGAAGACCTTAGTTCAGATCTGGTCTCAGACACTTACTAGGTGTGTGACCCTGGGCAAGTCACTTAGCTTCTGTTTATCTTAATCCTCTGCAGAAGGAAATGTAAACCATTCCAGTTCCTATACCAATTCAACCCCATGAACAGAATTTGGCATGGTATGGTCCACAAGGTCATGAAGAGTTGGACATGATTGAACAATAACAATATATGTCTATACACATTTATATTTACATATATACAATTCCTACATATGTACACATATACACGTAAAGGCACACATATACATATACATACATGTACATATATGATGCCTGGGGCACTTCTTCCTGTCAAATTATTCCTTTTAGGGCTTGGCTTAAGAACTTCTGACCTAAGTTGCCAGATATTCAAATTTCTACTATTTTATGGACCACTCATAAGGCAGGACCAAATTTCCTTAACCACACATTTCCCATGCAATGATACTCCAGTTCATCATCTAGCATTCCAGAAATCAAAATTAATCAAGGACTTTTTTCATTTAGTATAAAGTAGGACTTTTTTTAACCTACTATCTAAGAACTTTACTTTTTTAAAAAAAATGCTTTGATAGCTGTGTTTAAATACACTTGACAGTCATTGTAATCCTATATATTTTATTTTATGCATTCAAAAACAGGGGAAGGAAATTTGCATTTATATAGGACCTACTATGTGTCAAGCTCCATGTGAACAGCTTTACAAATATTATCTCATTTGATTCTCATAACAACCCTGCAAGCTAAGTGCTATCCCCATTTTGCAGTGGAGAAAACTGAAGCAAACAGGTTTAATGACTTACTCAGGGTTACACACAGTGTCTGAGGCCATATTTTAACTCGGGCCTCTCAACTCCAGGCCCAACACTCTATCTATTGTGCCACCAGGTGACTCTATTTATTTTCAACTGAGATCCATAGACTTTATCTGATTGCCAAAGGTGTCCATGATATTTAAAAAAAGATTACAACCCTTGGTGAAAAACCCATTATTGCTTGGTTTAATAGAGAACTGTTCTTGCCTGGTTTAGGTATGAGGATGTAGCATTTTGTTACTTTAATTGAGATGGGGTAGTTAGTTGACCAAATGACTCAGATGACCCCTCTCCACTTATTTCACTTTGATTCCATTCATATGTCTTCTCACACTTGTCTATATTCATACTCCTTGTTTCTTACAGTGCAATAATATTCCATTATATCTGTGTACCACAACTTGGCTGTCTATTCTTCAATCAATGAAGCCTGTTGATTTCTAACAAATTCTCTCCCTTTTGTCAGAGTTGCTCAGGAACTGAGAAGATTTGTCTAAGCATATGAAGGACAAATTAATTAAACTATTAAGTGGACTGGAGGAAGAGTTATACCTTTTTTTTAAAAAAAAATAAAAGATGGAAGAAAACACCACTCTACTGGATTTAATTATACAATTTCAGAGAGGAACTCAGGTCACATGTGTTTATGTACACATACATGCATACACATATTATACACACATATATTTTTGGGCAGGGGCAAAGGTTACCAGTTTGAAGAAAAAGTGACATTCAGAGAAGGCAACTTGGCATCTTTCTAGTCCATGAAAACTCAGTGGCAGATGCCCATATCTGGTGTTTTCTCCCCCTTCCTTGGGAAAGTTCACGGGTTCTTGGCTCTAAATAATCTCGGTTCTCTACAGCTTCCCACAAGGAAATTAAATTTTCAGGTCCTGCACAGAAGTTTAGTTATCGTTAATATAATCATTGGCTCTGCCACAGCAGGCCTGAGAGAGCTGGGTGAGAGAACTGGATTTGACAACCTGAAAAAACCTCCCTTCCTACCCTCCTCTCCCCAAACAAGCAAAGAGTTCTATGGGGAGAGGTTATTTTATTAATAGTGATCTCTTGTGTTTCTGCAACAGCTTTTAGAGGTGCTCATTCCTGCCTCCCTGCCTTTTTTTAAAAAATGATTGTTTTCCTTCTCATTGGGAGCTTAATCAAACACAAATAAGAATTTTAAAAGATAGTATAAAAAGCTGTGAACTTTGATCACATTAGTTAATTTTTGAATAAGAATGTGTAACATATGTACATAGTATATATAGATATATAATTTAACTTTTTCATTCAGTCATTTCAATTGTGTACAACTCTTTATAACCCTACTTGAGGATTTTTTGGCAAAGATACTGGAGCAGTTTGCCATTTCCTTCTCCAGGTCATTTTGCAGATGAGGAAACTGAGGCAAATAGGATTAAGTTGCTTGTCCAGCATCACACAGCTAGTAAGTGTCAGAGGCCAAATTTGAATTCAGAAAGATCAGTCTTCCTGACTCTAAGCCTGGCTCTGTATCCACTGCTCCACCTAGCTGCCCCCATAATTCAACTAAGTAGTAACAAAACTGTTCTTAGAGAAGGAAATGGCAAACCACTCTAGTATTTCTGCCAAGAAAACCCCTATAAAGAGTAGGACAGAACTGAAAATGCCTAAACAACCGACAACAACACTATTATATCCCCTTCTGTACTTTTTATTTTCTTTAGTGAGTTTAACAAAAAAAAAAATCTTTAAAAAAAATATTCTCTCTACCCCATCTTTCCTCATTTCCTTGTAACAAATATTTCTGGTTGAATTTCCTTTGCATAGTGCAGCTTCATCATTTCCTCAGCATCTTTCCCAATGAGGTAGCAAATGGAGAGGCATTTTGCACAATGCTTATTGCTGGGAGAGAGGAATATTGTAACCCTCCATTTTAATTCTATGCATTGTTCACATCCTAGCTCAGTTCCCACCCACTCAATGACATCTTTGAGACTACTCCAGACCAGGGTGATGTGACTCTCCTCTGGACTCCTGCTACAACCTACTATTCACTTGAAACTTTAGGAGCTTCTCTTGTATTGCTAATTATCTTTTTCTGTCTACCTGGGATAATAGCTAAGCTCCATTTGACCATATATGGAGCCTTGTTATCTCCAGGATCAAATAGAAACTCATTTGCTTTGTCATTTAAAGACCTTCTCAACCTGTCTACAACCTGTGTTTCTATTTCGAGAGTCCCTTACACACATACTGCTGCCCTGACAAACTGGTTTTTGTGCATTTCCTCATATTGACCCTTCATTACTGTCCTCTGAGCTCTTAGACTGGCTTTCCCTCATGCCTGGAAGACGCACTCCATCTTCGCCTTCCATTTGCCAGAATCCTTGGTTTCCCTTAAGGCCTTAACTCTCACTCTGTCTTCTATACAAGCTCTTTCCTGATCCCTCCCCAGCTGATGATGCTTTCTCCTCTCAAATCACCTCATATCTATTTTGTACAGACCTATGAATGCACATGTTGCCCTTTTTCCAAGACTATAAGATCCTTCTGGGGAGTTACTGTTTTTGCTTTTCTCTTTGTATTCACAGTGCGCAGCACACAGTCGGAACTTAATAAAGCTTGTTGATTGATTGCTTGATATATTGTGGGGCCTATCTGAAGATCTTCAGATGAGCCAGGAGTTTCAAGACTTCCCGGGGGGGGGGGTGGGGTGGGGCACAAAGAAATCCTTTCAGCCAGGGTTCAAATTTTGAGAGAAAAAAGAAAGAAGGGAAGAAATGATTGCAATAGTTGATATAAGGAATGTGTTTATTTCCATGCCCCGCCTGCCCTCAACTATGCCCCTTCACTTCTCTGGTGATAAGCAAATTGTAAGGAGCAATCAGACCTTCCCTACACAGTCTAACTGGTGAGCAGCCAGGAGGATACCAGGGAACAGTGTATGGGCAAGAAAGCAGAATCAGGAGCTGCTGTAATCTCCCCCCACCTCACCCCACTCTACCCCATCCCAGATGCCCTTTAACTCTTGAGTTCCCTAACTGACTTGACTGAGACTCTTCAAGGGGTTGTGGGTGAGAAATTTTGGGGGATTTTTGCTAAATCTAACATTTGGAAGAGTTGCATTTCTCAGGGGGAGTGAGTGAGCCTAGGAACCTGAACTGTGCCCAGTGACTTCTCTGTTTGGGCCATGTGCATGTATAGAATGGCCGAAGGCTGCCTCTGCCTGGGACAAGCTGAAACCACATAGCCTGTATGGTGGATGTGTTGATAAATATTTGATTTTATTTCTTTTTCTCTATTTCCTCAGTTGTAAGAAGGCCTTTCCCAGTGCTCCCTGGCACTAGTTCCTTCTTTGTAAGATTACCTTCCATTGATTGTATCTTGTATGTGTATGTGTATTTGAGTAAGTATAGCGTCTCCCCCATTAGAATGTGAATTCTTTGAGGACAGGGGTCATTTTTTTGCTTTATATGTATCCCCAGTATTTAGCACAATCCCTAGCACATAGGAAATGCTTAAGAAATGTTTGTTGATTGACTGAAAGAAAAACTACATATGGTCAAACTATGTTTGTGTGGTTATCTCCATTATATCACATTCAATGGAAATGAATCAAGGAAGGGCAGAAGTCAGAATCTCACAATGGGTTGGGTGTTAGGCAGGGAATGTAATTGGAGGAATCCATACTGACCATAAACCTCTGGACTAATGAGATGGACAACTGCCATTCATAAAGAGATAATACTGGGGGACAGAGGTAGCAGCTCTCTGAGATCTCTGGGGCTGGGCATGGTCCCTAAGTGACTTCCAGTATTATGTCAATTGCATAACCATCAAGACTGCAAGTACCTGTGTGCTCATCAGATTCAGGTATGTTATGGGAATCAGAAGATCTTCCCTGCCCCTTGGCCCCTTGATAGGCTTAAGTGACTCTGAGAACCTTCCCTGATTTGAAAATATACTCTGCCCCCTAACAGGCTGAATGTGGTCACGTGGAGCCTATGGTGGGAGGCTTGTTCTTCAGGAATGCCTACACCTTGTTACTTTGTCACTGGGCAGTTGGTCAAGAGGGCTGTGACATTCTCTGATCCAGGAGAAGGCTGTATATACCCTGATGTGAGGTTTTACTTTGGGAAAGAGTTGTGTGATTTGGCCAGATGAGACTCTTGGAAGCTGTTGAGCCCCCTGGCTTTGAAAACCCACATGCTGGTGCTTCCCTCTCTGGTAACTAACTAGGTATGGATGTAATGGTCAGACAACTGAAATCCAGTCTGCTGATCTGTTTCTGTCTGCTTATAACTTTTGCTTGAAACTTCTGTTTGTATTCTGTTTGTATCTCTGAAGTTCAGGGTACTGACTTTTTCCCCTGAACTAGGTAAATGATAGATGTTTGATTAAAGTAAGATTGTTAACCTATTTTGAGATGCTTTCCTTTAGAAAAGCAGATCTAAGAACCTGTGCTAGCAGCCACCCTGGGTATGCTAGGGTGCTTGCTGATACAAGGTAACGGGGAAGAATATCCTCTATTTGTATTAATTACAAATTAATATGTATGTACACATAACACATGCATATATCCATAATACAACATATGTATGTATAAATAGGTATGCATAATATATATATATATATATATATATATGTGTGTGCAATCAAATGATAAATTCATAGGTTTAGACCTGGAAAGGACCTTAAAGTTCATCTAGTCCAATCCCCTCATCAAACAAAGGAAATTGAGGTCTAGAGAGAGAAACTTCATTGTCCAGTAAAATACAAGTTGTAAGCAGAAGATAGAATTTGAACTCAGGTCTTCTGATAGCAAGTCCATGACTCTTTCCACCATATCCTATCTCTATGATTAGACTAGACTGTAAGTTTTTTGGAACAGAAAACATGTCCTATTTTTCTTTGTATCCTTCACAGTCCCTAATAAAGTGCATAACAGAAGCATAATAAACATTTGCTGCTTGATTAATAAACCGATGAATCAAACAATAGTGACTATTGACTAGCCACCTTAAAACAGGCATTTGTAACAAGGATCTTCCACAGATGCAGTGTGACCTGTGGCAGATACAAATCTGTGCAATGATCTTATGAAAATAGTTATCTGAAATTCCTTGGAAAGTTAGGTGATAAAGTCTCGTAGAAGGTGATACTCAGTACAGGGTGAATGGAAAGAAAGTGAGGCTGGAAGAACTTGGCTGAGATGTTCCATCTTATAGTCACATGTCTTTTTGCCACCTTGGGGGCTCTTGGCAAAACAGACTGCCTTGGTCACTAATACCCGCTTGTCTCTGTCTTTGAGTCAGGGGAACTTCCCCAGCTCTTTTAATTTCAAAACCATCACCTAAACCTGTCATCCTGTCCCTTTCTTTCAAGGGGAACCATGCATGATGATTAGGAAAGAAGCAGATGAAGAAGGTCATGTGGGTGGGGGAAGCCCACAGCCAGTGCCCCTCCCCCTCCTCTTCTTGGACCAGGCACACCTACCTGGCCACTCTGGAAGTTCCAAATGGAACAAAATGAGGACAAAATGACCCTTCAGTGTTTCCCTTTGACAATAAAATTATCTGTCTAAAGACTGCCACCTTAAGGTTTAATTTCAGATCCTGAAATAACCTTCATCATCTCTTCCCTGGACCTTCTATTTCTGGCCAGCTTCTCAAGTGAGCCTTTTTTTCCTCCCTGTCTCCTAGAGTGTGAACTAGGGGTAACATGATAGTAAATCTATTAACAATGGCTCAAGCTTCATCTTTAAACCATAGACCAAGAAGGCAGGGTTCATGTTATTTATTTTTCTAGTAAACTCAGCAACCTAGCGCTGGACTTTATATAATTGGGTAATAAATGTAAATGAACAAATGAACAAAAGGGGGCAGAGTAATACAGAGAAAAGAGCGCTAACTCTGGTATCACAGGACCTGGGTTCAAATCCTACTTCACACATTTACTACCTAAGTGACCTTGGGAAAGTTCTCACCTTTCCTGGGCCTTGGTTTCTTCATCTATAAAACAAAGGGAATGAACTTGATGACTTCTAAAGTCCCTTCCTGCTCTTCATCTATGATCTGATGTTCATTTACCTTTTGATTAACAGGGAATGCAGAGAAGAAGGCATCTTACTTTGACAGAAATACATAGGGAACTGCTAGCTTTGAGAATACCCCTTTCTTTGTTATTGATTAATCTGAGTCCTCTCTTCCTCCAGGAAGGAAGTTTCACACACTGCTCCCCCTCACCTCCACCCTTTAAAAGAACATCAGGGGAAAAAGAAGGGGCAAAGAGTGTTGGGCTCTTTCAAGGACAGGGGCTCCTCCTCTCACAGCTCAGTCAAAATGGACCTAAGCTCCAATCCTGAACTTGTGTTCAACTTTCTCCTTGCCCTCTGACACCTGTATTTACATGGTCACACAAAAACCACTTTCTCACGCACATATGCTGCCCCAAAGTGACCCAGTACTGAGACCCTTTCCTCTTCCAATAGCAATGGAGATAACAGAAACATAAAAAGAGAATGTAGAAAGCAGTGCAGGCCAAAGTTGAAGTTTCTACTCCATAGAGTTTAAGAAGACCCTTTTGGTGAAAGACAAGAATTCTGGGAAAGTAGAAATGGAAGGTCACCAGGTACTAACTCAATTTAAGACAACTCCATCTACTCTGAAACAAAACACATCCATTAAGAGACAATTATTCATTTTCCATTAGGAGTCTGTGCTTTAGAAAAAGATTCCTTTAAACTGGAGCTTCTCTAGGGCTTTGATGAGTTTGTTTATAGATTATTACGTAATACTTGACAGGAGAAGGGAACAGAGAAACTTAAAGCTAAGCTGTTAGGTAGCACTTCCCATTAAGGGCCTATGTGAAATGAAAACAAAAGAAATAAAAGACAAAATACACACCAGAATGCAACGTAAGTCAATAAGAAAATAGGATGGATTTAGCAAAATTCCATTTTTACGCAGCTTTTGAATGAATTGTTACTGTAGAAAGCAATATACAATATTCCCATGTGTACCTATGTACATCCCCAGGGGTTTCTGTGTAGAGCACAAAGGGTTAATAAATCTTCACTTCTGCTTTTGGGGGAAGGGTGTAAAGCTATTTTTGGACTGAGAGTGAATTAAAGAAGTTGCGTAAACATGAGCCTCTCAGCTAGTTTATTTTCATTGAGTGCACACATTCCTACAGCCATAATTCATTCAAGATGTGAATTGGATCTCATTAGAACTCAGAAGATTTGCGGGATAAGAGAAAATGATGATCAGAGGCATCTGGGCCCCTTGGGGCAATTTATTATGTGGGATTTCATTTTTAATAGGCGACACTAATTCACACAAAAAGTCTCCAGGGCAGGCTTGTGATAATTGGATGATTGCTATTGGTGTGAATGTGTTTCCATGTACCTTTTTCTGGGCTAGGTTCTGTACAAAGCTAACAGGATGATTAATTGATGGATTGATTCAACAGCAGTGGTCTTCTTCATTTGCATTGTGTTAGGTTGAAGAGAGAGAAGGAGGGAAAAGAGAGAAAAAAATAGTCAAAAAGTGGCCCCTACTCTGACTCTTGACACCATGCTTCTGCTCCCTCAAGGGAACCTTGAGGTTCCCTCTATTCCTGTTAACTTCTCACCTTGGAACATACTTTTCCCCCTACGGCCCGTTTTTCCATTGTCAGTTCCTTCCAGAGCTTGTGCTTTGGGGATGGGCTCAGACTAGCCATCCTGCATTCATTCCTCTCTTGGTTCTGCTTTTGACTCTTCAGATTTCACCACCATACATACCCCTTGAGTGAACCTTCCTGACCCCTCTTCTCTGCCCCATGCTCCCCATTAGAATGCAAGCTTTTTGAGGGCAGGGGCTGTCTTTCTTTTTGCCTATGTTTGTATCCTTATCTTTTACCACAGGGTCTGGCGCTCGGTAAATTGCTTAATAAATCCTTGTTGGCTTGATTTAACTTGACTTAACTTCATGCAACTTACGGTATCAAGGGATATGGGTAGAGGAACAATGTACACAGCACAATCTGCAATATTGGATAATAACTCCCGTGAAGGATAGATGTGATAAGACTATACAAGAGGAATCAAAATATGGTGGAAGAACATGGGAGTTGAGTTTAAACCCTACTTAGGTACTTACTGTCAGTGTGACTCTGAGGAAGTGATGGTAGCATGAGATCTCTCAGCATCCATCTTCAGAGATGGAGCGCCTATCTTTGACTTTTCCTTCTCCCTTATCTCTCACAGCTGCCAATCACCAGTCTTGTCAATCTCACCTCTGCCACATCTCTCACCCTTCCCCCCATCTCTCTGTTCCTGCCGCAGCCATCCTGATTTGTTGCTTTCCTCCTAGTCAACTGCTTAAGTCTTCTTACAGGTCTCCCTGACTCTGCTCTCCCTTTTTCCAATCCATCCTTCCTTCCACTGACAGCACAGCCTGTCCTTTCTATGGATATCATAATGCTGTTCTGTGTAATAAAACAAAACAAAAATAAATCCTTTCAGTGTCTGCTTACTGACTCCAGAGGAAAGTCGAAACTCTTCAGCTGTCATTCAGGACGTGATTCCATTTTGCCTTTCCAGCCTTATTTCTTATTTCTTGATCAACCGATTTATCTTTTTTAAGCCCCTACTATATGCTGGACACTATGCTAGGTAATCTATAAATATTATCTCATTGGGTCCTTCTCACAGCAACCCTCGGAGATAGTTGCCATTATTATCCCCTGTTTTACAGTTGAGGAAACTGAGGCAAACAGAGGTTGAATGACTTGCTTATGGTCACACAACTAGTGGGTCTCTAAAGTTGGGTTTGAACTCAAGTCTTTCCTGGCTTTAAGCCCAGTGTGAAGCTTCATCAAGCAAAACAGAGAACAGGAGGAAGTGCTTACCTCATCTCTTTTTGGGGACCAAGATTGGTCATTAAAATCACATAGCATTTGCTTTTATTTTAGTATTCTTTTTTGTTTACATTATTGGGGTCTCAAATATTGTTTTCTTGGTTCTGTGTGCTTCCTTCTTCATCAGTTCACACAATAGACTGCTTTAATTGGAGTGGAAGGTTGAATCTGTAGAAAAATGGGAGTTAAGATTGAACAAGGAGGGTAGGACAATTTGATAGAGGAGAAGCTCCATTAGTGAATGCCAAGATGAGAAGAATGGGCTTCATACAACTGACAATAAAAAGTCCTCTATCGATTTCTAAAAGGAGTGGTCATAACTGACATGATAAAGTATGTAATGAACAAGGCAGAGATCAAAAGGACGTGGGAAGAAACTTCCTAGGGCAGTGACACTAAAAATGGAGAGCAGGATATATTTTGGTTTTAAAGAGTATTGATTCTCTGTTCCTTTTTTATATTGTTCTCCCTTATCAATGATTACCCCCTGCCCTGCAATAGAATGCTTCCTTTTCACAAATAAGTACAGGCAAGGAAAACAAATACAATACATTGGTTATGTCTGAAAATGTATGCCTCATTCCACATCCACCTCTCTGTTGAGAGACTAGAGGAATGCTTCACCGCCAGGGCTCTGAAGTCACAACTGGATACTGCATGGATCAGAGTAGTGAGGATACTCAATATTTTTTTTTCTTTATATTATTGTGGCCATCTGACAAATTGTTCTCTTGAGTTTGCTTACTTTGCTCTGCATCAGTTCATCCAAGTCTTCCCCAGTCTCTCTGAATTCTGTGTATTTGTCATTTCTTTATGTCACAGTAATAAATTCCATCACATTCATTTATTGCTTGTTCTTGAGTTGTTTTTTTAAGTCATGTCTGACTCTCCGTGACCCCATTTGAAGTTTTCTTAGCAAGGATACTGGAGTGGTTTACCATTTCCTTTGCTATCTCATTTTACAGATGAGGAAACTGAGGCAAATAGGGTTAAGTGACTTGCTGAGGGTCACACAGCTAGTAAGTGTCTGAGACCAGATATGAACGCAGGAAGGTATCTTTCTGAATGCAGACCTAGTAAGTACTCTATCCGCTGAGCCTTCTAGCTGCTGTCTATCATCTACTGCAGCCACCTGCTAATTGATGGGCACTCACTTTCCTTCTAATTATTTACTACTACAAGAAGAGAGGCCAGACATATTTCTGTATTTATGACACATTGAGGGATATTTTAAAAGGAACATCTATAAGGCCTGATGATTTATTGTATATAGAAGATGATGTTAAGGAAAGAAGGGGAAAGTGTCAATCCCTCCTTCATCTTGGACATTCCTCTTCATGGTTGTGGCCTCAGTCAGGGCTGTCTGGAGCAGCCTCCATCCCCACCTCCTCAGCCTGTTGAGAACCCTTATCCCTGGACTTTCCAAGCTCATCTGTGATCTGCATTTCATACAGTGCATAGTCACTGTAATCCTAGGCGCAAGACCACTGCCAGAGTGAATCAAATATGGGCACTTCATTTTTATGAGCTGATCATTATTTGGTCTCCTTCCCAGACATAAAATGAAATGCTAAGATCATAGGCCCTAAAGTACATAGTTACCATACTGTGTAGTTATGCTGTAGCTAGCGACTAAAATGTGTTAGAAGAGTAAGAGGATTAGGCAGCTAACTGTGTCTGGTAAATATTCATAGGCTGTGATTCTGTGAGCATGATACGAGAACTCTAGTAGCGACAGCCTGGGAGAGATAGCTATCCACAGGACATACAAGAGGAATCAGAACCCAGTGGTTTACCTTTTCAAACAATAGCAAGATAAATGATGGTAACTTGCATTTCCGCCCCAGCCCTTGTCTCAGATCGTAAAAGAAGAGTACAGAGGCGAGGTTAAAAAGGAGTGACGTGAATTTTCTTATGGCCTCATCAAGAATAATGGACACTGTCAGCAATAAAATACCAAGAAAGCAAGAATAAGTTTTATCTGAGGAATAGGGAGAGACAGATTGTAGAGTAAAATAGTAATGCCATCTCTGTTTCTATTCCCTCCTGCTCTCACTCTGTCAAATCTCTTAGCAGTGGAGATAATTACTGAATGGATATACAATTGAGAAGCAGCATGTTGTAATGGAAAGAGCATTGGGTTGGAAGTCTGATGTAGAGCCAGAACTAGGGTAAGATGACTAAGACTTATGCCCAGGGCACTGAGATTTAGAGGACATTGACAACATTTTTACCCCTTCAGCAGGTAGAAACAACTGCCCGTAGCGCCAAATTAGTAAGAGTAATAACTTAAATAGGAAGCTATTAGAGGGTATTCTTGGGTCTCTCTGCCTGTCCCATGGGATTTTGTGCCTTGAGGCCTCCTAAATTAATCTGAAAAACAGTTGATTGGAGGACGCCTTTCGTGCCATTTGCTCTGAAATATATTCTGTGGTACTTTTCCAGGTGCCAAAATTGCTAATTATGATTCTTGTCAGGAAACCTGGTTTCCATGTCTAAATTCTGCATTTAATTGGCTGTTTGACTTCAGGCAAATTATTTCTTTTCTCTGGGCCTCAACATCCTTATATGTAAAATGAAAGGTCAAATTGTATGATATTTAAGGTCCTTATGGCTCTAAAATTCTTGTATCTAGAGCAAATCCTCTGAAAATAAATTTCAAAAGACTTACCTGACTTTTCTGTTCAACTGTAATTTTGTTCCATTGAACTCACATTGGATGGATCTTAAACCTCTTTTTGTTGTGGAAAGAGTCGCAATATAATGTGCTAGATTATAAGCTCTGTGAAGGTAATGGCAGGGACTCATTGGTCTTTGTATCCCCCAGAGTAGTTACTCCAATCCCTGCACATGGTAAATACCCAATAAAAGTTTATTGAATAGATGGGTAGATGAATGAATAAATGTGCTGGTATTGTATTTCTTGTCTCCTCTGACACTGCCACCCTTCACCACCTCATGCCTGCGGGTTGATCAGCCTGCCCCACTCTAGTCCATCCTCCACCCACCTGTCAGAATGACCTTCCTAAAACACAGTTCTGACAATGTCACTTCTTTACTTAATAAACTCCAGTGGCTCCCGTTCACCTCCAGGGTCAAATACAAAATCCTTTGTTTGGTACTCGAAGCCTTTCCTAACCCGCCCCCCTCCTCCATCTTTCCAGTCTTCTTACAACTTACATCCTTTCCCCCACATACTCTGCAATCCAGTGACGTTGCCTTCTTGCTGATCCTAAACCAGACATTCAATCTCCCAACTCTGGGCATTTGTACTGGTTGTCCCCCATTTTTGGAATGCTTTCCCTCTTGATTTCTGCCTTCTGGCTTCCTCTCAGTTGCAAATAAGATGCCACTTTTTATAGGAAGCCTCTCCTGATTCCCCTTAATTCTAGTGCCTTCCATCTGTTGATAATTTCTAATTTATCCTGTATATAGCTTGTTTGTGTGTAGTTGTTTTCATGTTGTTCTCTCTCTGTTGAATTGTCCACTAGCTGAGGGCAGGGCTGTCTTTTGTCTTTCTTTGTATCCCCGGGATTTTGCACCGTGCCTGGCACATAGTAGGAGATTAATAAATGTTTACTGACATTGTAGGACTCAACCTTAGGTAAAATATTGAAAAAGAGGCAACTTGCCTTTAATTCTCTCTTCTCTCCTGGTATTCTAGGAGGTCTCTTATTCTATCACTTACTTTGATTGCCCTTATCCTGTAACAATCTTTCATGGATATGCTTGAAACTTTCACATTTAAAAGTCATTTTAGAGACATAGCAGATCAGAACTGGAAGGGACTGTCAAAATCATCCAATCTGTTCCTTTTATTCTCCAGATGAGGAAGCTGAGATCCAGAGAAAAGAAAGGATGTGCTCAAATCTATGCATAGTTCTCTTCTCTACAGCCTGCATTGATGTACAAGTTAACTTTTTTTTCCTCAAAAAGAACAGACTTCATGTGTCATCTTCATGACTCTGTATCATTCAACAGTTGATTTATTTTCTAGACATCACTGAGCAATTCCAATTGACAGAAGTAGACATTCTTTTAAATACTTAACAAATATGGATGGACTTTCCCTCTCCCTCTCCCTTTCCCTCTCCGTTTCCCTCTCTCTCTTCCTCTCCCCTCTCCTTTCCAGGTGCTCAGTATCAGAGCTGGGTTTCTGGTCTTTGAAAAGCAAGCCTTGTTTATTACAGTCAGAGAAGCTTTTAATTTAACTAGAAGTTAAAGAGTTTGAAGGCAATAGCCTTTAATGTAGTCATAAAAGCAACTAACCATAGCTTCACTTGGTTCTAAGGCCTATTGGAAGCTGTAGATGGAAATGAAGATTAAAATTCAAAATATATTGTCAGAGAATATATTGGCTAGAGAGTGGTGGGAGGGAAGGAATTGACATTTAAGGGCTTAGTGGTCAGGGAAGTTCAGGAAAATATCTGAAGAACTCCAGTGAGGTAAGACAAGGTGGGTGGATGTAATTGAAGAGTTGAATTTCATTCAGTTTGCTTATGGGAGTTGTGTGCTTCCTTCTTATGTGTTCATTTCTGCTAAATAAGTTAAGCCTTATTTCCTCAGGGAGGACAGTGTGTTAAGTGGTCCCCTATACCTCAAACGTGTTTTCTCTTTACCTCCATATCTTAGAATCCCTTGTTTCCTTCAAAACTCAAGTCAGGTACTACCTACTTCTGCAAGTTGTCTCTGAGAAGCCCCCTCTTGGCTCTCCTTCCTCCTCCCATTATTAAAGACTTCTCATACTATCTCATATTTACTTGTATGTGTATATGTTGTGTTTACCTAAGAGAATGTAAGCTTCTTGAGGGTAGGTACAAGCTATTTTCTTCCTTCACATCCTCAGCACATAGCATAGAGTCTTTGTGATTTCATTAGCTAGGGGACTTCTCATGCGGGATTTCCTTCCACCAACCATAGATCTCAAGTGTCTGTGACTTAGTAGATAAGTTCTAGGAAGTTGTCTGAGGCAAAAAGTCTTGCCCAAGGTCACACAGTTAGCTATACACTTAGAGGTTGGGTTTGAACTCAGGTCTTCCATGGAGTTTATTAATGCTTCCAAGCATTCCATACTCTATAAATGTTCCATTGTGTCTATGCCTTGCACCTGCTAGGTTCTTAATAAGTATTTGTTGAAATGAATTGAAGTATAGGGAGATCACTGAAAATTGACAAAAATAAGAAACAAAATTGGGAGATCTAATTAAATGGTTGGGTTTCTGCTTGTAGAAATTAGCTTTTGTTTCTCTATTAGGACATTGTAGGAATGTGTTAACTGTCAATTAAAAAGAGCTGAACAGATGTGTTACATTACTTTAAAGAAAGGGAGTCTACACTAAATAAATTAATCCTCCCTTAGAAGCCCCTGGGTAGGATCCTACAGATATAAAGCAAATAAGGCAGTTAGCTTTAAAAATTCACCAAAAGAAGACAAAGACTATGAATCTCCCTTTAAGCAACTATGAAGGACAAGAAAAAATTGTAGTGACCTACAGAGAACATTTCTATGTTTGTGTTCTTGCTAGTATCAAATATTACCCATATATGTATAAAGTCCAAGTTGGTCTTAATTTAGAGGAGAAAGTACAAGGGCTGGGTTGATTCATCTTCACTTTCCAAGTTATCCAGGAGATGAAGTGTTTCTTGAAAGAATGGACTAAGTACTTTAAGGAGGGAGCAAAGAAGAAAAAAGTATCTGAAGTGGCAGAAGGGAATTCTAACCTGATTCAGGAGTTTTGAGGACAGAATGAAAATAGAATGAAAAGGAAGACCACTGAACAGTTTGAGCTACAGATAACTAGCACAAATCTCTACCTATAGAGTAGGGAGATGGAACATCTTAGGAGGAAGCAGTTTCTTGTTCTCCATGGCGTGATGAAATGAGGTGCTATTAGTTGAAGGTTCATTCCTTGAGGATAGGAGGAAGAAGAGATTAGTAATGGTTATTGGTGATTCTCTGATAATGGCTATTATTTCATTACTGCAATATTCCAACAATGAAAAATTATTTCTTAACCTGACAAAAATCAAAGAAATCGATTATTTTCTTGGGCCATGCATTCCAGTCACGACAAAAAGTTTCCTAAGATTTAGCAAACCTATTAATTACTAACCCATTTTTGGAGTTTCATGTAGGGACAAATAATACCACCAAAAGGGATCTAGAAAGCTTTGCTAAAGATTGTGTAATCCAGTCTCCCAAAATGAAGACCTTAAGGACAAAGGTGATATTTCTATCACTACTAGCATTCAAAACAAGGGATAAGATTTGGAAAGTAAGTGATTAGCTGGCTAAGAAGGTGCTGTCTGAGTACATGATTTGTATTTCTATAATATAACTTTAAAAATATGAATAATGGGCACCAAATAGGGCTGGTGTTGAGTATGGAGGAAAAGCAGGGATGGAGTTAAGAGTATGTTGGAGCTGGCTCTAACTGGCTTACATGGGGTGATTGTTAAATTTTCAGTGTGAGCTTTTACACCTTTGGAAATGGACAACTGCTGCAAATTAGGGCTTGGTTTGTTGTTTTGCTGATTTTTAGACTTAAGAAAGTGATGGCATAAAATGTTAATAATGCAGATTAAAATTAAATGTATGTCATGCAAATATTTTTTTTTCTCAGAGAGTCTGTTGTTAAATGTTTACCAATACGCCTCTGGAAGAAGTGTACCTAATAAGGAAGGTCCAATAAAAATGTATTTTCCTAGAGTTTTGATAATCTCATCATGCAGATTTTAAATTGAAAAGGGAGAGAGAAAGTGGCTACATAGTTGTGGCAAGCCTGGTACCATAAGGATTTGCAGGTATTAACAAAGGAAGTACATATAACATAAGAAGGAGCACAGTAAGAGATGATACATGAGAGACAATATACTATGAGTGCCAACAACAATATTCATGGCCTCAGATGTCTGCGTAGAAATGTATAAAGTATGGCCAATAAATAAGGTGAACTATAGAGAATAACGTGATGAGGCAAATTTAGCCTCTTAGAGGCTAACTAAGCCTCACTAAGGCTTAATGTGATGGGATCCATGTCTGAAATAAGACTCTGAGAGGATATAGTTTATCCCTAGAGGAACAAAAGAGACAAATGAAGTGTGGAGTATGGAGTAGCACGAGATATTTTTTTAAAACAGTAGAATAAAATATTAAGTAGACATATTGTTATGAGGAAGTTTTTAAGAATCCAGGAGACCAAGAAATGGAGACTGGGAAATGGTAAACAGGAGCTGAATGAAGATCAATCAATGGAAGGAGAAACAGAAACTACATTTTTGAAGGAGTATGTGAGGCAAAAGAAGGTTAGAAAATAGATCACAAACTCAGTGCAACAAAACAAAACGAAGCATGACATTGTACAGATATGGAACTTCAACTATGTGAATCCACTGCTGAAATTCTCACACTGCCAGTGGCATCACTACAGAGAAACATTCAGCTCATCTTAAGAATTTCATACATCAAAAAGTGAAGGAAGAGACCGTAGGAACTGTTCTTCTAGACTTAATTTTGATCAACCTGGAAGAAGTTTGCTGAAGAAGAAATGATGGGAACCTTGGGGAAAAGTGATCCATCACTGAGTTTATGAAAGAGAAGGAAAGGGAAGCTGAAAATACTCACAATGTACTGCTTCTTGGCTTGAGGGAGAGCAGTTTTCTGAGGGTTCAGAGAAAGGCTTGGTCAGATTCAATGGCAGGATATTTCATAGGGTGAAGTTGACTTAAGAAGAATGGTAAGTTCTGGAAACTGAAATTCTAAAGAAAGAAATAGAAATGAATTCAATGAGGAGGAAAAGAAGAAAAGCTAAGGACGCTCTCTGGTTATGTAGAGAACTTAGCAACCACTTTAGGCTTTTAAAAATACACATCTAGAAGATTGAAAAAAGGGCAAGTTACTGAGGATGAACACAAAAGGGATGATGATAATGGGTGAAGGTGAGAAATCTGAACCATCCAATTCATTTTCCTCTATTTTCTCTTCCAAGAATAATGATTTTCTTTTGAGTGGAAAGGATAGAACAAAATGATTAATAGGAAGTGGACAACCAGGCTAGCAAAGTGATGATGGTAAGGCAGCACCAAGCTACCCTCAATGAGCTCATCACTAGGCTCTGAAGAGCATTCTGATTGCTGAGTTGTTGTCAGTGATCTTTAAAAGATCTTGGAGGATGAGAGAGTGGCTACATGACCAGAGAAGGGATAGTCTTGCCCCCATTTTCCCCAAAATGAAGAGGATGGAGACTGAAAAGTATAAACCAGTTAGTCCAACTTGCATTCCTAGAAAAAATTCTGGAGCGCATTATTAAGAAGAGAGTTAATAAACAAAAAGAAAGCAGCAATCACTAAAAACCAGGATGAATTTGTCAAGAACTTGTTATTGTAAGGTCATTTTCTAGTCACGTCTGACTCTTTGTGACCCCATTTGAAGTTTTCTTGGCAAAGATACTGGAGGAATTTGTCATTTCCTTCTCCAGCTTACTTTATAGACGAGGAAACTGAGGCAAGGAGGATTAAGTGACTTGCCCAGGGTTACAGCTAGTAAGTGTCAGATTTGAATTAAGGAAGAGGAGTCTTCCTGACTCTAAGCCAGGCACTTGTAGTGGCAAGCAAAGTAATACTTTGCTGTTTGTTTCAGCTATTGGAGTGCCTTTGAGCCTTGCCTTTGATTGTGTCAAGTCTTTGTTGGAAACTGTATACATTTGTGTTGCCCTTAGTAGGACTAAGGGAGTTTGGAGACCTTCCCTGCCCTTAATAGGCCTAATGTCATTACATGAGCCCACGGTGGGAGGAGCTTGCCAAAAGAGTGGAACAGGAAGGAGTAGAGCAGAGAAAAACTTGAGCATGAGTGAGGATCAAGCAGAACTGAGAGGGAGAATGTTTGTGATGTCAGCACTCTGTCTGTTCTGTCTGATGTTACTTTGTCAGAATGAAGCATTCTGCCTGTTGAAAGAGGACTTTACTGCTGTTAAAGAAGTCCTGGGGCTTTACTGTTAATTTATTTTTGATTTCTCAGACAGCAGCTTTTTCTGTTGGTTTGTGTTACTTTGTTAGAGAGAAATGTTGATAGTGCTGATATGTTAGAGAGATGTTAGAGAGAAAATGTTAGAGATGTTAGAAATGTTAGAGAGAAAAGATGATAGTGCCAATAACGTGTGTAAATATTGTTGTAGCTCTGTTAAGTTTTGTCTTCCTAGAAACAGAAACTTTGAAGAGAAGTCCCATAAGCTGGGGTGTGAAACAGGAGCAGAGAGCTGCTTACATGTAAATCCAGACAAGAGCTGGGAGTGGCTACCTGGGGAAGAGGAGCCTATGGAGTTTGGAAGACACTCTTGAGTTAAGATGAAAGAAGACTTTACTTGGGTACTCAGTATTGACTGATGATATTGTAACTTACTGTGACCTAGGGGTAAATGGTGTTTCTACTTTCTGCTACCCCTTAAGCATGTTTGGCTTAAGGATGATTGGAAGCTAGCCTCCAGTCAAGATGAAAGAAGACTTTACTTGGGTACTCTATATTGGCTGATAAGATTGTGACTAGCTGAATGATATGTTTTGTTTACGACTATATGGCCACCTTAGTAATGTTATATTATATTGTTGTGAATGTTGTGCTTTGGTTTCTTGAATGTGTTGCTTTAGTTTATTGCTGAATAAATAGAGAATTCCCTATACTATGTGATTAGATCCTTAAAGTTATTCACAGCAGCAGTCTTCTGAAGAGTTGCTCTGATACAGCAGTCTATCCAATGTGCCATCTAGCTGCCCTGTCAAGAATAGAGTGCACCAAAATAGCCTCACATTCTTTCTTTCTAGCATAACTAGATGAAATGAGCAGGAGAAAACTAAGAACATAGTACAATTAGATTTCAGTAAAATATTTGACTCTCATGCTCACCTTGGCAAGATTATAAAATACAGGCTAGATAATAGGATAATTAGGTTCAGAGGCATGCAGATAGTTGTTTAATAACTAGCACTCCCAGAATGCATGCCATTTGACTAGTGATATGAACTTTTGATGACTATTATCTAGGTAAATGTTTAACAACTGGGTTTCTGAAAACAGATGATACATTTTTAGTTTACTCTGCATAATTAACATTTTCAGTATCACTTTTTTAAGTATAGAAATCAACAAAATAATAAACAAAGCCCTAACTTCTAGCATTTATTAATATATGAGGTGTAAATACTTACACTGGAAATTAAACAATAACCTCTTACAAGCCTTTAGAGCTGGCCTCAGCTCACCTGTGGCTCAGAACTAGTTAAAGGACGGGAATCAAAGTGTAGCCATTGATGTGTTAGCATCAACTTGAAAGTCTCTAGGATAGTGATACAGGGATCTGCTCTTGGCCCTGTGACATTCAATGTAAATCATGTGCTTGTTAAATCTTCAGATGACATGAAGATTTGGTGGGATAGCTAACATGTCAGATGGCAAAGTGATGATCCAAAAAGATCTCCATGGGCTAGAATGATGAGCTGAACTGAATAAAATGAAATTTAATAGAAATAAGCATACACATTAGATCTAAAAAATCAACTTCATAAGAACACAGTATAGGGGTGATATGACTAGGCATCAGTGCCAGTGCAAAAAAAAGATCTTGAAGTTTCAGTGAACTACAAATCCAACATAAATCAATAATGTGACATGATAGACAGAAAGGCTAATGCTTGTGTATGCAGCATTAAGAAAGGTATTGTATCCAGAAGGAGGCAGAGAGTGGTTTTGTTGTACTCTGCCCTGATCAGAACCCATACGAAGTACTATTGTTCAGTTTCAGGAGTCACATTTTAGGAATCAGGATGATAGCTCTAGATGCATATGTTCCCAAAGTGGGTTATACTGCCCCCTGAGGGCTCTGGAATGATACAGGGGGGTGGTAGAAACCTCAGGTGCAACTGGTGGGGGTCAATTGCATAATTGAATAAATTGAATTAAATTGAATAAATTTGAAATAGAAATAAATTGAAATAAATAAAATCGAAATAAATTGAATAAATTGAATAAAAATAAAGGTGCAGTGCAGGCATAAGGAAAGAAGAGAATTTTGAAAAACCATTAGTATATGTTTTATCTGTTGTGTAACAGAATTATAATTGTAGCGATTACATTATTTGCCAAATAAACACACAAAATGCAAGTTATAACCTATCAGAGGTCAAGTCCACTGACAGGTCTTAACAAGCAAGTGTCAGGAAGTCCAGCATACATCAGCAGGAATATATGCATGTAATGACTTGTTTACTATATGATAATATATAGTTATATGATACAATATTGCATCATCAAAATTTCAATGCAGGAAAAAAAGCCCACAAATTTACAAGAAATTATTAATTTAAGATGCATTTTTTTTAAGAAAAATATTTCATATTTTTTGGAAATGATACAAATTTTAAAAACCATTAAAGGGTTAAAAAAAGTAGATTTCCAGGGGCATGCTGAGTAATTTTTTTTTTTTCCTGAAGAGGGGATGGTAGGTCAAATAACTTTGGGAACCTCTGCTCTAGAGCTAGAAGGGTACATGGGTGTTCTAGGTCTACCTTCCTCATTTTTCAGATGAGGACACTGAGATCCAGAGAAATGAAATGACTTATCCAAGGTTACACAAGTAATAAAAAAGAGAGAAAGGATTTGTATCTAGATCTTTTTACTTTATTTCCATTCCCCTGTTCTATGATCTTGCTGTCTCCAAGGACAGCTACTGACAAGCTGGTATGTGAACTGAAGACAAACAGAACCATGAACAAGAAGCTATTATAAATAAGAAGCTAAATACATTTAGTTTTGGAGAACAATAGAATTAGGTGGATTTGTTAATTGTCTTCAAGTATTTGAAAGATTGTCATTTAGACAAGGGTTTACATTTGTTCTGGGGGGGGCAGAACTGAAAGCAGTGGAGGGGGGTGGACAGGTGCATGTTATAGTGGAAAAAGCACCAGCCCTGGAGTCAGAAGTGTTGAGTTCAAATATCGCCTTTGATGTTTACTATTGGTGTGACTTTGGGCATATTTCTTGGATCTTATTTTCCTGTCTGTTAAATGAGGGGGTTGAACTAGGTGGCCTCTTTGTCTCTAGATCTATGCTCCTATGAAATCCCAAGGAGAGAAACTTATGTTTGATATCAGGAAAAAGTCCCTGAAAATTAGAACTATTTACAAGTGTTCTGGACTGCTTTAAGAGGTAGTAGGTTCTCATTTATGAATAAAGAAGAGATAGAGAGCAGTGTGAGGTGTAAAATGGATAATTTCAATTATATTAAATTAAAAAGGTTTTGTTCAAATAAAACAAATGTAGCCAGTATTAGAAGGAAAGCAGAAAAATGGCAGTGGGGGGGGGGGATTTTATAGACAGTTTCCCATATAAAGGTCTCATGTCTCAAATATATAAAGAACTTTGAAAAATCTATGTGAATATCCATCATTTCCCAATTGATAAATGGCCAAAAGATATGAACAGAAAAAATTTTGGTGAAGAAATTGAAACAATTTCTAGTCATATGAAAAGATGTTCTAAATCTTTATTGATTAGGGAAATGCAAATTAAAACAACCTTGAGATATCATTTTATACCTATCCAATGGTAGTGTTCAAGAAGATGTAGTATAACCACTTGTAGGAGGTGCCATGGTTTTCTATGCTTGTTTAAAGCATTTTATTAACTCCCTCAGAGTCACAGAATCCCACAGCAGAAACGCAATACAAAGATCCATTTAGTCCAATTCATGCCCAAGAAAGAATCCCCTTTACAAAATATTTGATAAATTACTGGTTGACCTCCATTTGAAGGCCTCAGCTGAAGGGAATCCACAACTTCATTGGCAGCTCATTCCAGTTTTGGATAGCTCTAATTGTCAACTTTCTCCTGTTGCTGCTAGTACTTCTCTCTGAGATCAGAAAGAGAGATTGAGAACCACTGATTTAGTCTATCACAAAGCACAAAGGTCAAAGTCCTCTACCCATAGGGTGCAATTAAGTTACAATATCATCAATCACTACTAAGTACTCTCTTAAGGGGTAGTAGAAAGTACAAAGGCCATCCACCCCTAGGTCACAATTAAATTACAATCTCATTGGTCAGAATTAAATACCCAAGGAGAGGTTTTTTCCTCTCGACTGGAGGCAGTCTCTCGGCTTCCATGGTTCCTCTTCCATGGTCCCAGCTCCTGCCCAAATGTAACCAACTGCCACCTGAGTTCAAAGGCAGATAGCTTCCAGTTCCTTGTTTAGCTCTCCGTGCAGTTCTTGTTCTGTATTGAAGCTCACAGTATTTAATCCACCTCAAGTCCTTCACAGTTTCTGTTCCTGGGAAGACAAAGCTTAACCAAGCCACAACAACATTTGTACACATTGCGGGCATCCTCATCAATTCACTTTCTGCCTGTGAAATCAACATAGACCCAAAACAGACAGACAAAGTACCGACGCCACAGTCGTGCTTCCTCTGGCAGTTACGGCTGGCCCTCAGAGGTAACTCCACCACCATAAGCTCTGTTCTCAAAATCAAAATCACTTTTTCTAGCCTGGGCCTCTCCTCCTCAGCCTCTAGTTGCTTGCTCCAAGAAATTCTGACTTTCTAGCTTGTGCTTTTCTTTATATAAGGTATTAGTTCCTCCCTTTTCCAGCCCCTTCCTGTTACATCAAGAAGTCCATTCCACTGTGGGATTCACAAGTTCTGGATCTTAATACTTGACATAATCATGAGCTTGGAACTAAGCGCTAAGTACCAGTTAGCTTGCCAATACAAGGGGATCTTCAGATTCCATTACTATTACACCATTGTGTCTGCCAAATTTCTTCTTCAGGCTAAATATTCTCTGGTCATTTGATCCTCCTATGGTATGAACAGGAGCCAAATTCACCATAATGATTGTTCTCCCTGGACATTTTCCAGCCTATCAATATTCTTCATTACTTATGTTGGCTAGAATTGAATACTTCAGATGTAGCCTCACTTGAACTCATCAAGGGCATCTACCTATATGTTTTTATTTAGCTTGCATATCAACTGCCTATTGAACTGAATTTGAATTCCCACCTCTGCTCCTTACTATAGGCAAATCACTTAACCATTATGATCCTCAATTTTTTCATTTGTAAAAAGAAGGAATTGGACTAGACCAGTGCTGTCAAACTCAACCAGAAAGGGGGCCACTACTCCATACATAAGAATCTCCATGGATTGCATATTGACTTAGTTTTCAAATGTAATATTGTCTATGTTTTTATTGTATTTTTACTGATTTCGTTAGATATTTCCCAATTATATTTTAATCTGGCTTGGAAACAAATTTAGGAGTTTTTCAGTTCTTTTTTCCTGCTGCCACTAGATCCCATGTTTGATACCTTTGAACTAGATGATGTCTAAGGTACCTCTTAGCTCTAAATCTATGATCCCATGATTCTGTAATTTTTGTTCCAGTACAAAACTAATTCTGGCATATAAAACAGATGCAAAATTAGGAGTCAAACAGCTTTGCTTTTACAGTTATCATCATTTTATAAACCCCAAACAATATTTCTCTTCCCCCTTTTTGGATCCTCCTATTTTCCACAAAAACTACAATAACAAAGTCCAAACTACAAATTTCTAAAAAAAAAGAAAAGCTTTATTGTTATTCTTAGATTATTATTTTTTTTTTTTGCTAGCCTTGGTTCCTTTTGAACTTTATCAATCCTTCTCATAATTCCATGAAATGTTTTTTTATTTGGTAGTGAATTCAAAGAGCCAGCATGACATCATCAAGTACAGGTCATGCCAGACTAACCTCATTTCCTTTTTTGAAAGGATTATTAAAGGAAAAGGTGAAGGCAATGATGTGGAAAGTGTTTGTCTAGAGTTTAGCCAAGATTTTGAGAAAATATCTCATTCTGTTGTTATGAAGAAGATCCAGAGATATAGCTTAGATAATAATCCAATCAAATTAATTCAGAACTTACTGAATGTCCATGCTCAGAGTAGTGGATAATGGTTCAGTATTAGGAGGAGATCCTCAAGAATCTGCAATTGTCCGTAGGCCAATTTTGCTTCCAATTCTTTGTTATTACAAAAAGTGCTGCTATACATATTTTGGCATAAAAAGACTTTTTTTTGATCAAAGGCCTTGTTGAAGTATAAACCATGTGATGAAACATGGTCAAAGGATATGGATATATTAGTCACATTGTTTGCGTAATTCCCAATTTCTTTTAATTCTAATGCCTGTTTATTATTTCTAGTTTTTCTTGAATGTAACTTGTTTATATATGGTTGCTCACATGTGAGCTCCACAAAGGCAGGAGCTGTCTTTTTATTTTCTTTGTATCCCTGGTGCTTAGCACATTTAGTAGGTATCTAATAAATGTTTATTAACTAGTTGATAATAATTCTAAACATTTAGATATTGTGGTAATTTAGCAGGATAATTTAATATTTTTGTGAGGTTTTTAAAAAAAATTTACTATTCAGTCCCACAAGCTTTTGAGTTCCAAATTTTCTCCCCTCCTTTCCCTCCCCCCCACCATGGCGGCATGCAACCTGATATAGGTTCTATATATGCCTTCATATTAAACACTAGTCAAGTTGTAAAGAAGAATTATAACCAATGGAGTGAATAATAAGAAAGAATAAACAAAACAAAACAAAAAAGAGAGAGTAAGTAATTTTCTTCAATTTGCATTCAGATTCCATAATTCTTACTCTGGATGTGGAAAACCATTTCCATCATGAGTCTTTTGGAGTTGTCTTATAACCTTGCATTACTGAGGGGAGGTCAGTCTATCAAAGTCAGTCATCACAGATATGATGTGTCTATAATTGTGTACAATGTCCTCCTGGTTCTGCTCCCCTCTCTCAGCATCAGTTTATATAAGTCAAAAGGGATATATATCATATATATATATATATTATATAACTCAAAAGGGATAAATATAACATTTTGCAATTGGGTTTAAAAAAGTTAACTTCACGAGCATAAACTGGAGAAGGACTAGTAAGACAATGATTGTTCTTAAAAAGGGGTTGTGTTTAGTGAACTAAAAGCTTAATTTTAGTCAGCAGTGTGAAATGGGAGACAAAAAAAGTTATGAGGAATAATAAGGGTTATAGCTTTCAGGAATGGGGGCTAATAGTCCCACTGTACTCTGCCTTTGTCAGACTTCATCTGGAAGTGATTCTGGGCAGGGACACAAGCTGATCTCTACAAGCAGAAATCCAGTTATCTAATTACATCTACCCACTGTGTTCAGTTATGGGTGCTATTAAGGGCACATAAGCTGGAGAGTGTTGGGAGGAGGACTTTAAAACCATGGAACTGATCATGTTTAGCCCAGAGAAGAGTAGTACAAGGGGTGACATGAGAGTATTCAAATATTTGAAAGACTTTAATATGGAGAAGGAAATACATTTGCTCTGTTTCCAGAGGGCAAAGTCAGGAGCAGTGAGTGAAAATTGCAAAGAAGTAAATTTATGTTCAATGTTCAGACAACTTTCTGAAAAATTAGCTTAATACAATAATAGAATGGCCTACCTTGAAAGGTGATGGATTTTCCCTTCTCAGAATGATCTACTTTGAGAGGTGATGGGTTCTCCTTCCTCAGAGGTTTTCAAGCAGAGACTGGATGACTCTAACTGTTGGTCATGTTATATTGAGGATTCCTTTCAGGTAGGTATTGCACTAGATGCAAAAGGCCGCTGAGGACCCTTCCATTCACTCTCATACTCTGTGATTCTTTGTTGCTTCTATCTTCTGTACATTTCTTTTTAAAATGTAAGTTGGTGAGTTCCCTGTGCATCCACATCATTCTCATTAGACAATTCCATTTTCCTTCTCTTTGTTGAAATTGCTTCCAATTGTATCTCCAAAATTTCATCCTTGAGAGTTTACTATTATTAATCCTGGGTTAAATTCCCATATAGAATTTTAGCTTTTGGGATCCTATTCATATTTTCTCTGAACTCTTGAACATCTGTTTTCCCCAAATATGCAATAAATTACTGAGTGCATCTTTTCTATCATAAATTCTAAGATGAAATTATAACTCTCTCCCAAGGAATGCATCATGTTTACCCCAGAAGCCAATTCCTCATTATTGATGAGGATCGGTTCAATAATATAATTTCTCCTCATTTGTTCCTCTACCTTTTGAAGAACAAAGTTATCATTAAGGCAAGGTAAGCTATTAGTTGCTTTGCTTTTGGCAGAGATCTCCAGCTGGAAGTTCCCAATCACTATTGTACCATGTAAAAGTGACAGGCTTATAATTTATTTCTCAAACTATTTATCTATTCTCTCTTTCTATTCAGTATTATACTCCAATGACAATATTACTTCAGTTTCTACCTCTATTAAACTTCATTCAAATGCTTTCCACCTCTGGATCCTGAATTTCCTTGAATGTAGACAGTGCTACTCTTTCCCTCTTTTTACCCCTATTTTATTTCTTTTTTTTTAATGACTGTAAATTTTACATTTTTATTGGTCTTTTTTTATATACCCCTTCTCTTTCCAAATGGTAATTCCTCCCTTCCTTCTTTTTTCTTCCTCTCCTCTCCTCTCTTTCCCTATCCTCTCTTCTCTCCTTTCCTGTCTTCTCTTTTTCCTTTCCTGACTTAAATACAATTCACTTGCTAGTCAGGGCATCACCTTCTTTATGCCATAGTACTCTTTGAGAATGAAGGACAAACAATAACATGACATTCCATATAATAAATAAAATTTTTTAAATGACAAAAAAGAGGGAAAAAATCAGCACAATGAAAAAATCTGAAAATATGTGCAATGTAAAATATTTGTGAGCCTCCTACATCTGCAAAAGGGTAGAGTGTCTTCTCATATTCTCTCCTTTTGGGTCATAATTGTCCTTTATAATTTTGCAGCATTCACATAGGACGGTGGTTTTTTTTGGTGGGTTTTCTGTCCATTGTATTGTTTTCCTGGCTCTGCATACTTTTGCTCTGTATCAGTTCAGGTGACCTTTCCATGTTCTCTGCATTTGTCAAATTCTTTATTTCTTACTGTATGGTAATTTTCTTTGACATTTATGTACTACAATTTGTTCAGTCATTCTCCAACAATGTGTATTTCTGATTTTTCATTATCACAAAAGGTGCTGCTATAAATATTTTGGTGCTTATGGGGACTTTCTTTTTATCAAAGTCTTCCTTACTGTATAAGCCTAGTAATAGAATCTTTGAGTCAACAAGTATGAACATTTTAGTCACATTATTTAGATAATGCCTTATACCTCTTAATTCTAGTGCCTTCTCTCTGTTGATTATTTCCAACTTATCCTTGTTTGTGCATAGTTACTTAGTTTGTACATAGTATGTTATCTTCTCCACTAGACTTGAGAGCTCCTTGAGAGCACAAATTGTCTTTTGCCTTTTTTTTTTTATCTCTAGTGCTTAGCATAGTGCCTGGAATATAATAGGCACTTAATTAATGTTTATTGACTATATTGACCATAGTTCCAAATTGCTTTACAAAATGGTGGACTAGTACACAAAATAGCACCCTAGCATGTCAATATTCCCGCAACCCCATCCAACATTGACTTCCTATCTTTTGTTATCTTTGAGAATGTATAGGGTGTGAAGTGAAGATTTAGGGTTTTGATTTTCATTTCTCTTACTATTGGTGATTTGGAGCATTCTTTTATATAGTTGTTATTAGTTTACAATTCTTCCTTTGAACGCTGTTCATATCTTCTGACCACTTAGGCTTTCAGTATATGTGTATACCCATATGTACATACATCAACATATACATATATGTACACTCATATATACATACACACTTATATACATACATACATGCATACATACATACATACAGAGAGAAAGAGAGAGAGAAAGAGAGAGAGAAAGAGAGAGAGAGAGAGAGAGAGAGAGAGAGAGAGAGAGAGAGAGAGAGAGAAAGAGAGAGAGTTAATAATCTTGGGTGCCAAAATATATAAATTCTTATCAGAGAAATTTGATGAAAAGATTTTTTCTCCACTTAAACTGTTTTCCCTCTTATCCTAGGTGCACTAATTTTGTTTGTACAAATACTTTTCAGTTTCATGTATTCAAAGTTTTCTAGTGCATTTTTTGTAATTGTTTTGATTCCTTTCTGGTTAAGAATATATCTCCTACCCTTAACTGTGAGGTGATCTATGATCTACTTCTCTTCTAATTGTTTTTATAATTTTTTTTAATATTAAGGTCATATATCCACCTAGAATATGTGATGGAATATGAGTCTAATTTCTGCCAGACTCCTTTTTAGTTTTCTCAGAAATTTTTATCAAATAGGCATTTTATTTCTTGCATTCTCACCTTGTAGAGATTCCAGTTGGCTAGGAATAGGTTGAACTTTTTTGTCTTTTCATTTTGAATCTATGTACTTGGTTGAAAAAAAATAATCTTATTTCAGTAGAATTGGTTTTCTCTGTAATACTAGATACTTTTTATATGTTTAAAAATATGATTCTGAGAATGTCCCATAAGCTTCACCAGACTGCCAACCAAAAGGTTCATGACACAAATTAGACTAAGTATTCTTTTTCTAGATGATTTCTCAAATCACTTTCAACTCTAAGATTGTGTGATTTTGTGACAGCAAGACTGACTAAGCCAAAATGGACAAATGAATGGGAACATTAGAAACAAAGCCAAATGAAGATAGACAGGAACTTTAATGGTGGGTATCTGATGGGACATTCTTGAATATCACCAACAAAATGAGGCTGTTCACTAAAAAGCTCCCTCTTCCCCCTCTTCCTCATCTTACACCACTCAGATGGGAGATTCTGCCGTTATCTTTTTGGTCTCCCAAGAATAGACAGTCCTCCTCCTTGCCAAGGCAAAGCCTTCTACATACATGAGTGAATCCACATCATCTTAGCCTCTCCAGCAGATTGCCTGTGCTATCAACTCTACTCTTTCACTAATCTTCAATTTTTCCCTGTCTGATGGTTTCTTCACTGATTCCCACTAATCAGTGACACCCATGTCACTCTCATCCTCAAAACCCTTCACATGAACCCTCATCCTTGATAGCTATCAACCTACATCTCTCCTCCCTTTTATGACTAAACATGAGAAGGCTACCCATAATCTGTGCCTTCACTTCCTTTCCTCTCACTTTTTTTCCTTATCTCTCTGCAAGATGGTTTTTTACTTCATCATTCAGCTGAAACTGTTCTCTCCAAAATTCCCAATTCCTAATTGACAAAACTAATCACCCTTTCTTAGTCTTCTTCACTTTTCTGCAATCTGCCCATTGTTGCTTTCCTTCTTCTCCTTGTTTTTTTGTGATTTACACAGCTCTCTCCTTTTACTTATCTGACTACTTTTTAGTCTCCTTTGATGGGTCTTCATCTAGAATTTAGATAAGTAGATTCTAGATTATTCCTGATAATTGTGGGTAAGTCCTCAAGGTTCTTTCCTAAACCCTATGTCCTAGGGTTTCCTAAACCCTATGTCACTTGATGATCTCATTAGCTTCCATGGATTCACTTATCATCTCTATACAGTAGATTCTTGAATCCATTTATTCTGCCTTAACCTCTCTCCTGACCTCTAGACTCACATATTCAACTACTTCTTGACTATTTCTAATTTGATGTCCTGTAGGCATCTTTCAACATGTCCCAAATTGAAGTCACTATTCTTCCCCCAAGTACACCCCTCTTCCTAAAATGTTTATTGCTATCGAGGCCACCACCATCCTCCTAGTAACCCAGGCTCACTGCCTAACCGTCATCCTTCTTTCTTCCCTCTTCCCCCCTCCATATCTTATACATTGACAAGTCTTGTCCAATCTACTTTTATAATATTTTTGGTATATGTCTCTTCTGACATCGCCACCTCTGGGTACAGACACTCATCATCTTATACCTGGACAACAATAGCCTGCTGGTTTGTTTCACTTCTTCAGTCCATTTTCCACTTGGCTATCAGAGTGTTCTTAAAGAGCAGGTTTGACCATGTTATCCTCTGTTCAATAAATTCCAGTGGATACCTATTACCTCCATCATCACATAAAAAATCCCTCTGACCTTTTCAGTTTTCTTACACCTTATTCCCTTCCACATGCTCTATGGTTTAGTGCCACTGGCCTTCTTGCTCTTCTTAGAGCAAGATACTCTTTCTAGACTGTGTGTTTTTACTGCCTGTCCCCCATGCCCAGAATTTTCTCCTTTCTTGTCTCTACCTTCTGGCCTCCCTGGCTTCCATCAAGTCTCAGCTAAAACCCTACCTTTCTTGAGCTATCTTAAGACTAGCACCTTCCCTCTGAAATTGTCTTAAATTTATCCTGTGTCTATCTTGTTTGCATGTACTTGTTTTCATGTTCTCCTCAGTGGAGACAGAGATTGGAAGCTCCTTGAAGGCAAGAACTTATTTTGCCTTTCTTTGCTCTTCACAGTGCCTGGCATGTAGTAGTAATAAATGCTTGCTGACTTGACTTGAATGACAGGTGACAGACTCTATTTGATGAGGCCCACCTGTGCGGTGGCCCTTGCTACCCCAACATTTTAATGGAACTATGGCTCAGTAACCCTGAATCCTGACATGTTTGAATATAGTTACTAATACTGATTGACAGATTGAGGTGGTACTGAACAGAACATAGGTGTTGACATAACTTCTATTGATTGGAACAACCTCCAAGTTTACAGACAAGTAAGCAATTACAGTGCAACTTCACTAACGTCAGAAACCCTCCTAATATTCTCTAATTCCATCAAATAGCAATTACTCCCTTCTCTGTAAACACAAACCCCCAGCAACCCTCAACTAGGAAATTAAAGTTTATTTTCAATTTCCTTAGGCAAAGTCAAAGCAAGAGTAAATCAACACTACATGGCTTGCCTAGAAATGAAAAGGTATTGAAAATGTAATGAGTTATAACATAGAAGAATCTTTCAAAGACAATGCAATATTTAGCTGATTATAATCTCAGATTTACTCCTTGAGAATTAGCAGCTGCATGATACTCAGGACTTTCCAAAAACCAAATGAAATGAAGTGGTGAATCAGCTATGGAAGAGATTCAGGCCAAGGAAAAGACCATAGTTTGTCCATCTGGGTCAATTTCCCACTCAAGGCTGTGTTAGTTAGTTGGCATATGAAGGATTGGCATCATAGAGATTCTTCCATGGGAGTCCTGAATCTCTTTTTCTTTGAAGCCTTTTTGTCTCCCATATGGGGCAGGGGACATTGGGTACCAAGAGCTTAGATATAAGGGACAGGCACTAGACTAGAAATCAGAAGGCCTAGGCTGTAGTCCCTGCTCTGCCATTTACTTCTGTGTGACTTCCAGCGAATGGTTTCAAGTCCTGGAGCCTCAGTTTTTCATCTGTAAACTGGAAATAATAAAATACCTGCTTCCCCCCACCCTCTACCTCATAGTGTTATTGTGAAGCCCAAATGAGGGCCCCCCCCCCCCACATATACACATAGGTGTATGAAAGCATCTTAGAACCTGCAAAATGCCAGAGAGGAGTTATGTTGTCTACTCAAATGCTCAATCAAATCTGGGATCTAACTGATGTGGTCCTCTCTCTCAGTGCTGCAGATCATAGCCCATCCCTGCCTGCCCATCCAATGCGTCTCTAGTAAGTTCAGCAGAGCCAGGGCCCTCGGTGTGCTGGAGGCCTTCCTGACTTGCTCTTGGTATTGCAGGACTGCCATGTGGACCTTGTGACTGCCCACTGATTCTCTCTCATTCTTGCCACATGCCCGGCCCATCTTGTTTTTCAATCATCCACAACCTGGTGGATATTTTGTTCTCTTTATTTATTATGTGCTGCAGCCTACTCACACCCACCATGCACTTCTTCATTGACCTCTGAGTAATATTCATTTTTAATTCTCCAGAGACTTGTAGCTTATGACTCACAGCCAGACAACAATAAGAGGAGAATATTGGTATTGAAAAGATGTGCCTTTGTTTCAGCAACAAGTTTGCCCTCATTAAAGGACTTTTGCAATTTCTGGAAGATGGCACAGCTCACAGCTTTGTGCCCACCCTATTGTGCCTTTGCAATGTTTGATGTATATGTGTGTGTGTGTATATATATATTTTATGTGTGTATGTATCTGTGTATATATGCATGTATACATACATCTACATGTATCATGTAGACACAAGACATATGCCTATTGGTCTGCATGTTTCTGTGTATATACACATGAACACATATAGCTATAGACAACATGTGTCATATACACACATACATTTAGACATGTATCTATACATACATGCATACACATGTATGTATGGATATGTACTTATCTATCTCCACCTTTGTCTCTATATATCAGAGGCAGCACTGCATGTCAGTAGGTAGATAGCTAGTCTCAAAGCCAGGAAGACACAAATTCTCTGCCATAGCCTGACTGTATGACCCTAGGCCAGTTACTTAACTTCTCTCCTCTCCAAGGCTGTAAGTTGCAGAGAACATGCCAGTTTGTATTAGAATAGGAAGTTTCCCATACTAATGAAATCACCCTGTCCCTATATAGATATATACTCTCTTGTTTGTGCCTATATATATATATATATATACATACACATATGTGTTTATAGTATGTGTGTATGTATATATTTATGCCTCCAAAGAAAGAACACACAAATACGTATGCACATACACACATATATGTATATGCATGGGCACACATATGCACATATATGCATATCCTTGTATGTAATCTATATGAATTATGTGTATACACACACATATTCACAATATACATATTAATGGTGTAGGTACATGTCTTAATCTGAAGAAAAGGCATTATCCATTTGGTTTTTATAGTGTGGATGGTTAGACCAAACTCTATTAAGTGTTTATGGATCTCTTTCAGGAAATCTTGCAAATTTTCTGGTATTTGCTGCTACCATCACAATGTATCCATGAACCAACCTTTTGTAGGAAGTTTGTAGGGAATCTCTCTTTAATGTGGCCTTTGCTGTATCTCTTCTATGACAGTAAAGACCACCTTCGTTGAGCATACAGCTTTCTGTTTTAGGCCACACCTGATGTTGATGATGACTGAAGGTTATCTCTATTGTTATACCTTTTAATTAATCCTAAATAATTCTGAGGTATGGATGGGAGTCACCTTATTGGAAGAGAGTCTCTTTGGTGATAGTATACTTTCTCAAAATCAAATGCTTTTGTACAGTCAACAAACATGAAGTTCATACATCCTGTATTCCCTATACTTTTCAGTAAATTGTAGAATGGTAAAGATGTGGTCCACTGTGGAAAATCACCCGCCTATTCCCCAGTAATAACCTCATTGAGGATACTTTAGTTGAATGTCAATATTGTTCCCATAAAAATGTTATGTTCTTTCACTTTATGTTCTTTTTATGTTTTTTATGTTCTTTCATTCACTGTTTTTCCCCCAGTATTGGTAAATTCCAAGTACTTTCCCTCAGTTTTAGGATCTCTCTCCCATCTAGATACCTTGTGAATGAATTTCTTGATATATTAATGATTGTGTCACACAGTATGGATTGATCTTTCATATAAATGGTCTTAAAACTTCTTCTTCCTACCTTTGTTCTCTCTATGAGAGAATTAGATATTATTTATTTATTCTCAATCTATAAACAAATCTGAGATTATGAAGTCTGGTGGCTTTATTGTTCTAGATAATGATAAACATTTGTAAACAACATTTTTTTCTGCCAATTTATTCCATTTTCTTCTGCTTTACTGCCCTTCCATTTTTATCCTTAAATGCCCTTGAGATGATTTTGTTCAGTTAGGCCTCTTTTAAAACTGTGTTTATTTTATATAGCTTTTCTCTGTTTTATGAGGCAATTCTGCTTATAATCTTCTATCATACTTTTCTGTAAGATTTTCTTTTTTTGCTTTTTGGAGGGGGAAAGGGAGGGCAATTGTGGTTAAGCAACTTGCCCAAGGTCACATGGCTAGTAAGTGTTAAGTGTCTGAGGCTGGATTTGAACTCAGGTCCTCCTGACTCCAAGGCTGGTGCTCTATTCACTGTGCCACCTAGCTGCCCCCTTCTATAAGATTTTTAAAAAATACGTATTTATTTGTTTTTAGTTTTCAACATTCACTTCTCTAAGATTTTGAGTTCTAAATTTTCTCCCCTTGCTTCCCCTCCTCCCCAAGACAGCATGCAATCTGATATAGGCTATAAATGTACAATCATTGTAAACATATTTCCACATTAGGCATGTTGTAAAGAAGAATTAGAATCAAAGGGAAAAACCACAACAAAGAAGAAGCAAACAAACAAAAAAACAGAGAAAAGAGTATGCTTCAATCTGCATTCTGACTCCATGGTTTTTTCTTTGGATGTCAACAGCATTTTCCATCATGAGTGTTTTGGAATTGTTTTAGATCTTTGTCTGGCTAAGAAGGGTGAAATCTATCAGATTATCAAAGTTGGTCATTGTGCAATGTTGCTGTTATTGTGTGCAATGTTTTGGTTCTGCTCACTTCACTCAGCATTAATTCATCTAAGTCTTTCCAGGTTTTTCTGAAGTTTACCTGCTCATCATTTCATATGGAACAATAGTATTCCATTATCTTCATATGTCCAGCTTGTTCCACGTTGTTCCATATTCCACAATTGATGGACATTCCCTTAATTTCTAATTCTTGGTCACCACAAAAAGAGCTGCTATAAATATTTTTGTACATGTGAATCCTTTCCCATTTTTATGATCTCTTTGGGATATAGACCTAGAAATAGTATTGCTGTGCCAAAGGGTATGCACAGTTTTATAGCCCTTTGGGCATAGTTCCAAGATGTTCTCCAGAATGGTTGGATCAGTTCACAACTTCATCAACAATGCATTAGTGTTCCAATTTTCCCACATCTTCTCCAATATTTATCATTTTCCTGTTTTATCATGTTAGCTAATCTGATAGTTGTGATGTACATCAGAATTGTTTTAATTTGTATTTCTCTAATCAATAGTGATTCAGAGCATTTTTTCATGACTATAGATAGCTTTAATTTCTTCATCTAAAAACTGCCTGTTCATATCCTTTGAGTATTTATCAATTGGGGAATGACTTGTATTCTTATACATTTGACTCACTTCTCTACATATTTTAGAAATAAGGCCTTTATCAGAGATACTGGCTATAAAAATTGTTTCCCAGCTTTCTGCATCCCTTCTAATCTTGGTTACTTTGTATACCTTCTCAGATTCTTCAGGATTCTCTAAGTCTACCATTATATCATCTGCAAAGAGTGATAACTTTGTTTCCTCATTGCCTATTCAAATTCCTTCAGTTTCTTTCTTCTTCACTTATTACTAAAGCTAACATTTCTAATATAATATTGAACAACAGTTGCAATAATGGGCATTCTTGTTTTACCCCTGATCTTTTGGAAATGCTTATAGCTTATCCCCATTACATATAATGCTTGCTGATGGTTTTAGATAAGTGTTACTATCATTGTAAGGAAAACTCCACTGATTCCTATGCTCTCTAGTGTTTTTAATAGGAACAGATGCTATACTTTGCCAAAAGCTTTTTCTGCATTTATTGAGATAATCATGTTGTTGTTTTTTGTTATTGATATGGTCAATTATGTTGACAGTTTTCCTAATACTGAACCAGTCCTGCATTCCTGGAATAAATCCCACCTGGTCGTAGTGTATTTTCCTTGTGATAAGTTGTTGTAATCACTTTGCTAATATTTTATTTAAAATATTTCATCGATATTTGTTAGGGAAATTGGTCTATAATTTTCTTTTTCCACTTTGGCTTTTCCTAGTTTAGGTATCAGCACCATATTTTTATCATAGAAAGAATTTGGTAGGATTCCTTCTTTGCCTATTTTTCAACACTGTTTTATATAGTATTGGAATTAATTGTTCTTTAAATGTTTTGTAGAATTCACTTGTGAATCCATCTGGCCCTGGAGATTTTTTTCCTTAGGGAGTTCATTGATGATTTGTTCAATTTCTTTTTCTGAAATAGAGTTAAGTATTTTATTTCCTCCTCTGTTAATCTGGGCAATTTATATTTTTGTAAGTATTCATCTATTTCACTAAGATTGTCTGATTTATTGGCATAGAGTTGGGCAAAATAGCTCCTAATTATTATTTTAATTTCCTCTTCATTTTCTGTAAGATTTTTTACGAACAAATTCATGTTTTAAACTGATATTACCTTTGCCTGATAGACCCTTTTGTCTAGTAAGACATATACTTTTAAGGTATGTTTGTTCTAGTTATGGTAATTGCTATCTGTTAAACTACTATATGAAATTATTGCCCTCTGTGTCTAGTTCTTTTCTCATGTCCATATCACAATTTCATCATCAATAACTTGATTGAATGAGTCAGGATAGAGTTGTTTTAATTGCACCCTATATCTTTTTCCATTTTAATTTTTTCTTCTAGCTTTGTGGTAATTCTGATCTCTACTTTAACAAGTGAATTGCCTTATTATACACAGAAAACTCATTTGGGAATGACTTTCACATCTATAATGAGTCATTTCCTGGTTGTTATAATCAATTTCATTTTGGGTTATGTTATTCCATGCTTGCCAAATCCAATACCTACTATGTCTTTTCTTGAAGGAAGTATTGATGAAAGACGGATAATGAAATTTTGTATAGTCTATGAGTCCTCTGAATTCTCTCATTTCTTATTCCAGGTCCCTGCATTCCAGTCCAACATTTCTTTGCACTCCAACGGGAGGAAAGAGTGCCTACTCTATTTCTCACTGTCCTCACTTTCTCTAAACTTTGCACTGAAATCATTGAGTATCAAAATACATGCTGAATTAATTTGTAGGATTTTTGTCAAGATGACTGGAGAATTTTTCTACCTTTTTATCTTATGCTCCAGATGCTGGATTGTGAGTAGCCATTATTTTTATTAGTGGCCTTTTTATACCAATTTATTAAAAACAGTACAATACCAGATGATCAAATATTCCATGAAATTATTTTCCTGTGGCTTTTGAGTGCACAATAAACCAAACTCTCCCAATTCCCTATTTGCATCTCCCAGAATAACCTGTGAGCCCTCCTTCCATATAATTTCAACTAAACTTCTTTTGGTTTCATTCACAGAGAGAATAACGCAGTTATTCTAGGACTATCTTCCCGTGGTCATTGTGTAAGGATATCACATTTAGAGGATCAATAGTTAAAATAAAATTTCTAGATGGTCTATAAATTGTAGGATTTTTAGTATCCTCTGCCTTCTTTCCTTCTAATCTATTGTTGTCACTTCAGAAGCAGGAGGGAATTGCCCAGGATTAAAGGCAATTTTGTATTTTTCTTTGTTTTGTGGTGGCTATGAGCAAAGAATTCATCATAAACTGGCCAGCTTACTGGTGGTAAACTTGTCTAGGCTTAGCTGCACTGGCTCTCATAAAGGAGACTTGATATATTACAGCAGTGGTTATCAAAGTGTAGTCCGTGGACTTATGGGGAATTCTGAGACCTTTTTAGAAGGTTTGTGAGGTCAAAACTATTTCATAATATTAAGACATCATTTGGTTATTAAAATGCCCCTCCCTTTTCCAATTATATATCTGTGTGAGGCCAGGTTTTCTTCATATACTTCCACCAAAACAGCACATCACAATATATTAGCATACATGAGAATCCAACTATCTTCTATTAAGCCAGCCATTAAAGTAACTTGTAAAAATATGTACAACAATGTCACTATTCTCATGATTTTTTTTTTTTGTTTTGGAACATATAGTTATTTTTAAAATATTATTTATGTTAGTAGGTAATGGGCTCATTATTGTTATTTTAAATGTTTTCGTTTCTATTTTAAATATTTTAATAAATATTTTATAATTTATCAATTTTTAATATAGTAAATGTTAATAGATATGACCCATATAAATATAAGCTCTATGGGGTTCTAATTAATTTTTAAGCATGTAAAGGAGTCCTGAGGCCAAAAAGTTTGAGAATCTCTGTACTATTGTGTTATGGGAATCTGAAGATCTTCTCTGCCCCTAGGCCCTTTGCTAAAGTGGCTACGTGACTCTGAGGACCTTCCGATATTTGAAAGTATACTCTGTTCCCTAATAGGCTGAATGTGGTCACGTGGAGCCTGTGGTGCCAGGCTTGTTTTCCAGGAATGCCCGTGC